>NW_026846588.1:87850324-88104979 GCF_025583915.1 Anolis sagrei ordinatus
CGGCACTGAATCAAATGCACACCTTCTCATTTACAACAATTTTTGGAAAAAACTACCCAACACCACCATACAGTAATATGTAGCAAAGCACAGGCATGCATTAGATATATCTTAGCCAATCATTAAATATTATTCATTATTCACTGGAAAAGCAAGCATCAGATGTTGTTCTTGTTATTAGTACTTAGTCTGTGGTAGATTCTGGGTACAGTCAGCCCTCTACATTCGCTAAAGTGAGGGGCACAAGACCCTGTGAAAGTGAAAAATCACAATTAAGAAACTCACAGTTTTTTAACTTTTCTAGTAATGTCTAGGTCTTCTAGCATGACTGAAAGCTGATCACAGCATCTCATTGGAGAACCTAGAGATTCCTGGAGAAAACAGTTTATCCACCTCATCAAACAGGCAAAATTGCCCATTTTATGACAGTTCATCACACTTCATGGACAGAGCCTGCAGGATCCCATCAGACAATATAGATCTACTTCCAGTGGGGCTCCATCCCTGAAGTGTGGTGAAACTGTTGTATGAGGCAGAAATTGGAACATGGTAGGCTTCCCGTGTTCTCATTGAGAGCAAGAGAGGGAAGCAGGTCGGCAGTGCTTTCTCCCTTGGAATGAGATAAGGGGTGATGCGAGCCACAGGGTGATGCGTTCATCATACCCATGCCAGTTTCACCACGATCCATGGCAAATCCCCTTCAATCGCCCACAATGTGGACTTCAATGTGATGAGGTTCTAACTCAATTCTATGAATAATCAAAGCTGCAAATGTCAAAACTGCAAATGTGGAGTGATAATTATACTCCAGAAATACTTAAACTGCTTTTCTTAAAATTCTTTAGGGTTATGAGGGGCATAATAATGCTTGTTGATATGTGCCTTCAAGTCACTTCTGACTTATGGTTATCTTATTATAGAGTTTCCTTGGCAAGTTTTTTTCAGAAGGGACTTGTTTTAGCTTTCCTCTAAAGCTGAAATAATGTGACTTCTCCAAAGCCACCAAGTGGGTTTCCTGATGGGGATTCAAACTTTGGTCCTGCAGGAATCCTAGTTTTTAACCTGAATCACTACACTGAATCACTACCTTTGAGCATGATGGTATCTTTGGTTATCCTATCTGATCTTTGTGATAAGCAAAGGATGTGGAGCCAACCCATTTTACTTCCTCCTCCTTCTGTCTTCACCTTTCTCTTTCCCCCATTTGGCCACAGTATGAAGAAATCAGCTATCATTCAGCTGTCATACAGCTATCAATCAGCTATGATTAATATTCTGTTTTGGTCAATAAACAACAGTAAACAAGCAAACAGGTAGATGATACCCAGTTGTAGGAGCATCCTTGTAATTGTGTGATTTTTGAAAAATATTTTTATCTCTTTTATTAATCACATTTATAATAGAAAATGTGGCCAGAAAAAACACTTGGAACATACAAAGTGAATCGCTCACAATAGATACGTTTAGAAGAGGTCAGACCACAGAAAAATCAAATTAAATGTAAGAATAGGGTAGTTAGTTTGATGTTTTGTACTTGAAGCTATCTTCATTTTTTACTGCTCTGCATCCCGTACAAATCATAGTATAACCATTGCTTCTGTCTGCAGAGTTTAAGAAGTGCAATGCAACACGATACTGATGTTAGCATGGAAAGAGCAGAGCATCAGATATGGTAAAAAGCAGTACAGTTTTTAACTGGGTTTTTTTATTAAAAGAAAGAGTTTTCTCTTCTTTAAACAAAAGCTGGGATAGTGGAAGAACTAGGAAAGGTTGCCAAGGTGCTACTGACTGCTTTGTTCTCAGATCCAGAAACGAGATGTGCAGCTGCAGGAGTATTCATGGAGCTATTAAAACTTAAGCAATTTAACTCACTACAGGTGGGCCCTGGGATATATTCTTACCAACATAAATCGTTAGATCCCAGACTGGTAGGAAAGCTGTTCATCCACTTGCTTGGAATGAAAGATAGGGAAGACTTGGGAAAACTGCCCGAGGGAAGGAGTTCATGCCATATAACTTAGCTGGCTTCCAGATGGGTGGTTCTGAGTTCCTGCCATATATCTGTGGCTGTTTCCAGATGGGTGGCTCCTTAAGCTAACAATATTGGCTCTTCTGCAGTGAACTATAAGTGGATGTGAAGTTGATTTTCCACACATTGCAGATTGCATACAATTATGGGTATATTAACACACATTTCTCCGTTTGTTCCTTCTGCTGCCTTTTGACCATGCCAGTATAAGTGATGAGGCTGTTGTGGATGTGTAAAGTCCATTTTAGGGTCAATGTTTCTGGATTTTGTTCCATTGTCAGATTTGTGTACTTAACAAAGGTGTGCAGGGAAGACTTTTAGACAGTTTTTGGAAGATGAAAGTCCTTTGATCATTAGGTGTCCTACTTAATTCTAAGAAGCAAGAAGGCCTTTTTAAAAAGACTTTGGAAAAAAAATTAGTGGTTTAGCTGGAGCTCAGCAACCATACTGCTGACTGCCTTGAAACTGGTGCCAATTAATGCCCCTGGGAATGATGCTGTATGATGAAAATGGAGTGAAATACAACTTTAAATGTAAGGGCAATTAATAAGCATTAGTACGCCACAGTATTAGAAGGGTTTATAACACTGTGGTGCAATAATGCTTATTACTGAAACTATAAATAAACCTCTTCATGTATTTAATTATCTCTACTATCGACCTCATCAAATGTGTTGCCAGAATTGTCATGGATCGTCGTGATTCCAGCAGTGCCTTCTTGGGGGCGGGGGGAAGCACGGGGGACCCATTTCCCCATAACCCACATCGCCCAACTCACCAGTTGCCCCAACCGATGGGGGAAGCGTTGTCCACTTGGCTTCCCCCAGTTGATCTCAACGGAACACATGAATCCTCCCGTTCTGGCACTGCAGCCACATATGCTGGTTGAATTTCCCCTTTGCGTTGGAGTCCCACCTGTAGTGGTTTGATGCCATGAAATGGGTGCTGGCAGGATCCGTCACAAAAGAGAAGATCATCCAACATATACTGCCGCTTTGGATCCCATGTAATGCTGTAAGTGAGATGCAGGGTGGCTCATAACAAGGTTAAAATGGTATAAGTAAAAACATAGTGTTAGGTAGAGTATCCCTTATTTAGACATTTGAATGCTTCCAAAATCTGAAATATTTTGCCTTGAGCCACCTGCTTCCACTTTGTTATGCTAATCCTATTTGTTTATACATGAAGCAGAAGTGGTTGGTTGGCGGGCTCCTCAGAGAGAGGCTGGAGAAAGACGCAAAGATCTGCAAAATGTTGGAAGGATTCACGCTGAGCATGACACTTGGATTTCCACCATTTCACAGATCTTCAGTCTCACTCCAGCCTTGCAAATACAGATACAGTTGTGTTTTGTATCGTGTTGATTACCTATTGCATAATAGTACTTTCAGGCTATGTGTATAAAGGGTATATGAAACATAAATGGATTTCCTGCTGAGATTCGAATCCCCCTTCCCTACCAAAAGGCCCTCTGAGGCCCTTTCTACACTGCTATATAATCCAGATCATCAAAGCAGATAAAAAAGGCCCTTTCTACACTGCTATATAATCCAGATCATCAAAGCAGATAAAAAAGTAATTATTTATAGTGGTACTTCACCAGAGTGTCACCCACCAGTGGTAATTCATGTTTAAGCATGATTTGTCTTCCCCCCCCCCCCCAAATTTGGGAAAATACCATAGTCAGAAAACTAAAGTAAATGAAACTGTGATGGTTGGTATCATTGAGGAGGTGAACCTATTCCACATTTTGGTATGAGCTTTAAAGGAATTATCCAAGTGCAGAACTTTGTCTACACTGCCAAATAACCCAGTTCATATCAGATAATCTGGAATTTATATGGCAGTGTAGAGGGGGCTCACATCTGCCTGAACTGCACCTATCTCTTGTTGCCTTTCGTGTTTTCTCTTCACTCTAATTCAAAATAATGACACACATGATCTTCCCATATTTAAATCACTGAATGAAATTGTGTTCAACACATGTGGATATTCACATCAAAACAATGCTGGTGTATTTTATTTGCTGCCGTTTGATGTAGCAAATATTCTTCCAATCTATTAGAACACGTTCACTGTTCGAATGAATTGTACATGCCATGTTGACAAGTTCAAAAGTTTAACATCCTTTATTTTTACATGATAGCATGCACTATAAATCTTCACCCCAGTCTTTCCTCCTGAGATGAATAACTTAAAAAGTGTATGTCTTTTAAAACATCTCTTGTATGGGGAGGAAATCATTATTTAAGTATTCTCAGTTGCTGCTACATTTATCAATTATGTGTTGATAATATATTGCAGAGCTATCCTAAATGTGTGTGTCGGGGGAGAGAGAGCAGTTCCTGATGGATGATGGATGACCTTCTTAGACTTGCTCAGCCAAGGCATAATCTATGACTTCCTAAATCCTCCCAGCCCACTCTTCCTATGACAGAAGGACAAGATGGCTTGCATGTGTTTTCCTGGTCAAGTTTCATATTTGTGATTTTCTCTCCAATAGAAGTTGCCATTAGTTATAGTTACCATATATACTCACATGTAAGTCGATTTCAGATGAGCTTCGAAGGTGGAGGAGGGCCTTGAAAGTAGAGCAGGGAGAGCGTTGGGGGCCGTGGGGACAGCCTAGTGGGCCATCACCCTTGGCAATATGGCCTACCACTCCTCCTCCCCGTGACCTCCCTCCCTCCGCCCTCCTCCTCCCTCCTCAGGCCGTGACACTAAGTGAGTTGGATTTTATTCTTTTATTTTAATTATTATTATTTTAGTTTTATAACCAGTGTACTAGATGACCCCTGACTTTTCATAAGATTTTCCAGGGTTAAAAAGTCATCTAATACGCTGGAAAATATGGTATATAAATCTGAAATAGTATACAAAGTTGCTGATTATAATGCTTTAGAAATGGTATGTTTCATAAGCTGTTGAGTGTCCACATTTCTCCTTTTGTATAAGCAGCAAATCTCAATAAATTATGATCTAAATCAATGTATGGAAATCAATAACATGTTCTGCCAGATTTGTTGTTTAGCATAGGTCAGATTATTTTTACCATGGAGGTTGTTAATTGCAAATTTTAGGAAAGAGTGCAAAAATACACACAGAGACCTTGTGAATTTCACCTCCCCCCGCCCCAAGTTTCTACACATTTTCTTGAGGCTGTGATAGTAAACTCAAAATAGAAAACTAAATAGATCTGCAGAAGATAAATGGGAACAGTGGGGGTAGTAAGGTGCCTACTGAAGATTAATGGTATTTGTGGGGAGAGTGTTTTATTTGTTAAGATTCAAACAAAGGTATGGATCATATGAAGAACTTGGACAAAATCTGGTGGAGGGAATGTAATAGTACAGATAAAAATCATAACAACTTTGGGGGAGTTTTTAAAAAATAATAATTAAAGTTCTGGATTTATCTCTTAGCAATTCTAGTGGGATATAGCATGCTTTGAAAACTGAGTTTGTACGAGAAGAATAACTGCAACAACGAAATCTCTCTCTTTTGTTTTCTCTCCCCTTTCCCTGTCTCTTTCTGGAGTGCAGTTCCACTTATCAATTAACTTGTGAAAAGTTAATTGTTTTTTTTCCTGTTTGGGAAAATACCATAGCCAGAAAACTAAAGTAAATGAAACCTATGAAATTCCAGCAATTTCTATAATACTGTACTTTGATGTGTTTGAAATCCCTAATGTCATGTAGGAATATAGAATATATAATGTCATGTAGGAATATATAGCTTCCCTAATAATGTTGAAAACTTTTCTTTGTGGTTTTGAACTGGGCCACATTGCCCTTAGTGAAATATTACAAACTTATGCATGAGCATATTATTGCGATCTGTAATAAGCTTTGTTGTAAACATGATTAGCTGCTGGGTTCATAGGTAGAGAAAACTGAAAATATTCATTTTAGAAACACCTGTGGTTACAATTAATTTTCAAATGAGCAATGTTATTGCTTATATAACCTATATCTACAGAATGATAGCAGTTCGACACTATGTTAACTGCCATGGCTCAGTGCTATGTATTTATGGGATTTGGAGTTTAGTGAAACATCTGGTACTCACTTCACACTGCAAAATTTCTGTTGCTTGCAAAAAACCCCAAACCCATTGATTTAAGTCAGACTGGGAGATAAATGAGCATTTGTTACTGGAATCAACACGGTGAATCTGGCGGTGCCCAGCAGTGGGCATGGGTAGCCCGTTGCCTCACACACTGCATTGCCTGACTTACCCCTAACCCCATCCCACAGCGGGAAGCATCTGCTGCCTGGCTTCCCCCCATTGTTACTAATGCAACACAGGAAGTTTTCTGTGTTGCCGTGGTGGCAGCATTTGCCGGTTCCCTTTTAGGTTTGCTACAGAGCCCTACCAGAAGTATCTGTATTTCATGGGATGGAAGCTCCATAGCAAAACTGAAGAGGAACTAGCATATGCTGCTGAACTTTGACCCGTCTGATGAGGTCAAAAGATTAACCCAGGGTCATCCTGTAAGCAATGTCCAATCTCAATAAAATAGTGAAGAGTAGAGACATCACACTGGCAACAAAGATCTGCATAGTTAAAGCAATGGTATTCCCCATAGTCACCTACGGATGTGAGAGCTGGACCATAGGGAAGGCTGAGCAAAGGAAGATAGATGCTTTTGAACTGTGGTGCTGGAGGAAAATTCTGAGAGTGCCTTGGACTGCGAGAAGATCCAACCAGTCCATACTTCAGGAAATAAAGCCTGACTGCTCATTGGAGGGAAGGATATTAGAGGCAAAGATGAAGTACTTTGGCCACATCATGAGAAGACAGGAAAGCTTGGAGAAGACAGTGATGCTGGGGAAAATGGAAGGAAAAAGGAAGAGGGGCCAACCAAGGGCAAGATGGATGGATGGTATCCTTGAAGTGACTGGCTTGACTCTGAAGGAGCTGGGGGTGGTGACGGCCAACAGGGAGCTCTGGTGTGGGCTGGTCCATGAGGTCACGAAGAGTCGGAAACAACTGAATGAATGAACAACAACATCCTGTAAGATAGATGGAAAGGCAACAATTTGAACCTATACTAAATAAAACACTAACAGCAATGCTACATTGTCTACATGGGTCAAATCAGGAAGATTCACCTTGCTATGAGGGGTGCACATGAACTACAGCTGGATTCATAGCACATCTGTTAATCCAGAGCAAGAGGGAACACTATTGATACCAGAGCTTTCAGGAAGCTCTGGAAATATCCCAGTGTTTTTGAGGTATGCACAGCTGTATCAATTTGGATCTATTCCATTCCAATGTCCACACATCCAAGAGATCTGCTGCTGTGTCATCAGGCAGAAGCAGCTCCTTCATAGAAGCTTCTTGGTGGTGCTGCTTTTGATGACATTACAATAGGGCCATTGGCTGGTGACACAGTGTTCTCAATGTACTTTCAGTCCAGCCAGCAATGCTGGAACCAGAAAGGCTCCAGAGATTCTCCTATGCTTCACTAGGGCAGCGCTGGAGCACTGTACTTTAGACGATGTAAGTATAGACACAGATTATTACTGAGGTTGATGTGGTTTCATTTGTCTTACAGGTGCTGGTTCACCTCTGCCTATTTTATAATGAACTAGCTGTGCCTGCCACACATTGCTGTGGCCAACCTTCCCTCCCTCTTTCTCTCCTCTTTCTTTCTCTCCTTCCTTCCCTTTTTTCCTTTCATTCTCTCCTTCCTTCCTTCCTTCTCTTCCTCATCCCTTCCCTCCCTTTTCTTTCCCTTCCTCTTTCTCCCTGTTCTTCCTTCTCTACCTCTTCTTGGACTGCATCTATCTATCTATCTATCTATCTATCTATCTATCTATCTCTATCTAATCTATCTATCTTATCTATCTGGAGGATTGCTGGGAGTTGCAGTCCAGGAATAGGAAATTGGAAATATGCAGGGATTGGGATGCTCTCAAAGAAATTCAGGGAGAAGAAAGCTTGCAGCTTGGAAGCAGTGCATTTTGATTATCATCCTCTCCTAAAGGGCCTGGTCTAGGGGATGCTGGGAGCTGTACTCCGAAAGAGAGTGTGTATATGCTATGGTTTGTTTTGTTTGCCAGGGGAGTTGTTTTTGTGCATGTGCTGCAGTGTCTTTTTGCTTTTTTGGTCTTTTAAGTCCCTTCTGTTGTGTTTTTCAGTATTTTTATGTGTGATGGTCACTCATTGGCCTGTTAGGTGTGTTGTGTCCAAATTTGGTGTCAATTCATCCAGTGTTTTTTGAGTTATGTTAATCCCACAAATGAACATTACATTTTTATTTATATAGATAAGAACAAGTACACAAGACATTTGAAGGCATTCGTGACCTCGTTCCTTACTTTTCAGGATGGGGGTCTACAACTCAAGGTCCTTGCAATTGAGTGCCTTAGACTCTGGAATGTATTTTCTCATTGTTCCAAATTAACAGCAATCTGTTAACCTTCAGGCTTGAGACAAAGCTTTTCTTATATCCTTGTATAAAAGATGGAGAGAACTGCATTTGTTTTGTTTAGAGTGATGAAAATTTAATTGAATTCTAAGTTACAAAATACATGAAATATTCAGCATGCTATTTTGACTTACATATAAATCTTGGGATTGTTTTGTTAAATTCGGATTCACTTTTTATGTTTGGTATTATTATTATTATAGTAATTGGTCCATTAAAATAGAATCTAGTGAGCGCAATTATATTCTGTGCTTACATTTTTCTGCAATGTTTCTAGATTTTTGTCACTTTCATTCATAGACCAGTCATTTATAAAGATGCTGGTGACCCCATTAAATGGGAAATGAGTATAGGAGTTAATGGTGGCCTTTTGAAAAGGCATATTTTAGTTGCTTTTGTAAGGACAAAATGGCTACGGTTAATGGATTAATTTAAATTCAAGATGTTTGATGTATGATCAAACATCTGTCATGTTATTTTGATTTTGCCTTCATTGAAAAAACTCTGCATTGCATTCGTAGTCAGATATTCAACATGTATAGGCACAGATTGCATTACCTTTTGTTTTACATCTTTGCAAATAGGCTTTTTCAAAGTCAATACACTTCTGTGAAGAGGGGGAAAATCAAAATATGGAAATTTCTACCATATCATAAATGCCAGATATCATTGTGAAGTATGAGAACTAGTGCTTCAGTACAGAAGTGTATATACCATTGTAACTGGTCCCAAAATATTGGGTGAATAATCATGTTTTACTGGATATTGCAGTGAGTGTAGTGCTCAATGGATTCAAATTACAAGAAGGAAGATTTTGACCAAATATTAACAATAGCTTTCTGTTGCATGAGATGCTTGGCAGTGAGACAGACTGCCTTAAAGTGTTCTTCACTTGAGGTTCTAATACAGCGCCCACAGGCTCATCAGCCATGTTACTTTAGATGTCTGTTTCCTTCTTTGGCAGGGAGTTGACCCTTGGGTCCCTTCTATAATTTAATAAATAAGTTATACATTATATGAATAAATTATACATTACATAAATAATGATTGATCATGTCTTTGAAAACATGTATACTTTGTGGAATATCTGATTTTTCTTCTGTGTTCTCTATGAAATGGCCTCTAGTGGTCTTGCTTGAATGTTTCAAGAAAAGTTGTGTTGTCAACAAAGTAAATTCGCTTATCTGCAGTTACCTTTTTGGTTCTGCACAGGACAAGCGGGACTTAAAATCCATGTAGTGGAACCAAAGTATAGTTCCAGGGATGGCTTGGGAGTTGTTACCTGGGTAACATGAGATGGAGCATTTGCTGCTGTTTCTTTCCATTCATTTCATAAATTTGTATCCTACTTTTCTCCTGATCCATACTTCAAAGTGCCTTACATCTTAAATTAAGACAAAATACAATACGAAGCAATAAGTTATGACACTAGATAACAATTTTAAAATTAACTACGGAGTAAAAATTGCCTAAATATGTATTTTTAGAAATACTTTTAAATATTTGGCTAGTATTCAATAAATAAAAAAGAATACACAGACAGGTGTTTCTGACTCTATTGTGTTTAATGATAGCAATAATTGAGACACCTCCCCTCTCCTTTTCATAAGTTACAAGCATGAGAAAATGAATACATACATAACTTAATTTTTATTATACATTTACTAGGAAAGTGGGGGATGGGCGGAGAAAGAGAGGAAAAGGGGAAAAATGGTTTAATAGGATAATGGTTAGTTAGTTGCATCTTTACAAATGTCTACTGTGTCCTGAGAAGAAAATAAAGAGGGTAAGGGTTGTTGAGGTATGGGGAGTTCTTTTACAAAATTATCATTGTTTCAACTGAAGCCTGATCTGGCCACGGTGGTCCACGCTCTTGTTACATCCCGAATAGATTACTGCAACGCGCTCTACGTGGGGTGGCCTTTGAAGACTGTTCGGAAACTTCAATTAGTCCAACGGGTGGCAGCTAGATTACTCACCAGAGCATCATACAGGGAGCATACCACCCCTCTGTTATGTCAGCTCCACTGGCTGCCGATCCAGTTCCGAGCACAATTCAAAGTGCTGGTTTTGACCTACAAAACGCTATACGGCTCCGGCCCAGCGTACCTGTCCGAACGCAACTCCCTCTACGTCCCATCTCGGAGTTTAAGATCTTCTGGGGAGGCCCTGCTCTCGGCCCCACCTTTATCACAAGTGAGACTGGCGGGGACGAGGGACAGGGCCTTCTCGGTGGTGGCCCCTCACCTGTGGAATGCGCTCCCCGGGGAAATTAGGTCATCAACATCCCTCCTCTCTTTCAGAAGGAAGCTAAAGACCTGGATATGGGACCAGGCCTTTGGGTAAGCTGGCAGATGGATAAAAGACAATGGTGACCAGAGTAGGAAAGGACAATGACAATGCTGGATGGATTATGGATTTATGAATTGACGAACATTGACCACAAGATTTTATTGCTGCTATTGTATTGTTTTGATTGTTTTAACTAGTTATAACTGTTAACGTTATATTGTAATTTGTATATTGTAATTTGTAAATTGTTGGGCATCGAATTGTGCCTTTTGTAAGCCACCCTGAGTCCCCCATAGGGGGTTGAGAAGGGCAGGGTAGAAGCACTCCAAATAAATATAAATAAATAAATAATAAATAAGTCTTCATTTCTATTTCTTTAACACATATTTCATTGAAATATTGAGGATTGTAACAATTTTAATTTAAAGTCCTTTGGTTGTATCTTTTTATGTTTTCTCACATTGTCTCCTGGTCTTTGTATATTCTTTTCCAGTTCTTCTTCAATGAATAAATACTTATTGAAGGATCAATTTATCATCTTTTGCAATGATTTACAGTGTATAGTGGGTCCTTTGTATCCACTGCAGTTTGGTTCCAAGACTCCCCCGTCAATACAAAAATCTGTGAATGCTGATGTCCCATTCTATGCAATGGAATAGTAAAATGGTGTCCCTTGTATAAAATGGTAAAATCAAGGTTTGCTTTTGGGATTTTTACAAATACTTTCAAGCTGTGGATAATTGACTTCATGGATACAGAATCAAACGATATGGAGAGTAGACTGTACAATCAAACAAGGATATAATTTTGTTTCTTTGCCATTGTCTCAATTGTGGCCGAGACAGAATATTTTAATATAGTGGGGCATCTTGCTGGGGATTCACCAGTGCCTATAAGACCTTGTGTCCCTGAGCATGAGCAAAGCACTCAGCAGATTTTTGCCCTGTCATATTGTTGTGATTTATTTTTTAAAATATCTCTGCAAAACTAATGTCTTATCTCACTCTTTATCTAAACTTGCAAACAGGTGGAAAAGGACAAGTGGGCCAATCAAAGAGATGCAAAATATCCATCCAGTGCTACTACTTTTTTCTAACAAACTATACTAGAAAGTGATATTTATCACAGTTTTAAAGTTTGCCAGTTTGGGGATAGGAAAAAAAAACCAGTCTCAAAATGCACCAAATTTGTCCAATACCAAACAACAGTCCAAACTCATTCCATTTTGACAAGGGCCATTTTTATTTCATTATTTATTTTAATTTTTATTATATTTTACCTGTCGTGTTTACTCTGAAAGAATAAAGCAAGAAGGGATTCATATTCTTACACTCAAGACTCCTTTTGTCTTAATTTCTACTAGGTTGGAAAGAAGTCAAATTTAATCATGATTATAGCAATAAACACAAGGAAGAACACTTGTAATAAAGGTTTTGTGGTTAACTTTGTTAAACTGGATGGACACAGTTTTTTTACCACTGATACGCATTTGAAAATCACTAAGCATTCACTAAATATGCCGCTCAAGTGCCGGTGTTAAATGCCATTCTGTGTTGCACCACTCACAGTACAATGCATTCTTTCTTATTAAATGATGTTATGTTGAAGATGTAATTGTTTTTAAATGATTGTCTTTATCTTATTTACTGCTTTAAAATGAAGTGCAAATGGAGCAGAAAAATCTGTGATTAGTGATTTACAGAAATGTCCCTTATTGTAATTACATGTTTTTAATCAGTAAAATTGCTACCACATTCTAGTAACATTTTTCCTTTTACTCCTTTTCAGAATTCTGAGCAATAACAAGATCTTGTGGTTGAAGAACAACTCTTTCATTGGACTTAGATCCCTGGAGAGATTGTGAGTAGTTCCTACTCTTTGCATAATGTTTCTTTAATCATTGAAATGTTCAACTAAATATTCAGTATAACTCAATAGCTCTTAAATGTGCATTGGATTATGGCTTTTGGTGAGTTTTTCAAATTAAGAAGAGTAAATAAAACAATAATTGCATGAAAGTAGTAATGGCAATTTGAATCTAAAATAAATGAAAAGCAAAGCATGGAAATTCACATTTCTATATCCTATCAAAATGAAGGTCAAGAAACAAAAATTAATTTTATTTATGCTACATGGCAAAATTAACTCTTCAGTTCCCAAATTGTGTTATTGTGTTAGCCATCAGTATATGTATACCAAACAGCATATAGTTTATAATTCATCAGCAATAGTAACAAACATTGGGAGAGACCATTGTCACAATGCCTGGGCTCTGCCAGTATTCAGGCAGAGGTGAATCAAACAAACACTCAGTTTGTATCAAACAGTTTAATTAAAGTGGCACTTACTTTCTGGCTGTTTTAATAGTCTAAAATATAAAAAAGTAAAGATAGCACTCAGCCACAGAATATAAAGCAAAAACTGATAGCAAACATTACACTGTAGTTAAAGGGTCCAGTCCAGTGGTCAAATGCTGAGAGTTTAATGAGCAAAGTCCAGGGATCAAGAGTCTATACCGTTGTCAAAAGCCAGTCCAAAGATTCAAGGTTCCAGGGTTCCAAGAGTTCAGGAGACAGGTCAGGACACCGAAAAGCCAAAAACCTGGGGGAAAATCAGCAGCATCTACACCAAGATAAGACAAATACTTTACTCCCAAGGTTAACTCCTTAAATCCAGTAACACCCAGCTGCAACCTATCCCTTGCATGCCTCCACCCTTAATTGCTTTTACCTGTAAACTGATACTTACAAATTACTCAGCCCTTTAGAACTAAGACATAGATTAACCCTTTCATCACCAACTGCTAGGTCTGCCACCATCAACCACCATCAACTGCGGGACATATGACAACTATTGACTGAAGACTTCATTGTATGAGAGACTGTCACCAGGCAAATTGGTATAGCAGTTGGGACAGTCCCTATCATATGACACAGCATACCTCCTACTAATGATTTGCCTTCAACTTCACCCTGGCATGTGATGGCAAAGCCCATCAGTAGCTCCCTATTCAGATACATTCCTACTACCTAACATTGTCTTTCCAGTTCTGTGATTGCATACTAACAGTCAAATGAAATCAATTGGTCAGGTTTTCTCTTTCTCCCCCTCCCCCTTACTATTCCCAAAATTGTTGCTTTGCCATCTTTTTATATATTTCGTTAACAAATTTAATGCTATTATGGTGAAATTGTGCAAAATTTAAAAATACTTTTAAAATGAATGGCAAGGCACACTGGTAGAGAATAGTACAGGAAGACAGAGTTTGTTTGCAGGACCATGGATTGGCGTTTTTGCACTACTGAAGAGAAGTGTTGTATCAAAGGAACTTAATTTAGTATGTGTTTGTTATCTACACTAACATGACTGCTATGGCACAGCGGGTTGGTGTGAAAAAAATCTTTGTACAAGTTTTCTCAGTTGATCTTCACATGTTTTGACAAATTGGAGGACAAGTCTCTATGTTATGGAAAACACTGGGTTGCTGCAGAAAATCTAACCCATATGTCAAGTTATCCCTGCTTTCGTGAGACTTCATGTCCTGGCCTCTTGCTGGCATAATTTCTGAATTCTTGCCAGTGGAACTCAATGATGTAGAATATGGGAAGAAAAGCAATAAGCTTAACCATATTAGGAACAATATAGGTATACTGCTTGTTAAAGAAGTGGGGAGGAGAGCTTGAAATGGGTTTGTTGTTGATGGAGGTTCCTCTTGTATTATAATGTACAATTCTATACTCAGCCAAGATAAATAAAAGCAGAGGCCAAATATGTAGCTGCCAATTCATGTCAACTCATGAATAATGGTAATGAATTATGACTTCAGGGTCATATCTTAAACTACTTTCATGTGAACGAGTACAGTTCTTTCCATTCTCCTGAAACGTCTGTTGAATAATGTGCCGCACACTGCTTGGATTAATTTTTCATTCTGTGAAGTGACAAGTAGTCATTCTGGATAATTATACTGTAGGAATCTGAAAATAGCCCCTGAAGTTCCAAGGAGAAGATGCTTTACATGGTCCTTCCAAAAATTATCCTCATAATGGAACATTTGGCAAAAAAATTAAAATAACCAACCTCAAAGTCTTTGCCACCATGATGGGTAATAACCACTATTTGTAAATGCAACTGCTTTGAGGTTTGCTCAGGATAAAACACCCAGCTTCAATATATATTTATTAATATTCACTCTTAATGGTCTCAGATTTGTACTCCAGTAATGCTTTTAGATTTACAAAATCTTTTTTTAAGTTTGTCCTTCTTTTTTCCCTTTCCTTTCCATTCCTTGTGCATGATGCAAGGTTAGCTGCTCCACAAAGCTAGTGTGTTTAGGCAAACTTTACTCAATTTGTAAGATTACATCCTTCTTTTGATTTAAAGGCTGCTGTGGCTAAAGACCTTGGTGCTAATGGAATTCAAGTGCAGCAGTGATATCTGTGTCTAATTTAATTCGAGGTCATGGTTGTCCATAAAAGGTCATTAGGAAAGATCGATTTAAAAAGTTAGTCCAAGCCAAAGGTGTTCCTAATCTCACAGTGAGTCTCTAGGACTGCCAGGAAATATAAAGATTCTGTGGAGTTGAAAGCATTTCTAGCCCTCTAAACATATTCCATTGTTTACTATCTGCTCTGGGCCAGAGTGAAGGAGTGCTATTCTAATAATATAATGTAATATAATATAATAAATTATATATACATATACTATTTATAATATTATAATGTAATACAATATAATACTAATAATAATAATAATATGATATTATAATTATATATTTATATTACATGTAATATTACTAATAATCTATATGAATAAAAATGTAATGTTTGTTTATGGGATTAACATAACTCAAAAACCACTGGACAAATTGACACCAGATTTGGACACAATACACCTATCAGACCAATGAGTGACTGTGCTGTCACTCGCTGGGCCTGTGAAAGAGTCTGTAGACAGGACGTGTTTTTTGTATGCCCAACAGGACGCTGGGGGTGCCTCGGATTAGAGGCCCTTTGGATTTCCCTAAACAAAGTCTTTAGAAACTTGGAAAGTTTAACAAAGTTCTTTATTATTGCTTAGGTCTTCAATAAATCAAACAAATACTTCAAGGCTTTGCATCAACTGGTGGCTTTCTTAATCTTGTCCACAAGTGACAGGCAACTATCTTCATGAACTGTTTCTTTACTATCAGGGAAATCCTTGACCTCTACCTGGGCAATCTGTCTTAGGCTCTGCTGGCATGGGCCCCTACATCCGGTCCAAATTGCGTTATGGCTGCCGCGAGAGGTCCTTACCAAACAGAGTCCTTTTGTAGATTTCCAAGAGGAAAGAAGGTCTTCAATTCCCAGCGAAGACTGGCTGTAAAGCTGTGGAGCTGTATTTCTCCAGCAAAGAGCTGGCTGTAGAGCTGTGGGACTGGATCCCCCCAGCGAAAGCTATGCTTCTCTGTAGAGCTGTGGGACTGAACTCCCCCCAGCAAAAGCTGTAAAAGACGAAGCTTTCTACAGGTGGAACTGATTCACGTCCTGTACGAAAGGCTTCTCTGTGTGAACTGAACTAGAGGTCCCCTTTTTCCCTCCTAAACCCAGAAAAAAGGGCTGAACTGAAGAACCTAATGATGATTGATGGGTCATTGGCCCTATAATTGCAAACCAAGGGAAGCCACCTTATTGCAAAATGCATGGAACCTTGGAATACATGCAAGCCTTGAAGAAAGAAAAAGAAGTTGGAGCTCCTGGTACAGCCGTACCAGCACAGTGACCATCACTCATAAAAACACTGAAAAATGCTCCAGAAGAGATTTAAAAAGCCAACCCCCCCCCACACACAAATACATTACAACGCATGTGCAAAACCACACATATACACATATATATACACACAAAACACATATACACCGACTGGGTCACAGCAACACATGGCGGTGGACAGCTAGTATTACAATATAATGGTATAGTACAATATAGTAATATTTAATACTGATATTGTACTATGCTAATAATATAATATATTCTATATTGTAAGCTGCTCTGACTCCCCTTCGGGTGAGAAGGGCGGCATATAAATGTCGTAAATAAATAAATACATAATAAATTACTTTCATTGATCTGAATGAGGGTATGTATTAATATCTCAGACTGTGTTTAGATTAAGAGTACGTGCGTCTGTAATTCATTCTGTGGTGTTTACTGGTATTTCCTATATGTTAAACCCTCCATGCATCCTCTACCAATCTGTTTTTATTAAGCACTCAAACAGGGAGCAACATTAGTATTTTCTGGAAAAAAACTCTAGTATGAGGGAAATGTAGGTTTGTTAGCTAATATTTATTTATATACTATCAGTGGGATATATGTTCTCAAAACAGCCTATATGCAGTCAACACAGACACAAACTCATAGCATCAAAATCAAACATTCAGCGAGCCTCAACACATTAAACATTTCAGTTATTGTATATACTCATGTATAAGTCGTAGGAGCCCCTGGTTAAATTTTTGTGCTGGCAGGACTGCTGACTGAAAGGTTGGTCGTTCGAATCGAGGTAGTGGGGTGAGCTTCTGTCTGTCGGCTCCAGCTTCCTATGCAGGGAAATGAGAGAAGCCTTCCACAGGATGGTAAAACAGCTGGGCGTCCCCTGGGCAATGTCCTTACAGACAGCTAATTCTCTCACACCAGAAGCGACTTGCAGTTTCCCAAGTCTCTCCTGACAGAAGAAAAAAAGTAAGTCTAGAAATGCTAGTAAAAAACCTGGACCAACTTATCCATAAGACAATGTAAGTGCTGTAAGTGAACTATCTTCTTCTCTGAGTAAACATCAGCAAAGGTACCCGGTGATATCCAGGAGCTCTCTTAGCTGTGTGACTACTGCTGTGGCACAAAGGATGGAAAAGATAACTGCCTTCCCCTTTCCCCATGTGGAAGAGCACAGGGAAAAAGGATGGTGGTATTGGCATGGTTGAACAGTGGCAACAGTGGGATAGAATTAGAATGTGTCTGAATTAGAATGAGTCCAGCTGTTCACACCAACCCCAGAAGTCTAAGATTGCTTTGGGGCATTCCTCGATTTCTACCCACACGGGATAAAATTGGGTTCTCCCATTTTACCCTGCATTAGGGCCCAAAACTCCCTGGATATCTTCTGAATGTCCAGAAGAAATTTCTGGCAGGGTTTGTGGCCCATATAGATGGGGTACTGGCTGTTTACGCCCACTAGGTTTCATTTTAGCTATACTCTTGGTTTTGTGTTTAGACCATATTTATATAGGAATTGCTTTTCCAGGTTTGATTTTAGAGGGTGCTAATAGGACAGTGAGTCATCTGATGGACTCTATTCCAGGGAAGCTTATAATATGTTAATCTCCAAGGTACCATAAAACACTGTGTTATGTTTGGGCTCCTAAATAGGAACACTATTAAATATTTCAGATACATGTTGCTATAAATGCTTATAATATGACCCGTGCAGAATATTTAATTAAGTACTACTATTAAGTGTTTTTCTCTTCAGCTTTGAATATGCAAATAATTTAGGTAGTATTCTGCATGGTTAAATTTTATGAAACTTGTTCCTTCATGCAATTTATTATGTTTGGAAGCTGCTATGAGGTACTGACAGAGATTTTTGGTAGTGAGGTACAAGGGAAATTCAGAGGTATGTTGCTGAACTGCTTGCCAGACTAAAAATTAAGCCAAATAATGGTTCATCTAAGACAAATCTCAAGTGTAATGTGTTACTAGGGGCACAACCCTGTATTGGAGGACCTAGAGGTCCTCTAGCAAGACTGGAAGATGTTGGCCACTGCATGACATCAGAGGTCCTAGACATTCCTAGAATGGGAAGCCAAGCGGATAAATGTCAGCGTGCTGGAAGAAGCAAAGACCACCAGCCTTGAAGCGATGATCCTTCATCATCAACTTTGCTGGACCGGCCACATTGTCCAGATGCCCGACCACCGTCTCCCAAAGCAGTTGCTTTACTCCGAACTCAAGAACGGAAAACAGAATTTTGGTGGGCAGGAAAAGAGATTTAAAGATGGGCTCAAAGCCAACCTTAAAAACTCTGGCATAGACACTGAGAACTGGGAAGCTCGCGTTGTCTTGAGCGCTCCAGCTGGAGGTCAGCTGTAACCAGAAGTGCTATAGAATTTGAAGAGGCATGAATGGAGGACAAAATAGAGAAACATGCCAAGAGGAAGGCATGTCAAGCCAACCCCGACCACCTGGAAATCAATATCCTCACTGTGGGAGAAGATGCAGATCAAGAATAGGGCTCCACAGTAATCTACGGACCCACTGCCAGGACACCGATCTTGGAAGACAGTCCTACTTGGACAACAAGGGATCGCCTAAGTAAAGTAGAGATAATCTTATAGATCAAATACATGAATAATCAAATTCACAAAAGACAAAACTGCAAATACGGAGGGATGACTTTCGTATTAATACTAGTGTTGCTTTCTGTCCATGTCCAGTAGTGGTATCTGAAGACAACAAAGAGGAAACTTGAAGGTCCTATTCAGGGAATTTTTCCTGGTGGCCCTTGGAGTAAGGTTCCTTCATCTGACCATTGAATGCTTGAATCAAACTGCTTCTTGTAAGAGATTCAAAACTCAGTCAATTTGAAGCACTGTGGCAAAATGACAATGTTCACTGTCAAAATTGTCTCTGATCTTCAGGAGCGGATCTCACATCATTTCTTCTTAGCACTATCTTGACTCATGTCATGTTTCATCAGAGTCACTGCAAATTAAATGTGGGAAATAATTTCACTGTAGTTTTGAGGTGAAAGGCAAGTAAGATTAATTGAACTATACTGTGGTGCTCAGCATTATTGATGACACCATTTTAGCACATTATGTTAAAGGAATAATATCAGCAAGGATAATGAGTGAAGTATGTAACAGCAATCTAACATTAAAATGAATTGATAGCAACAGAGAAGTCTTCAAAGGGCAATCATAGCACATGTGACTGAGACTCAACCAAAGTGATATGGTTTCATTAATCTAGCATTTTCTGAACTCTGGGATAGGGTTTTTAGTTGGAGTGCTGATGTTCACCTTTAGGAAAAGTTGGAATAAAGAAGAGAGAAGACTACGTGCAGTATTCATTATAAAGCCTTTCCCCCTTTCTCCAAGATAATTAGAGATAGCAGAGCTCAGTACAGCTAATAATGAAGTACTAAAAAGGACAGATTTTTCTTAATGGCATTTCTAAGTGTTCGAGAAATTATCTTTGAATGCTTACTACTTCCCTACGACAGTACGATAATTTCTTTCTCCACTGCTCCTCCTCTACCACAACCACCACCACCACCGCCACCACCGAAATCATGTTTGGTTCTTCCTCATGTGAAGTTTTGAGGGCTGGTTTTTTAGTTCACTTAAGCTCTGAGTTCATTACTGATGTTAAAAACAAAGAAAATATATCACTTCTTCCATTTTGTTTCATATTAAATTCTACTGATTTAAAAGTATAAATAACATGCTGGTTCACCTCTCCCTCTGCCTCGCAAGTGATCTGCAGACTTTTCACTCCATTTCACGCAGAGAAGTATTTTCATTGATTCAGCTCATAATTTTCATCTGTAATTTTAAAACGTTAGTATGAAGGATTGAGGGTTCAGTAGTAAGCATCCCATAAATTAGGAATTCATTTCACATCTGACAAAAAGCGACTTGATGTGTGTTTTTTGTATGTGAAACAAACAAATGAAGAACCCATAGCACAGGACAGCAACTGATGTCTTCCAAAGAATGATGTAGAAAAGAGTCTTCCAATATTGTTTGAATTTCTGAAAATAAATAAATAAATAAATAAATAAATAAATGTAATGTTCGTTTGTGGTATTCACAGAACTCAAAAACCACTGGACGAATTGACACCAAATTTGGACACAATACACCTAACAACCCAATGTATGTCCTTCACTTATAAAAACACTGAAAAACGCAGCAGAAGGGACTTAAAGCCCCAAAAGCTAATGATGAAAAGCTAAATGACAATACAGAAAAAGGAAGGAAAATGAGGGAAGGGAGGAGAAGAAAAAGAAGAAAGAAGAAAGAGAAGAAAGGGGAAGGAAGAAAGAGGAAAGGTGAGAAGGAAGGAAAGGGAGATAGAAGAAAGGAGGAAAGAGGAGGAAGAAAAGGGAGGAAGGAGAGAAGAAAAAAAAAGAAAAAGGAAGGAAGAGGGAGCGAAGGAAGGTGGAAGATGTAGAAGGAAAGGAAGGAAAGAGAAAGGAAGAAAAGAGAACAGCAGAAGAGAAAGAAAAGGGGGAAGAAAAAGAGAAGGAAGGAAGGAAGAGAAGGAAAAGGGAAGGAAGGAGAAAGAGAGAGGGAAGGAGGGAGGACATAGGGAAAGAAGGACGAAAGAGTGGAAGGGAAGTAAGGAAGGAGGGAGAGAGGGAGAAAGAGATATAATATAATATAATATAATAATATAATCTATATAAATAAAAATGTAATGTTTGTTTGTGGGATTAACAGAACTCAAAACCCAGTGGGCCAATTGACACCAAATTTGGACAGCATACACCTAACAACCCAATGTATGTCCTTCACTCATTTTTTTTATTTTGTCATTTGGGAGTTGTAGTTCTTGGGATTTATAGTTCACCTACAATCAAAGAGCATTCTGAACTCCACCAATGATGGAATTGAACCAAAGGTAACACACAGGACTCCCATGACCCAACAGAAAACACTAGAAGAGTTTGGCGGACACTGACCTTGAGTTTGGGTGTTGTAGTTCACCTTCATCCAGAGAGCACTGTGGACTCAAACAATTATGTATCTGAACCAAACTTGGCATGAATACTCAATATGCCCAAATATGAGCACAGATGGAGTTTGGGGAAATAGACCTTGACATTTGGGAGTTGTAGTTACTGGATTTATAGTTCACCTACAATCAAAGAGCATTCTGAACCCCACCAATGAGGGCAAACTTCCCACACAGAACCCCCATGACCAACAGAAGATACTTAAGGCCATCCAGTCCAACTCCTTTCACCAGGGCAAGAAAATGTAATCAACACTCTCCTGACAAAGAGCCATCCAGCCATAGATCTATATGATTCACACACAGAGAGATATAGTATCATAAATTTGAAAGGAACCCCTAAAGAAGAACAATTATATGTTGCATGTTCCAGTGTAGGCAAACCAGACAATCTCCACATCAACACTAACAAAGAAACAGCAAGAAATATTGTTTACCCACAAGCATAAAGAAATTACATATATTAGAAACCAACACTTTCTAATTACTTTATTTTTCAGATCATTAGATTGGGCCACAGCAACGTGTGGCAGGGAACACCCCCCCTCTCTATATATAGTTACTTTGAATATAAAGTTGGCCTTTTTATGGTATATGATTCTTTCCCAATGTTGTTGTTGAAAAAAGGCATTTGGTTAAGACAATAGCTGATTGATTTTTGTGATTTGTTTTGTTTCCAAGCTATCACTTTGTGAGCATTCAGTCTTTCCTATTTGTTTTACAACCTTCGCTGCTTTTCTTTGCAGCTATCACTATGTCTTTCAGACTGATTCTCTCTGCTTTGAATTAGTCTTGTCTACCATACATCTGCCCCTGGCAATCCAATCCTTTTGTTTATACCTTCACACATCCTACTGCCAGCTTCCTGGGAGATGATTTGTGTTACAGTCAAAGACATGTTCTGTCATTATTAATATGCTGCTAGAATTATATGCCCTAGTTCTAGCATGGCAGTAACTTTTACGTGCCATGTAATATGTTGGTGCCAGTCTTTGGTACATCACTTGTCAAAATTATACAATTTTTACTTCGGCCGTTACTATACTACTTACCTGAAAATCAAACATGAAAATGCAGTTATTTGTCAAAGTTTTTAACAGCTGAGCTACTATGAATGAAAGTGTGTTTGTGTCTTATGTATCTCCCTTGAGAAATTGCTGTGTGGAACAGCAAAATGACAATTGCTTTTTGGATATATATATATATTCCATCTTGCATCAGTGTTGTTACTGTGTTACTAGCAATGGAAATATATACATTATCTCTGGAATAAAACTTTTCAACTTCTCTGCTATTAGGAGTCTCTATTGTTATTCCGTTAGCCTTGGTTCAGCAAGATAAATTAACTTGAGCGTTCAAGTTCACCAGACTTTCACTTAAGAGAGATGGCCCACCTTGAAGACCTTTATTTTTCTTTATGACACAATATTTCTTTCATTTTTTGTATTACAGTCTGCTAGCACAATCTTGCAGCATCCTGTGGCTCCTTGATGGATATGATGGATTGTGCTTTGCAATAAAGAAGTCTTGCTCATTCAAGCAGAGTTGCCTTGGCTAATAGAGACCAGTGCAATGAAATATTGAGAAGAAAGAATGGAAATAATGTGGATAGTCTTATGGTTTACAAGTGTATAGGTGGCCTACACTTCTCTTTAATTAGCTTTATCTACCTATAGGTTGCTATAGGTAGGTGAACTATTTTTGTTCACTAAGCAATCCCAGCCAGTTTACCAGCTGTTAGGATTTCTGGGAGTTGAAGGCCAAAACATCTGGAGACCCACAGATTGAGAACCACTGTACTATACCCATTATATAGCCAGTGTTTCTAGTTAATCATTGATATGTAAGGTTTTATTTATTTACTTACTTCATTTTTATCTGGAGGAAAGCAAGAATCATCGCCATCTTGAAGCCAGGCAAAGACCGTAATGATCCAAAAAGCTACAGACCAATCTCCCTGTTGTGCCACCTCTACAAAGTTCTGGAGAGACTTATTTTGCATAGAATTATGGAAAAATAGACCCCTGTCTGATTCCACAGCAAGCTGGCTTCAGGAAAGGCAAAAGCTGCACATCGCAAGTGCTGAACCTGACTCAGCACATAGAAGATGGCTTTGAAAGGCAGCAGATCACAGGAGCTGTCTTCATAGACCTGTCAGCGGCTTATGATACTGTGAACCACCCCTCCTCCTGAGAAAAATGTATAATATCACAAAGGACTACCACCTCACCCGCCTCATAGGAAACCTGCTACAAAACAGGAGCTTTTTTGTTGAGTTCCAGGGCCAGAGAAGCAGATGGCAGAAACAGAAGAACGGCCTGCCTCAGGGGAGCGTGCTTGCTCCATCCATGTTCAACATCTACACAAATGACCAGCCGCTGCCAGAAGCACTGCCTGAATATCAAGCAAAAAGTGGGTGCTAAAAACAATATCATACGAAAGCTGACTGGCACAACCTGGGGATCACAACCAGACACAGTGAAGACATCTGCCCTTGTGCTATGCTACTCTACTGCTGAGTATGCATGCCCAGTGTGGAACACATCTCATCACGCTAAAACAGTAGATGTGGCTCTTAATGAGACATGCCGCGTTATCACGGGGTGTCTGCGCCCTACACCACTGGAGAAATTACACTGTTTAGCCAGTATTGCACCACCTGACATCCTCCGGGAAGTAGCAACCAATAGTGAAAGGACCAAGGCAATGACATCTCCAGCTCATCCCTTGTTTGGTATCAGCCAGCGACTTTAAGTCAACGACTTAAATCAAGAAATAGTTTTCTAAGATCTTCAGAGACACTCGCTGGAACACCTCAGCAAGCGAGAATCCAAAAGTGGCAGGCTCATACCCAGAACCTTAACCAATGGCTGATACTAAATGAGAGACTCCCCCCTGGGCACACAGAAGACTGGGCGACGCGGAAGGCGCTGAACAGACTGCTCTCTGGCACCACAAGATGCAGAGCCAACCTCAAGAAATGGGGCTACAAAGTGGAATCCATGACATGCAGGTGTGGAGAAGAGGAAACTACAGACCACCTGCTGCAATGCAACCTGAGCCCTGCCACATGCACAATGGAGGACCTTCTTGCAGCAACACCAGAGGCACTCCAAGTGGCCAGATACTGGTCAAAGGACATTTAATCAATTACCAAACTTGCAAATTTTGTGTTTTGTCTGTCTGTTTGTTTTGCTCTGTTAGAAATGTAATACAATTGTCTGGTTGCCCCTGACACGATAAAGAAATAATTTTTTATCCCGCCTTTCTCACTCAGCAAAAATTCAGTGCATATAGTATAACATTGGATGTAGTTGTATTCTTAACAGCAAACTATGTTTTATACCTTAGTAGTACATTTAGCTGCTCTCTTACTTGAATGGCTGTTTGTAATGACAAAATATAATGAGTATGAATTTGAAAGTTTAAAAATAAACCGTGTGAGCTGTTGTAATGGAAATAACTTCTTGAAGTTTTAAAAGACATTCTTCCCAAACTAGTATAATCCAGATACAGCCAAATTAAACTTTATTATCAATTCACGAGAAATTGAAAGAGGAAACCTTCCTCCCGCATGAAACTTAAAACTTAGTAAAATCAAGAATTGTGAAACTACCAACAGTCTCAGTCTTGGAAAACTATCTACTGTGAGAAGTCTCCTATAAGGATGGTAAAACATCAAAACATCTGGATATCCCCTGGGCAGTGTCCTTGCAGACAGCCAATTCTCTCACACCAGAAGTGACTTGCAAGTTTCCCAAGTCGCTCCTGACATAAAAAAAGAAAGAAGAAAAGATTATGTTATCCTTACAAAAGCCTGAGAACAGATAATCTAAGTGAAATGAAATGACTTTCTATTGTTAAGTGATTTAAAAATAAATCCTCACAGTGCAAGTAACTTCTGTTGACACAGAATCCATGATTAATGTCAGTGATTGCCCATTTTGTTTTATAGTGCTTCATACTAATAAGTGTTTTTCTTGGTAAAGCATGTTAATAACAAAATAAAAAAACATGTTTTGGAAGAGATTTGTGAGATGGAAAACATACACTTAAGATACATGTTCCAAACAGAATGCCTTTTGTCTTGTGTAACCCGCTAGATTTATATTACTAAATATGGTTTCTGCTTCTCATTTTCTCCTCTCTTCTTTGTTTTAAGAACAATTCTCAGAGGAACAGTGAGCATAACACAGTTAAAGAATAATTCAGATAAAGTTATGTTTATGAAACCACTTTAAAATGGTATTCACAAAAATGTTCTGAGCGCAATATCTAGGGTCAGAAAGTATTTGTTTTAGATTTCCAGAATCATATAACAAGAACTTTACCTTCACATTATTCCGTATATTTGAAACGTCTTTAGGATTTATAGCACCGGGACTGTGGCGCAGCTGTCTGGGAGTCAGCTGCATTAAGATCACTACTGACTGAAAGGTCATGCGTTCGAAGCCAGCCCGGGTTGGAGTGAGTGTCCGACCAATTTGTGTAGCTTGTTGTCGATCTTTGCAGCCCAAAAGACAGTTGCATCTGTCAAGTAGGAATTTTAGGTGCACCCTACGCAGGGAGGCTAATTTAACGAATTTACGATGACATAAAAAATTCCAGCAAGCCTGCAAAGAATGAGGAAGTACTTCATCAGTGTCACAAATGGATGGTGAAGCAACAGCTCCCCTGGTGGCCAGAATACCCTCATGAAAAAGTTAAATTGCCTCTGTGTCTGTCTATATATGTTGTGTGTCTATGACATTGAATGTTTGCCATGTATATGTACATTGTAAACCCCTGTGGGGTGAGAGGGGCAGAATATAAATACTGTAAATAAATAAATAAAATAAATTATACTTGGGATGTTTCACAAGTTGATCTATTTTGCACACTACATATAATGCACTCACATATAGAGTACGATTCCCATACCTGCTTGATAAGTATTTGGAGTTTGATTTATCTACATCTGAAATATATATATTGTCTTTCTAGGCATTTTATACATCCTCTGACTTCACTCTATTGGTACTATTGGGTCAGAAGTTCTTCGTTTCAATAGGCTTGGTATTATCTGCAATTTCGCATATCCACACTAATTCCGGCAATTCATCCCCTGCTAATATAGGAGGCCATAGTGTACAAATTGTTCTATCAATTTTTATTTTTCAGAATTGAGTTCATACTGAGTTCATACTGACAATGTAAAAGGAGTTTTTTTAACTGGGGCTTCTATTCAATAGAATTGATCCTACCTCAAGGTCATCACTCTCTCATTGGAACACACAGTCTCAAAAATGTCTGAATTCGGAGCTTTGGAGAGGGGCAACTTTAGTACTTCTTTGCCATCCATATAATTATGTTCATTACTGTCAATAATTCCTTTAAAGGCCAAAGAAAACTATAGGCCACACTGATGGGTTTCTTAATGAGGGTGTTTAACTCATAATGCTTTTTCTTTACTTTAAATTACCATAGGTTCTTTGCTCTGTCAACCATTTACTGAGCTTATCATCTTTCATTTGTACAAATGTCTATGAATTCTGTTGCCTCCTATCACAAGGGTTTTCTTTCCCTTTCCAGGCATCCAGGGTCTTGTCAGATGGCTGTGACAATCTCTTTATGCTTCAGTAGAAGCAAATAAAGTTGAGCACTGTTAACGGGAAGGAAAAAGCCCTTCAGCTTATTTGTGCCTATTGACCACTTGGCCTATCACACATCGGCTGCTCCAGATTCACTTATTTTTTCTGATGTTGTCAGATCAGATGCGCGCACGCCACAGCACGAGCAGGGAAAAGTCTCTTGAGGTGGCTGCTCGGATCTCTGTTTTCTAGATGGGGAATGTGTAATCTACTGAGCGGGTAACAATGGCTGGGGAAAAGGTGAGACTTGGGTTCAAACCTGAGCTTGTTCAAAGTTATAAATCAGACAAGGGTAGGAAGCTGTTAGGAAAAAAAAGCTTTTCAGTGCAGGATATATATCCAAATACAGAATTTGTTCTTAGGTCTGATTTGTTAACAGTTTAATGCAGTAAGATTCAAGGATTCATCGCCGATTGTGGAATGTCAAGTCATGTGAAATATACTGCCAACATAGGCAGTAGCCTATGTTGGCTGATAGGAAGTATTAAAATGGATCCCTTTTGATTAAGAATTATTCCAAAATATGCAATGATCTTATGAAAGTTGTCATTGAGGCTGTTCTGTCGCGTGTTGGGCCTGTAACAGCTGTCTTTTCTATAGGACATATACTTTAAGCCCAGCGGGAAGCCGGAGCGCCTCAAAGAGAGATTCTCAGGGATTTTTCTGAAGTAATGGTCTTTAATGATACAACAAAGTCTTTATTATGGAACAAACAAACAAAATATTGGAGTAGTGATGTACATGTAGTAAAAAAAAAATCCAGGCTTTCATTACTGAAGATTACCTAGATCAGTGTTTCCCAACCTGGGGGTCGGGACCCCGGGGGGGGGGGTCATGATGGGGTGTTGGAGGGGTCGCCAAAGACCATCAGAAAACACAGTATTTTCTGTTAGTCATGGGGGTTCTGTGTGGGAACTTTGGCTCAATTCTATCCTTGGTGGGGTTCAGAATGCTCTTTGGTTGTAGGTGAACTATAAATCCCAGCAACTGCAACTCCCGAATGTCAAGGTCTGTTTTCCCCAAACTCCACTAGTGTTTACATTTGGGCATATTGAGTATTTGTGCCAAGTGTAGTTCCAGATCCAACATTTTTTGAGTCCACAGTGCTCCTTGGTTGTAGGTGAACTACAAAACTCAAGGTCAATGCCCACCAGACCCTTCCAGTATTTTCTGTTGGTTACGGGAGTCCTGTGTGCCAAGTTGGGTTCAATTCCATCATTGGTGGAGTCCAGAAAGCTCTTTGATTGTAGGTGAACTATAAATCCAAGGAACTACAACTCCCAAATGACAAAATTAATCCCCCTTCCCAACCCCACAAGTATTCAAATTTGAGTGTATCGGGTATTTGTGCCCAATTTGGTCCAGTGAATGAAAATACACCCTGCATATCAGGTATTTACATTATGATATATAACAGTAGCAAAATTACAGCTGTAAAGTAGCAACGAAAATAATTTTATGGTTGTGGGGTCACCACAACATGAGGAACTGTATTAAGGGGTCGCGGCATTAGGAAGGTTGAGAAACATTGACCTAGATTGTAGTATAACTCATTGTGCTGAAAACAAAAAGTCCATTCCATGCTAGACGTAATTAGAAATGGGAGTAGCATAAGGTCTTTACATGAACATGTATGTCTGCATTTGACGTGTGTATAACTGGCCAACTAATTTGTCAAAGATTACCATAGGGTTTGAATGAGTTCAAAATAATAAAGATAATCAAGATAATCAAGGGATTTCTCTATGGAATGATGAAAGGCTAAACGTCTGACTAATGTGACACACTTGACAAAGGTTTATGATTAGGGAAAGAATGATAATTTCACAACGCTATCACTGAGAGTTGCTCAATGGAACTGATTGGCAATTGCTAGTAGATTTAGGGCAGACAAGTAGATTCATTAAACAAGATGTAGTGATTGGAGATTTCTTGATGGGGTTTAAAAGATCAGACAAATCAAATAATAGGTGTACGTAGATGTGGCTTGTGTGATTGACTTAATTTTTTTGGTAAACATTTTGGAAAGCATTAAGCACCATCAGATGGATTAAAACTGTGCCAGGTGAAAAGGGATGGCTCTGGGATGGGCTTCCTGCCTTCTATGTCCCTGAGCCGTAAACTGGAAAGATATGTACCTGAATTACTATGCACCAGGGATCCTAACAACCCGTTGGAGGAAGGAAAGCTTCTTATTGTTGCTGTTGTTAAATGATTAGGAGTCTGAAATCATTATGTTACTACTACAAATCATCCAGAGATTTTCCAATAGATTGCAATCTACATTCTTCTGTACATCTAAGGCTTTGTCAATGGCTGTTAGCAATAGTAGTTAAATAGGTAAACCATGCATAAAGGCATTATGCTTTATTTATTTATGTCAGTATAATGGTTTTGCTGGGGTGAAATACAGCTTATAGTTTTTAAACTTTGTCTATGCTTGGTGCAGGATGGCATACTTTGTAAGGGTTAAAAGTATAGATGTGATTTATTGCCAGAGTGTAAACTATGAACAGTTCCAGGATATGTCACACATTCCAATGACGAAAAGTTGAGATAACGGACTAGTGGGCGTGCTCTTTCAGCCATGCCAAGGATCGAGCAAGATGAGTGTATGATTTCTCCTGTAAATAGTTCAGTTTGTTATTTTCTGTAGCTGTAAGAAAGTAACTAAATAAATGTGCTGCTTCAAGGCTTTGAATTTGATGGAATGCTGTGCACTCTGTTTCTTTGCGTGCCTCATTGCAAGTTGCATTGAGGCCGAATTTTACCGACAATTTATTTACCATATTTATATACTGCCCCTCTCAGCCCAGAGGCGACTCGGAACGGTTCACAAATTGGCAACAATTAGATGCCTCAACAATTATAGCAAGTAAAAACAATAATGAAATTATGTTAAAAACAATAGCATATGATATAAAAAATATAAAAACCGTACAAAGCCTTAAAACATTATCGTGAACATCTCCATGTCAAGTGTTAAAGCGTGAGGGCAAGCGATTGTTCAGGATATTGTCTTCATTCTCTGCCTGGTGGATGAAAGAATAGACAGTACCTGCTGGACATAATCCCTTCCCACACTGCCATCTCCTTTTCCTTATATTTCATGGATTATTTAGAATGTAAGCCTGGGGAGAGGAATTGTCAAATTAATGACTTGTAAACTATCCTGAGGGCATTTTGACTGAAAAGTGGAGTATAAATAGCATACATACATACAGGCGACTGGGTTACTTTTCTTTTAAAAATATGCTGAAGAACTTGGAAAACTTTTTTCTTTTTCTCCAGATGCATTTACATTGCGGAATTAATGTAGTTCAACACCACTTTAGCTTCCATGGATGAATGCTATGGAATGTTGGGAGTTGTAGTTTAGCGATGCACCAGAAGAAGGTTAAAGATCTTGTGAGCCATGATAGTTAGTAGTGTCAAACTGGATTAAGTTTATTGTGTAGATGCATCTTCTGACTAAAATGCTCAGAATCCTTTTGTCAATAGGGATTGTGGGAGAGTTTTTGCTGTTTTTGCTGTCCTGTCCCAATTCAAGGTGCAGGTGCTCACCTACAAAGCCCTAAACGGTTTGGGACCTGCCTACCTGCATGACCGCATCTCCGTCTATGAACCCGCATGCTCCCTTCGTTCATCTGGAGAGGCCCTGCTCACGATTCCACCTGCGTCGCAAGTGCAGTTGGTGGGGACGAGGGACAGAGCCTTCTCTGTGGTTGCCCCCCGACTCTGGAACGCCCTCCCCAAGGACATCAGACAGGCCCCTACATTGGCAGTCTTTAGGAAGAGCTTGAAGATTTAGCTATTCCGGTGTGCCTTTCCAGAATAGGAAACCCCAGCAATATTTCCCAGAAGCACTTTACTAGAGACTTAAGATTGTCTGCATATTGTACTTACCCAAAAATCCTTATATTTCAACTGTCATACTCAGCACTTTTAATCTGTACCCATTTACACTTGGCCTGGCCTTAGTTTTATTGTGCTATGGTGTACTGTTTTTACTGTTTACTGTTATTGCTTTAATGTTTTGATTTGATTTATGGTTTATGTGTATTGTTGTATTGTTGTTTTATTAAGGCCTTGGCCTTTGTAAGCCGCATCGAGTCCTTCGGGAGATGTTAGCGGGGTACAAATAATAATAATAATAATAATAATAATAATAATAATAATAATAATAATGTAACATTTTCAAACTCTGTGAGGCAACTCTTATTGTGCCCTTCATCTACTCCGGCATTTTATAGAGCTTCTTATGTTCTTAGTATGAAAAGAAATACATTTCCCCTTCTCTTCTAATTTGTATTATAAATTTGCATGTAATTATGACAAAATTGCTCACTAACATTGTGTAAGGATCAACTAATGGAGCGGAATGGTTCCTGAGTTTCGGTTGATTCAGAGTTAGGGACAATGAAATTCTAATCATAAATACTGAATACAGTTTTATTTTCTCTAATAAATTATATAAGGTTTGTATTTCTATTTACAATTATTATTTGTGAATTAATAGTGTTGTCAAAGACAGAAGCCCATCTGTATTGCATTACCCCCCATTCTCAAATTGCTATTCCATTCTTCAGCCTTCTGGAAAGGCTTTTTTTCTTTGTTATACTAGTCTACCAATTTAATATAGCCAAGCTGTGTTTACATTTTTAAAAGTATATTATTTATATCTACATTAAAGAGGACTTAATGCACTTTTCGCAGAGAAATAGTGCAATCTGCCATTTTGTCCAACTGTGCAGAATGTAATATTGTGATATATTTCTGTACAAGACTGGAAAATGTTAGATGGGAAGGAATGGCATAAAATATATTAAATATATATTTTTCACTAATAAAATTTTGTCAACAATGTTGGGATTTGTAAAGCTGTTACAAACGTAGGTGCTTGTTTGTATATCTACATAAAAACTATGTTGGTAAAGTACAAACAGAAAAATGTGTTGTGCTAATGCTAAAAACAAGCAAACAAAAAACCTGGGGCTGCTCTGGGGCATATTTACACTGGGCTAAACTGCCCAATGTAGATGCCCTTTGGCATAGGACCAAGGACCTCATCACATGGGGAAAATGCCCTGTTCTACCACATGTTGCTGATGCAACCAGCATGGAGCCTGCTGGATCTCATCACATGATGCACATCTATTTCTGGCAGGGCTCTGTGTCAGCTGTGTTGGCAAAGTGTAGTAAGAGGGGGAAATCTGAACATGGGAGACTACTTGTGTTCAGATAGGAAATTATGAGGACAGTGTGTTTACATACCGGAAAGGAATGTTTTACGATGTTTGATGGGTGATGTGGGGCTCTGGGTGATGGATTTGCTCCCCTGCCCCATGATTTGTCCTGCTGTCTCCCGTATCAAAAACCTTAGTGTGATGAGGTCCTAAAAAAGTGGAGGCTAGGACAGTGTGAAAACTAGACTTTATAAAAAGGATCTTCTTTGACAAAAGCTTTGTTAACCAAGGCATGTCTGTATTGGCCAAAAGTCTGTATTTATTTATTTATTTATTTATTTACTTTATTTGTATACCACTCTTCTCAGCCCTCAGAGCTGTATAGGACCTTGACCTCCATATCTCAATATTATCAAGTCAAGCAAATGTGTGTTTTGCGATAAATGAGTCGTTTAACTATTGTTGAATTAGGTCAAAGTTGAGAACAGGTCAAAGGAGCATAGTCTCATTTTCAGATGTGCTATGAGTTTGGCCATAAATGTTTCATGAAATTATATGCATATTAAAGTTACCTGGCTGTGATATGAAGAATATTATAATTTCAGTATAAATAATTCATTTGTTTGGGGAATTTATAAACCACTTTTTAAGAGGCAATTGTAATGCTCTTTATAGTGAACTTGTGTTTGTTCATTTATCTTCATAGCAAGACTTTTATGAATCAGCTATTCATTGGGGTGTAGAATGTATACTATCTAGATTGACCTGCCTTGTGCCAAAATGTCTATAAGCATAATACCGACATGCATTAAAAGCTTCAGCAACAAAGATCCTTTGTTGAGATAAATTATCCACAATAATATCTCTATACTCTTAAATATTTCAAAAATCTAGATTGTAATAGATTCGAGTAGACATGATGGTCCATAACTCATATAGAGTCATTATATCTTCATAGTTCAATATAACTTTTCTAATTTTTGTTCCTCATTCTTCTACAATCTCTTTTAAACCGAATGTCACATTTTTCTCTTCTTAATTCATTCCTGTAATATAATGTGTTCTCATATTACCGCCAGGTTCCCCTGCACTAAACTAAAGAGTGACAATTCTTTTAATTTGGCTCATAAATTAATTTATCTGTAATAATATTATTCATTCTTGCTTGGAATCTTTTCATCTTGAATTCACCCTCCTTAATCATTGATAACTATAACTGGATGGACAATGAATTTTTGGACTAATGAAGAGATTTTCTGTTCATCTAGAAAGCATACTATATAACCTTCTTAGAGAACCATGGAATATTATTTTGATATACTATATCCACAGGAATGTTATTATTTATTATTTATTTAAAACATTTGTATTCTGCCCTTCTCACCCTGAAGGGGACTCAGGGCAGAGCACAACATATATATGGCAAACATTAAATGCCGGAACATAAAATAAACCATAAATATACATAAACACTAAAATCAATTATCTCCACTTTAAAAACACTTGTTTAAAACCATCATATTGTTGTACATTCCATTTTCTGTTTTGTTGTCATTTTAAGTGTTCTCTTTTGTCTAAAGCCCTGTCTACACTATCATATAATCCAGTTTCAGAATGCAGAATTATTGCATTAAAATGGATTATATGGCAGTATAGACTCATATAATCCAGCTCAATGCAGTTAACCTGCATTTTCAAACTAGATTATATGGCAGTGTAGATGAGGCATTAGTAGAATTATTGTGCACAATTTCTGAATTGTTATCTTGGAGCAATGCAATGTCTCAAATTTGATTTAAAGCATTATCAAAAGCTAGAACATTCATCTGTTTGAAAGTGATACTGTAATGATATTGTAATGAAGGTTAATGCTACTACAAAGACGTAAAAGCAAAGCTAAGTGATCCATAATTAAATTAAGATTCAAGTTTTGAAGTGGTTGGTCTAAAATCAATGCATTGAGGTAAAAAAGCAGAGTGCTCATCCTAATTGACAAAATGTGTCAGAATATTGCAGCTCTTATTGCTGTAGTTAACGTCTTTATTTCTAAGACTTAGACAATGGAATCAGTTGACACAGGAAATGTGTACATTTGTGTCCGTATGTATATGTGTGCTTTGGTAGGTCTGGGGGATATTTCATGGGGAAAATGAATATAGCAATGGTGTCATTATAATACTGCTTCTAGAGATTTTTTTAGAAAAATGAATAAGGTAGTATAGAGGGATACATAGAAAAATACAATCTGAGACTTAGGGCCTCATCAGATGGGGTAAAGTTAGCATCCTAGGATGGTTTTACCCTTTCTTGGGATCAGATACCCAAGCTGGCCATGGCACAACATTGTATGATTTCTGGCAGAAGCCCTGCCCCCAACCAAAGTGAAAGTATTGTCTGAGGTTTCCCTCACCACACAGGAGGCTTTCCTCACCACACAGGAGACTTCCCGTGTTGTAATGACTCCATTGGAGCCAACACAGGTCCTCTGCAGAATGGCAATGCTTCCCAGGTTTGATGGGAACGCGTCACTGAGAGGGAGCTGTGTGTGGGGCTACAGATTTGCCCCTCTCTTTTCAGCACAATGCCAAACGAAGCAGGACACTTCGTCTGGCCTTTCTGGTGAGGTCCTTAACAACCTCACCAGAAAGGGGGAGGGGGGAGTACAAAGGGGTTGGGCTCACCCACAACTAACATCAAAACACAGATCACGAACAACATGCAAATGAACCAAAGTGAACTGTCTTTCTGATGAAGTTTTTAGAATACCTGGAAAGCATCCGGGATGTTCAGTAGCAAGAAGCACCAAGAAGTGATATTAGTCTGGGCTTTGTAAATTGGGGTAAATCATCAGTTCAGTTATATGACATAAGATACAGAAGATTACTGCAGACGCAGACTGCAGCCAGGAAATCAGGAGATGCTTACTTCTTGGGAGGAGAGCAATCTTGATAAAATAGTGAAGAGTAGAGACATCACACTGGCAACGAAGATCCGCATAGTTAAAGCAATGGTATTCCACATAGTCACCTACAGATGTGAGAGCTGGATCTTAGGGAAGGCTGAGCGAAGGAAGAGAGATGCTTTTGAACTTTGGTGTTGGAGGAAAGTCCTGAGAGTGTCTTGGACAGCGAGAAGATCCAACCAATCCAAACTTCAGGAAATAAAGCCCGACTGCTCATTGGAGAGAAGAACAGTAGAGGCAAAGATGAAGTACTTTGGCCACATCGTGAGAAGAAAGGAAAGATTAGAGAAGACAATGATGCTGGGGAAAATGGAAGGAAAAAGGAAGAGGGGCCGACCAAGGGCAAGATGGATGGATGGGATCCTTGAAGCTACTGGCTTGACTTTGAAGGAGCTGGGGGTGGTGACGGCCAACAAGGAGCTCTGGTATGGGCTGGTCCATGAGGTCATGAAGATTCGGAAGCGGCTGAATGAATGAACAACAACAAACAGAGGAATAAAATATGAGAATTCAACATGGAGATATAATACAAAACTCTCAGTATAGAAAAGAAACAAACAATTATTTGCCATTGGATCAGGTTATATGACTATGTGGAAGGGCCTTCAGATGCTGACACTTTTGCTTTCTGATGATTAAGTATAAACAATAGTATATTGTTGCTTGCTATCTGTTAGTATTCACTCTTTGTTATCAGTTTACAATATTAAGCTAATGTAAAAATTGGTATTGCTTTAGAAAGAGTAACACATCAGCCAGTTATTCATTTGTGGAATCTCCTAAAGCTTCACCCACATAGACATTCCAGTGTCTGGGAAATAGTGTTCCAGGAGTCTGGGATTCTTCTTTAAAAATCCTAAATCTATAAACAGAAGGCCCACGCTTTGTGTTTGGACTAGGTTATATAAATAAATGTATTATTTCATACTTTAATTTTGAGCAGATCATGGTTAGGAGGTAGTGAACTTTTAATATTACTTTCTATGTTGGGAATGGAAAGGCTGGGAAATGATACATCTGAACATAAGTGAGACTTCCAGTTTTATCCAAACCTTGTCATCTTTATAGGTGCCTCACATCTGCCCTTTTTCATGGACTTTTTAAATAGTGGTGTGCAATCACCCTTAGATGCATATTTAATATTAGGTATTTCCAAATGATAATTTATGCAGCTAGACCTCTAGATTAAAAAAATGATATAATAATAATAATAATAATAATAATAATAATAATAATACTTTATTTATATCTGCTACCATCTCCCCAAGGGACTCGGTGCGGCTTACATGAGGCAAGAGCAATAACAAAAACAATCAATACAATACAATTAATAAAAATCACATAAACAATAAACAGTAACACACAAGCATTTAAAAAACCAATGGCTGGGCCAAATGTAATAGTTTAAAATCCAGCACCTTAAGGAGTGAGATTATCTTTCCGCCCCTTTCCCTTGCTATGTTCTTTTCCTTTTATTTTATATTTTATATTTGCTATTATTGCTTTTAAATACTGGAATTGCACAATGGTGCTAAAATAAATTAAATAAGGAGGAACAATAATACAGGAAGGTAGAGTTACAAGGGCATACGGAAGTACAATAGTGGCACCATGTTCCAGATTTTACAAGAATATTGCACAGGAAAAAAAATCTAAGGGGGTGTCCAACAATCATATGGCAAGGCCTATAAAACAGCTTCTCAGCTATCCTAAGTAGAATGTATTTTCAGACTGACAAAATCCATGTTTACATTATTTAAATAACTCCAGGCTGAGCACCCCTTATGCAAGAATCCAAAATCTGAAGTACTTCAAAATTCATAATTATCCATATGAGTAGCCTAAACCCTTCCACACAGCTGTATAAAATCCACATTGAACTGAATTATCTGACAATGTGGTCTCAGATATTCCAGTTCAAAGCAGGTATTGTGGATTATCGGCCTTGATATTCTGGTTATATGATTATGTCGAAGGGCCTTCAGATGGTGACACTTTTGCTTTCTGATGATTTAGTATAAACAATCTTAGTTTCATACACAAAATTATTTAATCATTATCTGCAGGCTAGTCCATACAGTTTGCATGACACATACCATATACTTTACTCAAATATAGTTTGCCATCCAATGTAATGCACACCTTGAAATTGCTGGTACATGTCATGTACAGACAAGGGGACCTGGCTTTGGTCAATACTTCTCCTGCCAACCTGACTAAGGCAAATAGCAGAAAGACAGAAAAGAAAGGGGAAGCAAGCCCCTTCACCCCCTTACCAATCTTGTGCCAGTGTGAGGCTGGAGATGGGGATTTGTCTCCCCTTATCTCTTGGACTTTTTGCTGCCTGCCTTAGTCAGGCAGTCAGGCATCAAAAGGGCTGACCAGGAGGGGAAGCCAATTTTTTTCTCCAAGCCAGTCTTGTGCCACCAGCCTTGCTCCACCAGCTTCATACCATCAGCTGGGAACGGCACAAGGCTGGCATAGGAGAGAAGTGACTTGGCTTCCTCTTGTTCCTTGGCCTTTTGCTGCCAGCCTGATACTCATAACTGACCATGGTGAACACTGATATTTCTTTAATCCTGATGTTTTTGTTATATTTTTGGAATGTCAGTTCTGTTCACAGGTGATGTTTTTTAAATACTTCCTTTAGAAATTATTCTCTCCAGTCTGTGTATGCTCTTACACTTCGTAACTATTCTTACTTGTTAAATTAATAGATTTCCGTGCAGGCCAGAATATGCATGGCTGAACATCATGATTAAGCAAGAGATAGGAACTCCGTAGCTGAATGGCAGGCTTGAACGAATTTCTTAAGCAACTACTTACATTTTTTTTTATCATAATGGCAAATATTTTAAAATTGGGGAGGGAAATATGTATTTATTCATGTTTTATTGCAGCGTGTGTTTGATTTTTTTCCACTATGTGTTAAAATGTAAAATCATAAACAGTTTTTTATCTGACCTCATTTCTCAAGGAAAGTGATTATTAATTCATAGTACCCATTTTGCAGTATTGCTTATCTTGAAAGAATAATCCTGTACTTTAAGATAAGTGCAAAAAGTAGGAATGGATTTTAAAGTCCACAATGAAAGGTATAAATGATTTGTTATTAACAGCATTTCTGACTGCATTTTCAATGTTGAATTAAACATGCCCTTTATGCTCACCCCACTGTTTCTTGATGTGCTCATTGAAATAATGGGAGATATTTGTGGGCTCATCTACACTGACTAGTACTACTTAGGTACTAGTTTGTAAACTGGATCAGACCCACTGTGGGTAAAAACTTCATGAAGCTCATCCAGTTTAACCTGGTGGGAAACCTGAACTCAGGGGGAATGAAAGCTGCGGACCAGTTCCTAAATCGAGTTAGCCAGAAGTGTATTTACTGCTTTTCTTCATTCCCTGGGCTCAGGTGGGAATGCAACATGGCAGTCCCCTGTTGTCATACCACTTGTTATGGCATCCCCTGGCCATGAAACTCATCTACCTTGGTTTTGGTGCCTCTGGCTAGATGGGATGGGGGGAGGGGGATAGTGGGAAATAATCTCTCTCCCTTTCCCAGCTTCCTTAGCGACATCAGGTAGGTGGCTTGTTGTAGCTGGGGATAGCCATGACATGTGAGGAAGGCTGCTGGTTTTCATTCATTCAGTTGCTTCCGACTCTTTGTGACCTCATGGACCAGTCCACGCCAGAGCTCCCTGTTGGCCATTACCACCCCCGGCTCCTTCAAGGTCAGTCCAGTCACTTCAAGGATACCATCCATCCATCTTGCCCTTGGTCGGCCGCTTAAAATAGCTGCCCAGGTTTGCTGAGCCAGTTGGAACTCCCTGCCACCTCCAAGGTGGTTAATGGAATACCTATTTGGCCACCATGTGGCCCCAATCCAGCATCCTGAATGCCAGATCCTGCCCATTTTATTGCTCTGTGCAGAAATGCCCAATGAACTATTTCTTATCAATTTTGAATTCCGCTATTGAGGTTAAAATGCACTATAGAGGTGGTTTTGCTAAGGGTTGGAAAATTTTTGTACCCCCCCCCCCCCCGGTGATCCTTATCAACTCTTTAAATTCCATGATTTTCATAACTTTCTCAACAACTGCTTTACAGGATATCCAAACAAACATGGCCACTGGGTTCTACATAGGCTCCCTGGACAGATTTTGATAGATGGTTAAAGAATTACATACTTCTGAATCCCTTTGGGGAGAGAGGGTGGGTTACAAAGTGTTGTTGTTGTTGTTGTTGTTGTGGTTGTTATATTTTTACAATGATCTTATATTTTTATTCTACCTGAAATGATATCTGTTCATTTTTGGATTCCATCCTTTTTGTGGACTCCACCATTGTGTCTTAAACTGGAAGGTGCAGTTTTTATGGGCTCTACAACATACAATTCTTTTGATCCATAAATTGCTTCTTTTTTTCTCCCTGTTTTAAAATGTAAGTTGAGAACATACCTTTCCCAATGCTTTTTAGGGGATCTGGTGGCAATGTAGATTCATATAATCCAGTTCAAATCAGATAATCTGAATTATCTGTTTTGATAATCCGGATTATATCGCAGTGTAGATCCTGCCTAAGAAGAGCCCAAAGACTGGGATCTAAAGAGCTACTTTTGTCACATCCAAGAGTTTTGATATTCCTAGCCATTTGAAATTACACAAGCTGTCCTGTTTTTCCCCTCTTTTGACCTCATCAGTTGAAGTACTTTTTGGTGGCATGTGTTGGTTAACCTATACTTTTTATGACAGAGCCTGCCGGCTCCCATCCCATGATGTAAAGCAACTTCTGGTAGGGCTCCATTGCAAAAGTATAGGTGACGCAGCACATGCCACTATGGCGGCAACACAGGAGGCTTCCAGTGTTCAATAGAAGTCAACGGGGTGAAGTCTGGCATCCATGTGTCCCCCATGAGATGGGGCAATGGGTGAGTCGGGTGATGTAGGGTGTGGAGCAATGAGTTCCCCATGTCCCCCCCCCCCCCCGACAGGCACAGCCGGATTCGCCCATCTGATTAGTTCATTTAACTTGTAAAACACTGTGTACAGTGATGAGTACACARCTTTTTTTCTGGAAGAGGTGCAAGACCTTTGGGAGGACAAGACCAACTTTCATTGTGTGGTTTAGGTCTGACAAGAAGCAGATGAATAGCATCTTATGATCAAATAATGAAGCCAATTCCACAAATATGTTTACATCTCTAAAAATCATTTTATAACCAAACATCAAGAACAACTTCAGTCATTTGCTGAGATCAGAAGTAAACAGAACCAGGACTGTCAGTATGAAAAGTACTGCATGTTAATAATTCAATCAGAACACACTATTCCACAGAGTGACCATGCTTTTCAATGGCAGAAGAGAGACTATAGAAATCTCTCCATTGATATTTCAAATGGCTTTGAATTAAGAAAACATGCCAAGGAAAAGCTTTATCAGATGAGTAGTTTTGTGCAGCGAGCTTTCCCCTTGCTGGGGAAAGATTACTTCTGTTGATAGAGGTAGATGAGTCTCCTTTTTAAATGTATCTTTAATTTTAATCCAACAGTGTTAAAATGCACAATTACACTTTCATTTGAATTGGTAATCAACTGGTTTCAGCTTGCAGGAAAACAATAGGTGTACCACTTGGGAGTACCTTGAACAATTCTCAGCTCTCTCAGATTTTGTAATCTTTCCAAATTAGAAATAGCGCTGTATTTCCAGACCTTTGTGCAGGGGAACAACTGCAGAGGGATTTAACATTCAATGTTTCTTTAAAAACAGGAACAGTTTACACCCTTCTAGGATGGTGCCAGGTTTTAGCAATAGATTGAATATTTTGTTGGGCTCTTTTAAAAGCAGATTCTTATTTTCACATCTGATAGCAAACAACCCCCAACTTGTCATGTCAAACTTGTTGTATTTAATACTTCGTTTTCTTCCATCCAATCACTTTTTTGTCCACTTCCTTGGCTCTTTGTTGGGTTGTATTACAAATGTCCTAATTTGCAGAAATCTTCTTGCACAGTTCATAATAAACAAACTCCCACTTGTAAAATAAGTGAAATTTCATGGTCTGCATAAATAAATGATGCTCTTAATTGACTAGTGTCTGCTTCTCCCTAAAATATTTATCTTGTTTATCGTAATTTTCCAGTATATCTCAAATGCTCAAGAAGTACTCCATTAAAAAAAATCAAAATAAAGGGAAATCAAATAGAAATTAAGAGTTACAGTGATCTTTTGCAACCTTAAATTTTATATAAAGCATTTATCATAAAAATATAGCACAAGGCCTTACAATAGAGTCAAAGCTCAATATTATCTCCATCTGAAGCAAGCATGGGCAAACTTTTTTGCCCTGGGGCCACATTGCAAACCCGGCCAGGAAGGCTGGGTTGGAAGGAAGRGCCTGGGAGGAAGTGGGGCTGGGGGTGGGGTGGGGCTAAGTGGAGACAGGACTGGGGGTAGGGTGGATTTGGGGCTGGGATGAGGCAGGACGATCCCAGGAGGCAGTGGGGCTAAGGCTGGGCGAAGRTGGATTATACCCTGGCTTTCTTCCCAGGATAAGGATAGGGCTACTTGCTCCATGCTTATGCTGGGAGGAGGGTAAGGCTTTGGAGCTCCCTTTGCCCCCACCTGCCTCCCCCTTCTGCCAGCATCAGGACAAGACCTTGTCTCGTCCTGATGCTAGGAGAARGGAGAGGCAGGYAGTGGGGAAGGGGACTTTCGAGGCACCTYGTCTGCTAGCTGCTTCTTCCCCTGTCCTGGGCTTCACCTGACATCAGGATGGGACYTTGCCTCATCCTGATGCTGGGRGGAGGGAGAGATAGGTSGTGAGTGAGTGAGCTTTGGACATCCCTCAGCCCCTGCCTGCCTCTTCTCCTGGGCTGTGCTTCTGCTGGCATCAGGACAGGACTGCTCACCCCATCCTTATGCCAGGAGCAGGGTCCAAGAAAGGCACACGGTGGACTCCTAGCCACTGCATGCCTTCGTTCCTCATCCTTTTGACATAAGGATGCAGCAGGCCACAGCAATCTTATGCCCAGAAGATGGGCCATGTCCAGCCCGTGGGCCTGAAAGTGTGGGCATGGAATGCTCATTTTAGAAAAGATTACCTAGTGCTTATAGTAACTGTTTCTGGTCTTTGTATTCATTTAAGACTTTTAGCCTCTTGAAAGAGCTGTACTAATGTTTAACAATTAGTTATCTATTATTTCAAATAATAATAATAATAATAATAATAATAATAACTTTATTTTATACCCCGCCAACCATCTCCCCAAGGCGACTCAGGATGGCTTACAAGGGACAAGTCCAAAAATTACAAATAAAACAACAGATTAAAAACATCGGATATAAAGATATAAAAACAATCACAATTGTAAACAACAGCAAAACAATATGGCTGAAATAAAGAACATAGCCGAGGTACAGGTTCACTGAATACAATACATTCTGAAGGGAGCGCAAGAGAAGTGCAACAATCAAGTAGACAGGGATGGAAATACTGTCATCAAAAGTGTTGAGGTAGACATTAAGAGGGCTGACATAAAGTGCTGAACTTAAAGTAAAAACAGGAAAATTACTGGTGGACTGATTAATCAGAAGTACACCAGAACATCCAGGTTTTTAGTTGTCTCTGGAAAGAGGACAAAGTGGGAGCCTGTCGGATCTCCCTAGGGAGGGAGTTCCAGAACTGGGGGGGCCACCACCGAGAAGCCCCCCTTGTCCCCACCAACCGTGCATGAGAGGGTGGAGGGAGAGAGAGCAGTGCCTCCCCAGATGACCTCAAGGTGCATACTCGTTCATAGGGGAAGATGCGATCGTGGAGATACGCAGGTCCCGAACCATTTAGGGCTTTATAGGTGATAACCTGCACCTTGAATTGGGATTGGAAACTTATTGGAAGCCAATGGAGCTGTTTAAACAGGGGGGTAGACCACTCCCTGTAACTTGCTCCCGTAAGGAGTTTGGCTGCAGATTTTTGGACCAACTGTAGTTTCCGGGCGGTCTTCAAGGGCAACCCCACATAGAGCGCATTGCAGTAATCCAACCTAGAGGTGACTAGGCATGGACTAGATCATCCTTAGATCCTCCAGTACAATTCTATGATCTGGTGGACATTGACCATAGAATTGTACTGGAGGACATAGCAATTTCTAGAGAGGTATCCTCTCTGATAAAAAGTGTCTTTTTATTTCTACTTTTTCTGCATTCCTAATTCCCAGCAAATGTGAAGGGCTGGCTGTACACCCAATAAAAGGTGTATGAGACAATAACCAAAGTGCAGACATAATGTCTGGTTTTCTGTCACCAGAGGGAAAGGCAGGCATTAGATTATTGTTTTATCCTCATCTTCAAATTATATGCAAAGAAATCTGCATAACTAAAATGTACATATTTGAAAAAATGGGTAGAATCACACTGTCTACATAAAGATAAAATACATGTCTATATAAAGAAAATATGTAAAAATCTGTACATTAAGAAAGTGCATGCCAAAACATCTACTGTTTTCTGTGCAGGAAGAAAATAAAGTCTTAACATTAATATAAATCATATTCATGATTAGAGTTCTGTGAAATGCAATAGAGTTGAAACTGACAGCCCTACTAAGCCCCCAAGAGGCTTTGTTTCAGAGGTCTCTCCATGTTGTATTCCTAAGGTGAACACTGCTTCAGAAGGCTGGTATGTTTCTAATTTCAAAGCACTCTTCCTCCAACTCAGGGCCTGGCTGGAATTTCCTTTGAGGTTCACGTGCACCAGGAAGGAAGAGAAGAGCTCCAATGGGCCCTGTGGTGATCCCTTGCCCACACGCAGCTGTGCTCATGCTGGGAAGCATCAAGCCCTAAGTATAGCTCATGCTGGTATTATGTACTCTTAGTGGCCTAAGCTTGTTAGGAGGCAAGCCGCTACATTTTGCATGAGCTCCAGTCTCCAAGCAGTCCTGTATAAATCACATTACCATCAGCTCATCACATATGGCTCTTACTCACAACGAAGTCTTGGAAAACAGCTCATTACAGACTTGCATTATCAGCTATTACTCCAGGATGTATTGTTAACTGATGTAAAGATTGAGATAATCATGACCCTGTTTTGGTTGCCTTTGTTCTTTCTTTATTCTCTCCCAGCCATCCCAAATCAAGTCGGTGATCCCGATGGTAATATGGTGCCACATTGAAGTCACTTTTCATTGGTTGCTTCTTGTAGGAAGGTATAATGCAGCCTGTAATTTAGAGCTGGGTTATGCATTTTGGTAGTGTTCTTTTGGCTAGGTTCAGAACTAGTTGATGGTGCTTAAGGATATAGTAAACGTATGTTAAAAATAAACAGAATGAAGATATGGAACTCAGCATATGTAATACCACCTGTGGCAAAACAGCATGATGGACTATAGTCATATATTATGCCAGGTGCATATTCTGGCTCCAAACCTATTTCAGCTCTTCAATGACAATTTAAGATCAACAGTGAAAACACTACCAAGCATTTCAGCAGCTGCTACCTTGAGTATTTGTTGTATGTCAAGACACAACCCTTCAATAATAATCACTGAACATTAAATGCAACTATGGCCAGAAAAGGAGTTACACTGCAAGAAAGTAACCACACACAAAGAGAGAAACTTACCCTTCAGGGTATAATGCAGTGACTTATAGTGGTCTCTAACTACACAGATATCTATAAATGCAATGTTAATACACAAATGTCCTATTACTATAAACTTCAGTACAAATACCAATAGGAGTAATGAGAAAAATACCAAACTAATTCATATAATACACAAGCATGGGCAACAAACACTTAGGGCAGTGGTTCTCAACCTTCCTAATGCTACGACTCCTTAATACAGTTCCTCATGTTGTGGTGACCCCCATCCGCAACATTATTTTCGTTGCTACCCCATAACTGTAATTTTGCTACTGTTATGAATCGGCATGTAAATATTCGATATACAGGATGTATTTTCATTCACTGCACCAAATATGGCGCAAATACCCGTTATGCCCAAATTTGAATACTGGTAGGGCTGATTTTGTCATTTGGGAGTTGTAATTACTGGAATTATAGTTCATCTACAATCAAGAGCATTCTGAACCCCACCAATGAAAGAATTGGGCCAAACTTCCCACACAGAACCCCCATGACCAACAGAAAATACTGTGTTTTCTGATGGTCTTTAGTGACCCTTCTGACACTCCCTTGTGACCCCCCCCCATGGGTCCTGAACCCCAGGTTGAGAAACACTGACTTAGGGGCACTTTACAACATTCTACCCTGTGTTGAAATCTCGCAACAGAGCCATTTGTTTAGTAAGTGGAATTTATAAAGAAGATATTATTGCAAATGAATGAATGATGAAATCCTGAAAGAAACCTGAAGAAGAGATACTCTTCTTGAAACAAGGACATAAAAACACTCGAGAACCTAGTTGTATTCCCAAGACTGTTTATCACATTTTGAATTCACACGGGACAATATTGGATATGTTGAAGTTTGTCCACACGACCTTCGGAAGATCTGACATATTATTTTGAAAAAATTGTGTATTATGTTTGTTACACTGTTGTAAATTGCCCCTAAGTGTTTGTTGTCCATGCTTGTGTATTATATGAGTTAGTTTGGTATTTTTCTCATCAATTGGTATTTGTACTGAAGTTTATAGTAATAGGACATTTGTGTATTAACAGTGACTTATAGTGGCCCATTTCTTAATTTTTAGAGAAACTTGTCGAAATTATTTCTGAAGAATAAAAAAAATATTTATTGAGGGGAAAAAAATCAAAGGCAGTAATAAATAAAAACTTTATTTATATACCACTCTATCTCCCCGAGGGGGACTCGGGGCGGTTTCCAAGTAAAATCGGTACAAGCAAGTTTGGATGTAACACTCATACGTTACATATTCATTGAGCTCTGAAATAATTCTTTGCTTCATATCTAGCAAACTTTGATGGAATTCCATAGTAGCAAAGTCTAGTGTGGCATTATGTATTTATCATTCAGTGTCGAAAAGGAAGAGCCAGTGTTGGCCGGTGAATGCACTGCTCCTGAAACTTAAAGCAGCATGTCAAGAAAGCACATTTCTTCTTCCAACTGCTGAGCTTTTTATATTTGTACTGGACAGGAGTAGATCATTATTTATTTATACAAGTGGGTGGTAGCCTGGCAGTCACTGAGAAAGGCGTGCTTGTGGCAAGCATCTCTGCAGATCCAGAAACAAAAAGTCAGATAACTTCTGCTTCGGTGGATATTAAAGCCCTCCAGCATCTTTGTGACTCATACCTGGATCCTAGGGGCAAACATCCTTGGCCAAAGCAAATAAGCCAGGCGGTCTGGAAAAGTCACCCCTTCTCATCCTCTCTCCACTCCTCCATGTTAAATGATACAGGCAATGTTGCAAATGCTCCCTGCGGTGTCTTATTACATACTGACCAAATAAAGAGTCATTTTGCAATAACTTCACATTGTGGTGTTACCACAGAAAAATATCCCACATCTCTGTGATCATCTGCAGGGAAAACGGAGTGGACTATTTAAATAAGAGTTTCCAAAAAGTTTTGTTTCAATGTCAGAGGCTCTCATCCAGACTACTGCTAGGGGAATTTGGGGAATTGTAGTCCAAACAGTAATGTTTTTCCCTTTCTGCTCAGGCTACTGAGGGCCCATCCAGACAGGCCCAAAAAGCAGGACCTGGCTCGGTTTTTACCAAACGACTCCTCTGGTAAAAATGAATAATTCAGAACAAACAAAGATTTCCTTGGTTTGCTCTGAATTAATGAGATGCCTCATTCGATCTGGGCCTTCCTTAAAGACCTGGGTCTAATCGGCTATTAGGCCTGTGGAGACTCAACCATCTCGCTTCTTCGGTCCCCCATCTCCTCCAGCATCATTCTGAAGCATCTCCACAGCTCTCCAGAGAGGCCCTCAGTGCCTGGCAAGCCCGTGGAGTAACTCTTGGGCGAGGGAATGGGGGACTGGAGAGGAGCTGGATGTCCTCCTGAGTCAACTTTTGTTGACCTGGGATGGCATGTAGTCACCCAACGGGGGAAATTCCAGGGTTATGGGGGAAGGGGGAGACTACAACATGGATTAAACCTGTTTTCATCCACATTTTAGTCATGTCTAGAAGCGTCCTGAGAGTGGATAGGAAAATGCTGTTACTTTTATCCTGTGGTTGGCTACAACATGAAATAGGATGCTGGACTTCCAGGACTTTTGCTTTTCTCAAGACACTTTTGCATTTACAACCAGAAGTCATTATAAACATCCACTGAATTACATATGCTCTTTTAGGCTTACTTGTTTAATTGTAAGAGGGAGAGGGGAAAAGAAGTGGGCCTGTTTATGTATAAAGACAAACAACTTTTTATATTGGGGCAATTTGTGTGGGAATGGAAGGCTTCAGTTGTGAATCATTGGCATATCTAAATTGTCTAATGAGTCTAATGACTTTTGGAAGCCAGGGACATCCAGTCTATCACATTCTTAGCTACTGTAGACTCTAATCTTGTTTCACAGTACCTCGGTACAGAAGGGAAGGGGGCTTCTATACTAAGTATTTTGTCTGTAGGACCTGCAAAACAGTCAATGGAAAGGAAAACAACATATTTGTTCAGTTCTGTTTTTAACTGGAATATGCTGATGAGTATAGAGAATTGAGGCATTGTTTTACTTTTCCTGGGAAGCTGACTCTATTTTTATTTCTATGAAGTGATGTCACAGGAATAACCTAACTAATTGCTAAAGAAGCAGAAGTTGAGGCTGCTCAATGTAAACAATTCCTTTTTTCCTGAACTTGAAGGTAATGGCATATCAATTTTGCCTGAAATCCTTGTGCCCAAGGAGAACAATTTGTGTACTCTTTTGTTTACCTTTTGAGTCGGCATTGGCTCCAGGAAAGCTGGAGAGTTTAGCTGTTTCCTTCTAGTGGTTCCAAACAGGTTTATATTGGCTTGTAAACTTTTTATGTGTATTGATTAGGCATGGATAGAGTCACGTCAGATAACTCATGGCTCATAATAATTAAGTTAAAATTACCTTTTTGCAGTGATATTGAAGCTTTTTTAAAATCCGGAAGTCCCTTGAAAACGGCTCGGAAATTCCAACTGGTTCAACGAGCAGCAGCCAGGATGTTGACTGGCGCTTCCTACAGAGAGAGGTCAACCCTCCTGTTCAGGGAGCTCCACTGGCTGCCGTTTATCTACCGAGCCCAATTTAAGGTGCAGGTGCTTACCTACAAAGCCCTGAACGGTTTGGGACCAGCCTACCTGCGTGATCGCATCTCCGTCTACGAACCCACACGCTCTCTTCGTTCATCTGGAGAGGCCCTGCTCGTGATCCCACCTGCGTCGCAAGCGCGTTTGGTGGGGACACGAGACAGGGCCTTTTCCGTGGTGGCCCCCGACTCTGGAACACCCTCCCCAAAGATCTTAGACAGGCCCCTACATTGGCAGTCTTCAGAAAGAACTTGAAGACCTGGCTGTTCCGATGTGCCTTTCCCGAATAGGAAACTTCCATTACCTAGTCCCACAAGCACTTTATTAAAGCCAAGATCGCCGCACACTGCACACTGCACTTGTCCATAAGCCTCAATTCCACCTGTCACATCAGCACTTTTAACCCTTGTACCCTTACTCTGGCCCGGCCCAGTTTTATTGTGTCTTAGTGGATTGTTCATTGCTTGTTGTTTTAGATTGCTTTAATTGTTTTTAATTTGCCTAGGTTTGTATTTTTGTATTGTTGTTGAGGCCTTGGCCTTTGTAAGCCGCATCGAGTCCTGCGGGAGATGCTAGCGGGGTACAAATAAAGTTTAATTAATTAATAATAAAATTTGCTCTTCCAAAGCTTTTTCCGCCATTTTTGTTACAACTCGGGAAGTGAGTTGGAAATGATTCAGCTTTTCCCTACATCTGATCCCTGGCCTCGGCTCAAGCCAGAGAAGCCAGTTTTCAACTAGAGAAGGAAGGAAATTCCTGGCCTTGGCTCGAGCCAGAGAAGCCAGTTTTAAACCAGAAAAGGAAGGAGCCAGAGAAGCCAGTTTTAAACCAGAGAAGAAAGGAATTTCCTCCACTTGCTTTCTCCCACTTCTGGAGTAAAACAACTATTTTCAAAGTAAAGACCACCCAATGAAACAGGAAATAACACTTTCAAGCCATTAACGAATGGATTCAGAAGTCTCAGAAGTTTCGAAAAGTTTTGAATATTTTTCTGTGAAAATCAACATTGACTTTAGAATTGAACCACCAGCGCACCCTACACCCAAAACAAGTTTTGAACCAATTTTTTTTATCAACCAAGCCTAGGATTGATTTGTTTGCATGTTGTTGGGGTACATCCACACAAACAGAAGAAGCCTATAGCCATTTTCAGTAGTGGGGCTCTGTAATGTGTTCTGTTTATCTATTACTACTGTGTTTGGCACATTGTCCACTTGATTGTTGAAGTAATATCATCTAATAATCCTTTATTGGCCATGGTTAAATATTGTCAAATGTGCCAGTACTGCCACTGTTGACTGGAGTTTACATTTTTTTAAACTTTCATTATCTCAGGGATGTGGCCTTCCAAATTCTGTTGGATATTGTCGCTGTTGCCTCTTGCAATTGGCGATGCTGGCTATAGCCTATGGTAAGTGAAGTCCAACAACATTTGGAGGCTCCCCAAGATGATAGTCCCTGCATTGCATGATATGATTCAGACATCATTTTGGAAGTGATTCTAATTAGTTTGGACAGCATCAAAGGCCTCCTGTTTTGGCCTGGGTAATAATCAAAACTTGCTTCAAAAATCTGAAGCTTCATGTGGCCTGAACTCTATTGTTAGACCCATCAAATCATTGGTAATTCCATCAGCACTTACCATTGATAAAATGGTTGTGGCTCACCGTGGTTGTAGCCCTCCAGGTATTGTTGAACTGCAAGTCTCACCAAACTGAGGCAGCATAATCAAATGATGAGGGATGTTGACAGCTGCTGTCCAACAGCATCTCAAGGCATGTGTGATTTAAAGTTATCTTTCCTCATTGACTATAACAGAAAAAACATAATGGTGCCAAATAATGTTTATTAGATTAACAAATTGGAATAAAATTTGCAGAGAAGACAAATCCTAACAAGTTCTAATTGTTAACTTAGAGCTCACATGGACAAAAAGATGAGTAGCCTCTGTTGCATGGATATCTTTTCAGACCACTCAAACAGAAAATCAAAAACATGTAAACAAAATGTTGGTTTGTGGACCTTCAAATGCTTGTATTCTGGGTAGTTTTGATTAGTTCAGCAAAAGGATCATTGTCCTGAGGGTTTTCGATGCAATTGTATTTTGCAGTATTGTCAACATAACTACTTCTGGATATAATTCCTAGAGAGATAGACAAATATAGTGTGTACTTGTACAAGGATATTTGATGTCTAAAGATTTTCAAAAGCATTTTTGTTTACATCTAGATTTTGATGGGCAGTGGGCTTGAAAATGGCATATGTAATGAGAGTGCCCCAAATAACTAAACTGCAAAACTTCAGAAAACTACATCAAAAATTAAGGAAAAGTTTGATTTATTTGCCGCAATTTGCTATCCATTTAGATCAGTGGTTCTCAACCCGTGGGTCCCCAGGTGTTTTGGCCTACAACTCCCAGAATTCCCAGCCAGCTTACCAGCTATTAGGATTTTTGGGAGTTGAAGGCCAAAACATCTAGGGAGTCGGGACCCACAGGTTGAGAACCTCTGACTTAGATGTTTCGGTCACATATTAAAATGATGCATACCCACAGAGGTGTTACTAAGCAAGAAATCTGAAAATTACAGAAGCATAGATCAGAGAATGAATGAAATATAACTTCAGTTTTTTTTGTTTTGTTTTCTGCTAAGTACAATATGTTTCATTCGGAATAGAGTAAATGGAGAAACAATATGAAAATGTACTACAAGAACTGTCAATAGCTGATAGAGGCATATCTCAGAAACTCTTCGTTGTCAAGTCATTGTTGGTAGCTGTGAGTAATGCTTTGCTGATTTGCAATCACATGTTTTTTCTCGTGAAAATAAATCCTGCCCTTTGAAAAATCCCGTTTTTATTTCTCCTCCTTTCCAAAGGGTGTTGTGATAGGTTTTATTTTTATTTTTATTTATTTGACTTGTATACCACTACTCCCAATTTGGCTCAGAGCGGTTTATAGCAGTAGATTAAAACAATACAATTAATTTTAAAATGCAATAAAAACAAGAATAGACATAGTCCCGAGTTATTCACCCATCGAAAGCTTGTCGGAAGAGAAAGGTTTTAAAGGCTTTCCGAAAAGTAAGTAGGTCTCGGATAGATCGGGTTTCAACTGGCAAGGCATTCCATAAATAAGAGGCTACAATCGAGAAGGCTCTCTGCCTATTAGAGGACAGATGATAAGTCCGGATATTGGGGACTTATCGGATGTTGTTAAAGTGAGACCCCTGATAAATTTGCTCTCCGGTTGGAAGCTAAAGCTGTCACTTCTTCCTTTGTCATCTTCCTGCACTGATACTTCCCTTACATGGAGATTGTGGAGGGAAACAATTCAATTTTTGCAGATACGAGCTCTGAATTGACATTTGTTTCCAAATCACTAAGTAATTGTATAATATAAACCACAAAAAGCTTTGGATTGTTTTTCAAGAAACGGTTATGCCACAACATTTGATCATTCTGATGTGTAACCTGTACTTAGAACAAAAGGCTACTGCTAGGACAGAATGGGGAGAAATGGAATTGGCAAGGGAGGCAGGCAAGATTACACTTTATCACTATATCTGTTCATTTGTATGTCAAAAATACAATGCAGAAAGCAAGATTAGATTTAGAAGAAGGGAGGCATGAAAATTGCAGGAAGGGACATCAACAATCTAAGATTTGCAGGTGGCATCATGCGACTAGCAGAAAGGAGTGAAAACTTGGTATGACTGTTGAAGAAAGTCCAGACAGAAAGTTTTACAGTTGAACATTAAACACAAAATGATGATCATAGAATATATATATAACTTTAAGTAAATGAGGAAAACATTGTAATATTTCAAGATTTCTTATTCCTTGGCACAATTGTGAACCACAGTGGAGATTGCAGTTAAGAAGCAGAAGACTAACACTGGAAGGAACTTGTCAAAATCCTGAACTGTAGAGATAAATGCTTCAATGAATGCTTAATTTAGGATCCGTGAAAAATGTATAGGAAGAAAATCCACTCATTTGAGGCATAGTCCTGGAAAACTGTTTATGGATATCATAGACTACTAAAAAGACAAATAATGATTCAGGCCTGAACTCTTCCTAGAAGCCAAAAGGGCTAACTACAACTGTTGTACTTTGGAAGACTGCATTCCAAATGGATAGATTCAATCAGGGAAGCCACTGCTCTGAGTCTGCAAGACCTGAACAGGACTGTTGAGGAAAGTGTGACTTAGTGGTTTCTAATTTATAGGGTTGCTGTAAGTCACAGTTGATTTGAAGGCTATTAATAACAAATGAAGTTGTGGGAGAGTCAGTACAATCTTCTTAAAAGATTTCGATTTCAATTTAGGGCATTGAATGTTTGTCTTTTTTGTGTGTAAACCGCCCTGAGTCCCTTCAGAAAAAGAGGGCGGTCTAGAAATAAAGTTATTATTATTATTATTATTATTATTATTATTATTATTATTATTATTTGAAACACGACAAGATGAGTCCACAGCAGACACTCTGTTGGCTGTTATATTGAATCACATGTCGGACACTTCCCAAGTGTCTAGGACTGTGTGATGTATTGGCGAATAATGCGTGTAGATCCCAGTAAGGTGGCCTTCTGCAGCTGGCAGATGGTAATCTTGTCAGCGCCAATTGTGTTTAAGTGCAGGCCAAGGTCTTTAGGCACTGCACCCAGTGTGCCGATAACCACTGGGACCACCTTTACTGGCTTGTGCCAGAATCTTTGCAGTTCAATCTTTAAATCCTCATATTGTGTCAGCTTTTCCAGTTGTTTCTCTTCAATCCTGCTGTCACCTGGGATTGCAACATCAACAATCCATACTTTGTTTTTCAACACGATTGTGACGTCAGGAGTATTGTTCTCCAAAACAATACTTCCAAAACTTTGGAAGTCCTATAATAGCTTGACATGTTCATTCTCTGTAACTTTTTCCAGCTTGTGATCCCACCAGTTCTTTTTTGCAGGCAGATGGTATTTGTGGCACAAGTTCCAATAAATCATCTGAGCAACGATGTTATGCCTCTGCTTGTAGTCTGTCTGCACGATCTTCTTGCAGCAGCTGAGGATGTGATCTATTGTTTCATCTGCTTCCTTTTAGAGTCTACATTTGGGATCTGTTGTCGACTTTTCAACTCTGGCTTTGATGGCATTTGTTCTAATGGCTTGTTCTTGGGATGCCAGAATCAGGCCCTCCGTCTCCTTTTTCAAAGTTCCATTTGTGAGCCACAGCCATGTTTTTTCTTTGTCAATTTGGCTCTCAATTTTTGCCAGGAACTGTCCATGGAGAACCTTCTTTTGCCAGTTTTTTCTTCTGCTCTGGATTGTGTTTTTATGGTATTCACTCTTTGTCTTTTGCACTTGAAGCAGTTTACTACTATTGACTTCCCTCAATGTTGGTTCTTGACTGCCTTTATTATTATTATTATTATTATTATTATTATTATTATTATTATTATTATTTAGATGTATGATTTGTCTGGATTTGTGATTTGTACAAACTTGTCACATCCGTAATTTCTTAGTAAGGTCAAGAGTGAGGGTAGCCTGCTCTCTCACTTCACAGTTTAGTGGAAGTGACATGGTAATATATCTTTTCTTAGCTATCTGCTGTATTTTCAGATGTAGAAATATGAAAATAGAATGCAAATAGTAATAAATAGTACACATGCGCTAGAGTGTCAGACTAGGGCTAGAGAAACCCACATTCAAATAACTGATCAGTTGTGAAAATGGTAGGGGGAAATTGCCCATATCTGTATTGGAATTTTTTTATCCATTGATTTCTTGTATGCTTTTTTACATAGTTTTTATAAGATACCCTGGAAATGATTCACATTGAAGGACAGACTCTAAATTCTTAAAACTGGCAAATAAATCCAAATCTTGGTCTACCTCATAGGGTACTTGTGAGGATGAAATAAAAGAGGGAAATATGTATATTGTCATGCACTTATTAGAGAAAAATTAGAATAAACATAAAATGAAACTAAGAATTCATTAGCGTTTTTAAAGTTAACGACATATTTAATGATCATTGCTAATTTGTTTTTGTAATTGGCAAAACTATGAAACATGCTGATAATTATCTTCCTTGTTCTCATAACATTAATGTTTTGATGTTAGTAAAATGAATGCTATTTGAAAATATTTTGTTGGTGTTTGACTAATCAATTAAATAAAGTTATTTTGAATAGTCATATGCCCAATCCAAATTACTGTTTCTCTAAAGAGTTGATCCACAATGACCAGGAAGCAACAGAGAGAAATGCTGGGACATCTGAATGGTGTGAGCTGGCTTTGTTTCCTTGCTTCCCTTGCGTTTCTTTTATTGTTAATGATAGATGCGTTTAATTTCCCTAGAGCCCATTTTCTTCATCAATGCACCAGGGAATTACATGTGCATATCCCATTAAATTTAATTGGCAGTGGAAATGGGACTATTGGCTTGGTTTTAAACTGATCTAACTAATGGGGAGTGAACTGCCAAGGAATACAAATGTGAAATAAGGAGAAGGAGCAGATGTGCTCCCAATATTGTGTGATTTCAGTATTACTTACTTTTCCATTCCAATACTTAATTATTTCTCAGCCCCTTGAACAAGTTAGTCATTTTTAAAAAATTAAAAAAAAATGCAACAATAGCAATCCAAACCCCCAAAACCAAAACTGGAATCAACTCCACAAGTGTCGCTATGTAAAACCACAATTTTCCCTGTAAAGTTTGAAAGTTTGTAACAAGTAAAGGAGAGAAATGCCACAATAAATCTTTATAAAATACTGGTGGTTCAGTACATAAGCCAAAACAGAAAAAAATATGCTTCTATCTTTTTAGATCCTATAGATTGCAGATGATGGTATTGGATATGAGAACATCTGACTAACTTTAAATAGTGTTTGTCTGCATTCCACTTTAATGTCCATTCATGGGCATTCAAGATAGGATATCAGTCAAGAAAATAGCTCCTGATGGAGTTGGGTTCCCCCAATGATGCAGTGGGTTAAACCCCTGTGCCAGCAGGACTGAAGACCGACAGGTCGCAGGTTCGAATCCGGGGAGAGCGCGGATGAGCCTCCTCTATCAGCTCCAGCTCTCCATGCGGGGACACAAGAGAAGCCTCCCACAAGGGTGGTAAAACATCAAAAACATCCTGGCGCCCCTTGGGCAACATCCTTGCAGATGGCCAATTCTCTCACACCAGAATCAATTTGCAGTTTCTCAAGTCACTCCTGACATGACAAAAAAATTCAAGAAAATAGTTGAATCCAGAAAAATGTCAGTGAAAACCTATGCTTCTATCAATGTATTGATTTTTAAGCATGGGCAGGGAAAGGCATGGTGTTTGAAGAAGAGGGTGATAACTGTGCCTTGGGCAAGAGTTATAACAAAGTTAAGGGTAACAATAGTCCTTTGGCATTTGAAGTGTTTTTTTTTTTGGTATAACACAGTACTGGGAAAAGTGTCTGTGTCCAAAGTAACATCATCTGGGGTCCAACCAAGAGATGATGAGACTATTCATCTGGAGGTTGTCTGTTCTTGGTATTTTATTTTCTTGTAATTTATTTTCTTGAATATGGATAGCAATTTTAGAAGTTATTATATATTTGGTCATGGGAGAACTGTGTGCCAAGTTTGGTTAAATTCCATTGTTGGTGAGGTTCAGAGTGCTGTTTGATTGTAGGTGAACTATAAATCCCAGCAACAACAACTCCCAAATGACAAAATCAATTTTTTTAGTGAAGGACATACATTGGGTTGTTAGGTGTCTTGTATCAAAATTTGGTGTCAATTTGTCCCATGGTTTTTGAGTTCTGTTAATCCCACAAACGAACATTACATTTTTATTTATATAGATAAGAGCATTTTTTTCAGTTTGGAGGTTTGTTATACTGGTCCCCATTGTTTACAATCAGTGTTAAGGTTCTTCCAATGACTAGTGCATGAAATGTGAATAATTCTTTCTGTAGTTATTTTTCTCTCATTGGTGAAGATATTTCTAGTGTAGTTATCCTTTGTTGGTGAAGTATGTTTCTGAAGAACTAGTTTGTCTGTAGTATTCGCCCTTTGCAAATTATCTCAGTGATTCTATTGATTTTTTAACAACTAAATGTTTGGTTTCTATAATTATTTGTCTCTGAATGATGCACAGGCTCGGGGAGGATGAGATATAATTTATTTTATATAAACAAAGCAACTAGAAGTTCAGGTTTTGAAGTAGACTAAACAAGCGTTAAGAATTTATATTATCACATGTCAGCCTTAATATTAAAAATGCATTGAAAATGAAAGCATAAAATGAAATGAATTGTAAAACACATTTTCTGTGACTGAATGTTCTTAGGTTGAACTACTAAACTACTACCAGAGGGAGGTTAAACATTTAATTAAGCAATAAGCCAGTGCATAAAAAGGTCATTGTAAGACAAATTTTGGTTGATTTAATGCACGCGTTTAAATTTTTAATGAAGTTTCCCTGTTAATATTCAACATTTTTCTTTTTGAACTTAGATTTTAAACTGACATTGGTTTAACTAGTATCAAAACTGGATGAACTGGTCAAGACTGCCTCTTGATTTCTCAGTCTCGTTCTATGAGTGGATGCCATATATAGTATATATCACTTTGCATCATAGCCCCCGGTGGTGCAGTGGGTTAAACCCTTGTACCGGCAGGACTGAAGACTGATAGGTCGCAGGTTCGAATCCGGAGAGAGGCGGATGAGCTCCCTCTATCAGTTCCAGCTCCTCATGCGGGGACATGAGAGAAGCCTCCCACAAGAATGATAAAAACATCAAATCATCCAGGTGTCCCCTGGGCAATGTCCTTGCAGACAGCCAATTCTCTCACACCAGAAGTGACTTGCAGTTTCTCAAGTCGCTTCTGACACGACCAAAAAAACCCCCCTTTGCATCATTTGTTTGAAGTACTGTATGTCGAAAACCTTTTCTGTTTGACAGAATGCAGAATATGGGGAGTAGTTTAGAGGTAAGACCACTGAGGCCTTCTAATTGTTGGGCATTCAACACTTGTAAATACAAAAAGCGTACAGAAGACCTTGAAGAGGTGACACCCTTAGTCAAATATCCTTGGAAAGGGATACTAGCTCTAATGTTAATGGTAAAAACCATTAGAACCATTGGGTCAGTCAAAACTGAGACAAGCTTGTTTGTTCCATCAACAAACAAACAAATGTTTGGGCCTCCCAACTTCCAGAAGCCCTAGCCAGCTGGTCCCATTGCCAGGAATTCTGGGAGCTGAAGTTCAAAACACCTGGAGGGCTACAAGTTTGACACCACTGATTTAAGGTCAACTTCTAATGGACGTTGCCCATAATCACACTGGAGTAATGGGAGATTCTTACAAAGATCATTTAAATCAAATGTTCAAATAATCAGATCTACAAAAGTCAAACCTGAACTTCTGAGTGTATATGTTAGAATGTAGCATCAGAGTGCTATGTGATTATTGGAGGTGACAGTGGATTGAAAATTTCTCAGAAGATTCTACAAAGCAGTGGTTCTCAAAGTGTTCTCTGCAGAGCCCTTAGCACTCTTCCAAGCATACTGAGGGACTCACAGTTCCCCCCCTCCCTCCCCCTCCTTGCTTTCCCTCCTCTTTCCTGCTCCTTCCACTCCTCCTACATGCCTTACCCCAAAACCTTTTTTTCTCACCTTCCTCACCTCCGAGATCCTTTCCCCCTCACCTTGCTTGCTTCCAAAACTCTATCTCTCCCACCTCTTAGGTGGTGCTTTGATACGGCTTTTCCTGCATGGCAGAAGAGGGTTGAACTGGATGGCCTCTGGGGTTTCTGTTGTTGTTGTTGTTGTTGTTGTTGTAGGATGGCCATTGGTTGAGGGTGCTTTGTGTTTTTTCCTACATGACAGAAGATGGTTGGATTGGATGCCCCCTGGGGTCTTATTTATTTATTATTTATTTACACTATTTTTACCCCGCCCATATTAGCCCGAAGGTGACTCCTCGATCGTTTTCCGATTCAAGTTTGTCTGATTATGCTGAGGATCCAAAAGGTCAGGAGGGAGTGGGCTGATCTAATATCTCTAGGCAGGGAGTTCCACAGCCAAGGGGCCACCACAGAAAAGGCCCTCTCTTTCGTCTCTGCCAGACGTGCTTGTGAGTCAGGTGGGATTGAGAGCAGGGCCTCCTCCTATGATCTCAAGTTTCTGGTAGGTTCATAGGGAGAGAAGTTTATGTTGGTCAAAACGTTTGGCCATGGGATATTGTGGATATAAATAGACTTACCTTTTTTTAAAAAAATACAATGGAAGACCTATCAAGTCAACTGATTAGCAGTTATTTAGAGACTATATGAATAAGGAGAACCCAGAAGATTATTGACTGAGACCACTAAAAGACAGTTAGAGAATTGCAATCTTGTGGGAACAAAGGAAAGGAGGAAAGACAATGGAATTAATCTAAGAGGACAATAAATAACTGAGGAAGAAGACTGGAAGACCTGAGAAACTCCCCATCCACCCCTCCCTTTCCCCCACTTTTTTTTTGTTTTGCTTAGCTTCCTTCCCCCTCCCCAATATTTTTCCTGATACCTATCCTGGGAATCCTCCCCGCCCCCACGCCTTCCCCATGTCCGATTCCCCAGGAACTACCATTTCCCAACCCTGTTCCTGCTATAGGTTTTAATAGTATTTTTTTCTCCTACCCCAAAATTTTTCAATAAAGATTTTCTAAAAAGTTTGCCCATGCCTGATATATATGCATTATAATCTATATAAAGAAAAATGTAATGTTCATTTGTGCTATTCACAGAACTCAAAAACTACTGGACGAATTGACACCAAATTTGGATACAAGACACCTAATAACCCAATGTATGTCTTTCACTCAAAAAATTGATTTTGTCATTTGGGAGTTGTAGTTGCTGGGATTTATAGTTCACCTACAATCAGAGCATTCTGAACCCCACCAATGATGGAATTGACCAAACTTGGCACACAGTTCTCCCATGACCAACAGAAAATACTGGAAGGGTTTGGTGGGCAGTGTCCTTTGGTTTTGGAGTTGTAGTTCACCTACATCCAGAGAAGTACTGTGGACTCAAACAATGATGGATCTGGACCAAACTCTACACGAATACTCGGTATGCCCAAATGTGAATACTGGTGGAGTTTGGGGAAAATAGAACCTTGACATTTGGGAGTTGTAGTTGCTGGGATTTATAGTTCACCTACAATCATAGAGCATTCTGAACCCCACCAAGAATAGAATTGGACCAAACCTCCCACACAGAACCCCCATGTGGGCCACAGCAACGTGTGGCAGGGTATGGCTAGTATAATATATAATATGTAAACATTACTTGGATCTCCATGCTTGAAATTGGTCAGACTGATTCATAATCTCTTTTGCTTCTTCTGAACTTCTGTAAAATTCAACCCCTAAAAACGGGAACATTTAGCCAGCCTAAGACTTCACCATAAGTTTTTAATTTGTCACTAGTACGCCAGTAGAGAGCAAAAGGTGCAAAGTGGGTCAGATCAGTTATATCTAGGTCTCAGTAATGAGATGCATCTTACTAAGCTCATTTTCCAGCAAGCACCCTGTTTTCAATGGAATACTATAGAACAGGAAACTAATTTACAGTTACCTAAACAATGTCATGAAGCTGTGCATGGAGTACTGTTTTTCTTCATTATCCTTATTGAAAACTTGGAGAAAAAAGTGTTTTTCTTTTTTCTCCCTTTCTCTCCTCTGCATTTACTGCCCAGCATAACATTAACAAGATATAGAAATATTTCCCCCTGTAAAGTTTCTCATTGCCAAGTATTGGGCTTGGCTAAGTTGGATTAAATAGAAACAAGTGAAAACAGCTGTGCAGTTTTCAGTGGTGTGTTGGGTGTGCACTCTGCTTTCACTCAATAAAATATAAAACTTTTGGACTGACAAAATACTTTGTGCATTTTGGCTGCTCCTTTGGTAATCCTATGGTTAAAAACATCCCCGGACCAAATGGTTTTAATTTTTAAGGTTCATTTAATTTAAAGACAGAATGTCCCTAAAAATCACAATCAATGAAACACAAATAATATATGTTCTATTTAATTTAAAAGAAAAGGCAAACCAATTGACTCCTTTTATTTAATCCTATATGTGTGTGCTTTTCAGTATTACACATTTAAGGATTCTGATGGAATTCTTATAAAATAGGAAACATAAACTCTAATTTAGTGCAGAAGTGCAGATCCTGTGGTTTATGAATAGCCCTTTTTAAGCCTCTAGTCCTCTTTAGGATCAGCACTGCTCCACTCGGTCAATATATCCATGGCTGCTTCTACACAGCCGTTTAATCAGTGTCAGGTCATAGAATAATAGAATCATAGAGTTGGAAGAGACCTCATGGGCCATCCAGTCCAATCCCCTCCCAAGAAACAGGAAAATGGCATTCAAAGCACCCCCGACAGATGGCCATCCAGCCTCTGTTTAAAAGCTTCCAAAGAATTCATGGATTAAAGAGAACCAATTGGCTGCAAAGTGCCTAAACAAACACTCTATAAACTGGCTGGAAACTGGGATGGTGACCACAATGGTCCACTGAGTGCAGATCAATCTGATCCAAAGAATTTCCCCCCTACCTGCTCTGGCAAAATGTGCTGAAAAGAAGCAGCCTATCTGATAAGAATTGGTGCTAGAGCAATGTAGGACAAAGCAAGAAAAGGAAAAGCGAAGGCGATGTGTCTTTACTTTCTGGCTGAACTGTGTATCCAGACTCTTTGAAAACTCTAGCCCTGTCCACGTAAGTGCTCTGCATGTTGCTTCCGGATTCCTACTCTGCATGGAATATACACTGTTCAGCTTCAGTGGATTTAATGGCTTGATCCAGAATTTAGGATGAATTCTTTTAATACATTGTTTCTGGCTGGATATATGTTGCAGCTTGCATTGGGGGTGTATGTTTGTTGACACCCCAACCTCAAGCTGGTTTCAACCTGGATTTCGGTGCCAGTGTAGAAGGGTTCTAAATTGTAGAATTAATGCAGTTTGATACCACTTTAATTGCCACGGTTCAATGTTATTGAATATGGGAGGTGTAGTTTTACAAGGTCTGCATCCTGTCCTGGTGCTTCACTAAACTACAGATCTCATGATTCCATAGCATTGAAATATGGCAGTTAAAGTGGTGTCAAACTGCATTAATTCTGCAGGGAAGTTGCCCTAATTGGAAAAAAATCAATTAAAAATATGGCTATTTTTTCTTTTGTAAACACCGAGAACCACAATTTTATCTTAATACATTTAAGGACCTATTTTTCCCAAGCCATTTTAATTTGGTTTATTTGTCTCTAAATGGAGCTTTAGTGGGTTCAAAAGCCCACAACAGGGGTCCTCAAACTAAGGCCCAGGGGCCAGATACGGCCCTCCAAGGTCATTTACCTGGCCCTTGCTCAGGGTCTGCCTAAGTCTGAAACGGCTTGAAAGCACACAACAACAACAACAACAACAATCCTATCTCATCAGCCAAAAGAGGCCCACACATCCCATTGAAATACTAACGTTTATATTTGTTAAAATTGTTCTTCATTTTAATTATTGTATTTTTTTTGCACTACAAATAAGATATGTGCAGTGTGCGTAGGAATTCATTCATGCTTTTTTCAAATTATAATCCGGCCCTCCAACAGTTTGAGGGATTGCGACCTGACCCTCTGTTTAAAAAGTTCGAGGACCCCTGGTCTACAATCTGGTTTTTTGAGTTTTCCCAACATTGCTTTAATACTGTGTGAATAACCCATGGGCTTGCACATTCCCTTCTCTTCCTCCAGTACATTTTCAATATTAGAAGCATTCACTTGCATTTTCAGAAATGAGCATATTTGTCATTTCATCTAAACTAGGATCCTATGTGGCTTTCTAAACTGGATTCAGTTTGAATTAAAAGAGGTATGTTTGGCAATAAATATGGATTAAAACAGGTTTGTGGATCAGTGGAGCTGGGATACAGCACATAGGTAGATTTTGGCCTTAATGAGAAATTTTGATTTCTTATAATCAAGATTGAAACATTAAAACCAAGAAATGGAAATAGTTGAAGGAGGTACTCCATCCCAAAAATGTAGCCAAGCCAGCACATGCAGATGTGGCGGAAACACATACGGCTTCCCATGTTTAATGGAATCAGTAGGGGTAAGCTAGGTGGCCAACAGTTCCCCCTGGGTGATGGGGGAATGCAGTGAGGCGATGCAGGGCAATTGATCCCCCCCCCCAACGAGCACTGCCAGATTCTCCACAAACTGTGGTGATTCTGGCAGCCATCCGATGGCTAATAGACAACTGGGGCATCCAGATTTTGCTATACTAAAATTTCTGTCATCTCCGCCATTAGCTATATTGACAGGGAATAATAGATGCTGTATTTCAGCTGCATATCAAGATCCATGAGTATGCAATGTTCATTCTAGACAAGGTGTGTAAGATTTCAGGCTGTTCAGATGCTGTTTGACTGCCATGATCTCTATGTAATAAACTCAGTAGTGAGAGTTGATGAAAATCACAGTCCAATAACCTCAAGAGGCTCAGAAATCCCCTGTCCTTCCTGTATAGATTTACTAACTATGAGGTTAAAGTGTACTAAATGGGATTACATTTAAGTACATTCCCACAAACACCATTTGTCATGTATTATGTTCTGCAGTTGATGGTGGCTGGTGATGGAAGGGTTAATGTAAGTATTACTTCTAAAGGGTTGAATAATCTGTAAGTAAAAGTTCAAGGATGAAAGCAATTAAGGGTGGAGGTATACAAGAGATAGGTTGCAGCTGGGTGTTTCTGGATATAAGGAGCTAGCCTTGGGACTGATCTTTAGGAGAAAAGTATTTGTTTTATCTTGGTGGTACATGCTGCTGGTTTTCCCCCAGGTTTGTGGATTTTCAGTACCTTGACCTGTCTCCTGAACATTTGGAATCCTGGACTGACTTTGGACCATGGTATAGATTCTTGATCCCTGGACTTTGCTCATTGAATTCTCGGCGTTTGACCACTGGACTAGACCTTTGACTACAGTGTAGCGTTTGCTATCAGTTTTTGTTTTATATCATGTGGCTGAGTGCTATCTTTATGTTTTATATTTTGGACTATTAAAACAGCCAGAAAGTAAGTGCTGTTTTAATTAAATTGTTTAACACAAACTGGGTTTTTGTTTGGTTCATCTCTACCTCTCTAAAAGCAGAGGCCTGGCAACGTGACACCATTCTATCTTTCTCTCCTTGCCCCATCTTACAAAGATAATGTTCAGGACTGGATGTGAAGTCATCTCTGTTGAAAAGTGAAAACTGTATTATTAAAGAAAATGAATGTTAACTACAGTGTTCCCTCACTACTTCGCGGTTCACTTAGTATCGTGGGGCCCAAGTGGCAGCAAGAAGGGAAAGGTGACGCCTTTGCCAAGGGAGAGGATTTCTCTCTCTCTCCCTCTCTCATTCTCTCTCCCTCCTTCTCTGTCTCTCTCTTTCTCTGTGTGTGTGTGTCCTGCTGCCTTTGCCGAGGGAGAGGAGAAGGGAAGAGTCCTGCGAGCCCTCTCCCCTTGGTGAAGAGGAAGGACACCTTCTGGGCTGAGCAGGATGGACAGGAGCTCTTCTTCCCTCCTTGTCCTCTTTACCTTCCTCTTCCTCCTTGTCACCACCTGGGCCTCTTGCCGCAGCTTGGGCCCAGTCGGCAATGAGGAGGAGGAAGAGGAAAGTAAAGAGGGTGAGGAGGGAAGAAGAGCTGCCCCCTCACCCTCTTTACCTTCCTTTTCCTCCTCCTCGTCACCACCTGGGCCTCTTGCCACCGCTTGGGCCCTGCAATTGAGGAGGCGGTGGAGGCGGCACGGGGCCCAAGTGGCGGCAAGGCCCAGGCGGTGATGAGGAGGAGGAAGGCAGAGGAAGGTAAATACGGCGAAGAGGGAAGGAGAGGGGGCATTCCTACTTCATGGAATTTCACTTATCGCGGGTGGTCCTGGAATGTAACCCTTGTGACTATTGGGGGACCATTGTATTTCATTTGGCATATGGAAGAATGTGGAGAAGGATAGGAAACATTCCAAATGAGAGCATCTTCCCCCCTAAATAAATCTGTAGTTGCTCCTCATGTATTCACATTTAGAGTAAAATTTGTAATCTTGTGCTTGATGAGGATTCTTTCCTTTTTTTTCTTCCTAATATGGACACACATTACATAGCAGGCAGCGGTGGAAGCAATAGCCCTGCCAAAGATATGTTTGTGACATCGAAAAAGGCCATTAATTAATTGAGCAGTGTATTACTTACCCTCTCCTCCCACATAACTGATTAGAAAGAGCTACTGTAAGCATCCTCTTTAGTCTGCGGTTTTAATTTAATGGGAGACATTTAATCATTGTGAAAGTAGATACAGTTAATGGCCACATAGCCACTTCATTCCAATTTAGGTGTCAATAAATGGCCATCTGGGATGGCAACATCTCATTCAGAGTAGTGCCTATTTATATCTGTAAAACACAGTGGTTATTTGCCATCTTGTTGCAGTAATTGATTTTGTTTTGTTCTGGGTTCTAGCAATGCTCTTCACATTTTAAGGAGTTGTTACCTTAAAATATTACGCTCTCCTTTCCTGCTGTGATGGCTTGATGAATTGTTTGCCTCTACTTGGCTTCAGTCTGAAGGTTTAAACACTTTTAAAATAATGATAACATGAAGGCTGGAAGGAAGGTTGAAAATAGCCAGATGGCTTTTCCAAGAACATGTTTATATTATGTTTCCTTAAAACATTTATATTTACAATGGAAAATATAAGAAATCTATATGAGAGAATACAAACTAAATATTGATGCTGTGCCCAGAAACGTAATGAAATTATGCAGAACCATGATTGTTCCCCTTCAGTCGTCACTGTTTTATTTTGCTAAATGTTTCCGCAGTGTAAAAAAAGAGCTAATTGAAAAAGAAAAGCTGTATCTGTGGTTTTCGATGTGAATGGCCGCCATAAGGATCCTGCAAATTAGGGTTCCCCTGTTTGGAGGACTGACTATCCTTGCCATAAAGGAAGGTCAATACAATAGGGTTGTGCTTTTGTGGTTAAACATTGACCTTTTTCATGACCTAGCTTTTGGTGGGGGCCCTGATCCATGTTTTGGGAGTCCCCCAAAATCGGGAGGGTAGATATCTGTTTTCTGTCAGCCCATTATAGGGGGGACTTCCCAGGCTCCCCTTCCCTTCATTTTAGAAGCCAAAGAAGAGGCTAGTTGAGGAGCTAACATGTCACTGTTTTCACTTTCCTGCAGCCAGGAGGGGAAAAGCAAACCATCAACCTCTTGAGGGGACCCAGAATAGCTAAGATCTGTCTTATACAAGTATTGAATTGTTTTACCACTCTGCACTCAATTCTAGAGATGTGGGAAAAAAAACATACATTCTCCTGCACATGAAGAAGACTTTCCATTATAAAACCTTTATGAAAAAACTCCTACGGTCTTTCCCTACAGCACACAAGCACATATTTTCTTTTCTGCTCAGATTCACACCTCTCAAAAGTTTTAGGATTCCAATGGATTTGTTTCTTATCCAGATCATTACAGGGCATTTGAAGGCACCTGAAGAAGGGTTTTGATAGGAGATATTTACCTGCAAGCTTGCTTGCTTACTTAGGCAATCCCTCATAGCTTGAGGATGATTGTCTTCCAGATGTGGTGTCTTGGCGGTGGGTCCGTAGGTGGCTGTGGAGTCCTATTCTTGATCCGCATGTTTTCCTGCAGTGAGGACATTGATTTCCAGACGGAAGGCGGTCCTGGTGAGGGTTGGCTTGACACACCTTCCTCTTGGCACATTTCTCCCTTTTGGCCTCCATTCATGCCTCTACGAATCTTGCAGCACTGCTGGTCACAGATGACCTCAAGGGCCAGGGCTTCCCAGTTCTCGGTATGCCACAGTTTTTAAAGTTGGCTTTAAGCCTATCTTTAAATCTCTTTTCCTGTCCAACATTCTGTTTTCTGTTCTTGAGTTGGGAGTAGAGTAACTGCTTTGGGAGGCAGTGTTCAGGCATTCAAACAACATGGCCAGTCAACCGGAGTTGATGGTGGAGGAACATCACTTCAGTGCTGGTGGCCCTTGCCTCTTCTAGCATGCTGACATTTGTCTGTCTGTCTTCCCAAGAGATTTGCAGGATTTTTTGGAGGCAACGCTGATGGAATCTTCCAGAAGTTTTATATAACATCTGTAGACAGTCCATGTTTCGCAGGCATATCGCACGGTTGGGAGGACAATGCAGGCTAATAATGGAAGAGGTGCTTTGTCGGGGATATGTGTCTCAAACATTTAGAACTCTGGACATACATACCTGCACTTTGAACTAGGTCTGGAAGTGATAGCCACGGGAGTTCCCTGTCAGACTGAATATAACGAATTATATGTAAAGTTTTAATACTCTTTTGTTTTTAGAAGTTGTATGTGGAATATAAGGAAAATGCAGTTGAACGAAAGAATTTAGAATCCATTGCTTGTGGACTGCAATTTAATAAATGCCAAAATACTCAGGATATGCAGTGTTTTATTACAATCTTTTCTATGGTAGGTTGAGAAAGAAGGACTTGCTTGTGAAGAAGAAGCCCTGTCCTGTAAAGTTCTAATACACTACATGGTAATTATAGATTTTTATTAGAAGAAAATCTTTTAAGCCACATTTGATTAGATCAAGGAAAAAAGTAGCTTACAACAATAAACAGAGCAGTACATTCCACATATTATTGAAATAATAAGGACTATTGGCAAGAGTTTATTCAGTGGTAGTAGCCTTTACATCTTGTAGGAGTGAGCACATATTTCATAAAATATTGCTCTTGAATTAAAGAAATACCAATATTTGCAGAGTTGCTATTGCGGTTAGTTTGTATTTCACTATAATAATTAACAGATCATAAAGTTAACTGAACTCAAATGATTTTCCTGGAGTAAAAAGGTAACATAGAAATAATAAATTATATCGCCTGTATTTTATTTTATTTCTTGATTTTATTTGAATACCAGCATTTGAGTATTGGATAAAGATTCTGCTGAGAAAGCCAAGGAATTTATTGGGCAACAACATGCAATACTGGGTGGCACATATATGATTCATTGCTCGTTTCTGAACTTTGTGATAACAGATCAAAGGAAGCAGGATGAGGGACTCTACAAAGGGCATTTTCCTCTACCTGTCTACCACATGCTGTGAGAAGGTGTAGGAAAATTGGGAGGGGAATTATAACAGGGGCTCCTATAATAACCATGGCTAGTAAAATTTATAAAAATATAAAACTTACACCTGAATCTGTGAACTTTTTTGACAGTGCCTATAATTGTGATCCTGGCTTCAAATGACCCAGTGACCTCTACAATACTCCATAGTTGCCTGCTGTTTGCAAGAGAAATGAGGTTAGAAATGAGCTTTAGGGGGAATAGCAGAGCCAGCACAACCATTGTCTCCTACTATCACTGTGGATATCATCCTACTATCACTGTGGTGGCATTTCACACAACTTTCGTCCATCCCAGTGCTAAATGCTGGTTTTCTCAATAAAAGAGTTTTGCCGTCTTTTTGAATAATGAGTAAGGATGGGTCTACACCAGCCCTGGACTGTCCCTGGATCAACCACAATTATTGATTCAGGCCAGATGGGTAGAGTGACCTCTTTCTTCTGATCATTCAAATCATTCTGACTTCAACAAATATGACCATGATGTTCAAGTGATCTCAGAAACATAGCTCTGTGGTTTGCTGGGAGTGGCAAAAGCAACATGGTGATGATCAGTAATAGAAAGCATGATGGTACGATGTCTGTGTGGATGATGTAATGGGACAAAATGGACCTGATTCAGCTGCCAGATGGCTAGACAATCCTTGGATACACAAGAATTTGCTGCAAATTTGGAGTATCTGATGACTTTGCTTACTGGAGAGAAAATCAGCTTAAGGACTAAAAAATTGAAACATTTGCTGGAAGTCCCAGTGGTTTTTTTAATTTATTTGTAGAGTAAATCGTCACAATTATGGAAAGTTCTGGAAGACTTCTTTGATTTTTTTTTCTCAAAGAAGGCTTGAACTATGAAAAAAAATCTCATGATCATTGGAATATTTTCTCAAATAGGCTATTTCAGTGTCAGCATCCAGTTTTAATCATTTCCCTCTCCAATCCTCAATCCACACCCCCAAAATCAGTTGCCTATTGTGTAATCCCCTTCTTTAATATCTTTGTCATGTCATCTCTCAAAGTCACATCCCAAAGCATCTTTGTTTCCATCTACATCCATATTTCTATCTAACTATCTTACTATACTCTCCTTGTTGCACTAGAGCTCAGAAACACCTTTTCACTACAAACCACACTCTGTCCAGATAATCCAATAAGTAAAAGTTTATTTAAAGAAGAGTAAAAAAATAAGCAAATTCAATTCAGAGTATCAAAGTTAAAAGGTTATTTTCAAGATAGCCGAGAGGCCAAAATCCTTTCAAATACAGTGTCCAGAATCAATCCACACAAATATCCATAAAAAGACAGGATGAATCCAAGACAGGCAACCTATGCTACACATGAACTACAAGCAAGAACAAACTTAGAAACTTGAATACTTGAATTCCAAGAACATAGGACCCAAAAAGCGAGAGTTGTTCATCTGAATACAGCTTTGCTCTCACAAAGGATTGTATCAGCAGGAACCATTTTAAAAGCCTCAGTGCCTCCCATAACATCATTTCTCACACACCTGCTTTTCTTCTCCTTATATCTAAACCACTGGGAAAAGTGAGTCCGTCTTGTTGCATGTTCTGTCTCCGCAGTTCTAAGCTCCTTGACCTAGACAAACATTCATCTCCCAAATTTCTCTCAGCCTGCACTTCTGGCAGATTGTCATGAGCACTAGTATCATTTTCTCCAGTCTCGTGGGAACTATCACGAGATTCCAAAACAACTCTCTCTACAACACTCCCTTCATTCATCCGGAGAGGCCCTGCTCGCGATCCCACCTGCGTCGCAGGCGTGTTTGGTGGGGACAAGGGACAGGGCCTTCTCTGTGATTGTCCCCCGACTCTGGAACACCCTCCCCAAAGACATTAGACTAGCACCCACGTTGGCAGTCTTTAGGAAGAACTTGAACACCTGGCTATTCCGATGTGCCTTTTCGGATTAGGATAAACTCCAGCACTATGTTCCCAAAAGCACTTTATTAGAGTTTAAGACTCTCTTCACATTGTACTTGCCCAGAAATCCAACATACCACCAGCCACAACCAGCACTTTTTAACCTGTACCCATCACTGGCCCGGCCCTGGTTTTATTATGTAATGATGTAATGTTTTGTTATTGCTTATGTTTTTAATTTGCTTTGAATTGTATTGTTATTGTTTTGCTGTTGTTGTGTTGAGGCCTTGGTCTTTGTAAGCCGCATCGAGTCCTTCGGGAGTTGCTAGCGGGGTACAGATAATGTTTAATAATAATAATAATAATAATAATAATAATAATAATAATAATCCTCTGGGCCCTCTGAATCTATCCCAGCATCCCCTTCCTCATTGTCTGAACACTCAGAATCTGACCAGGTTACAACACCCCCATCCTCCTCTTTCCTTAGCCAGTTGTACCAATTTTTAGAAAGTAATTTAGTGGAAAGTGGAATCATGTTTATTTTGGCATTATATTTTTACAAGTCCTTGTGTACAGTAGAATAAAGAATGGGGAGAACAAATCAAATATTACCTGCAAAAAACACTGATGAGATGATAATATTTAATTTCTTTCTTGTCAACTAAACATCATTGCTTGTATTAGCTTTTTTTGATAAATCGACCAAGTTCTTGGTTTAATATTGCGTGTCAGGAGTAGAAATAACTTATCTTTATTTCCCAATATTTGTAAATCTGGAACAAAATAACAATCTGCTTAAGCTATTAACAGGAAGACATTAATCAGCTATAATAAATTAGCCTTCTGAATTTGTGGCTAAAAGATAAGAAAGGTGAAAACAGCAATGCGTTGTTGGTATAATTGGATCATTTCAGTTATTACTCTTCCTATCTTCCAAACAAAGTCACCACCTTATGTAATTGCTCAGGACAAATCATTGATTCAGAATACCATGATTCAGTGTGTTAAGATTTCCCAATCTTTCAGTTGTCTATGGCATTAAGGACCCCAATATCTTCAAACCATTCAGATGTCAGAAAATACCAGCAGTCTGTGAAATTGGATTGGTGAAGTCAAAGTTTTTCCTCCTAACCAAACCAAACTTGTCTCTATTTTATGTGATTGATAGTCATTCTCTATCCACATTAGAGTCAAAAAACGACATTGATTATTTTTCTGCTGAATGGAGCAGCAAAACACGGTTATTTTGTGTTAATTCAGTCAAGGATGCCAAATGTGCTGTAGCCAGAAATAGTTACCTCACTTGGCTCTGTTTTGGAAAGCCAGATGGACAAAGCATTACCCAGGTTCATGCCCTACAGTAGTACTGGTCATTCAGCATACTGGGTTCATTCAAAGAAAGAAATGTCCAAAGTTTTCGTCTTTATTATTTCCTGCAGAAAGTGTTGTGAATATTGTCTCTGAGTTTTAAATGGGAGCGAACAGCGCTACCTAAATTCTCTCCTGTTACACTTACAAAAAGCATATGCTTACAAATATTCCTGCATTTAATTTGATGAAGCTGCTAATTCTCATAATTGGCACACTGTGGAGCAGGGAGGATAGCAGTCATTAATTTTTATGACGGGAAAATATTGTAAGTTGATGGATGAGCATGTAATTTCTGTGAAAAATGTTTTGTTAAATCATCAACACTGGGGTGTTTGTCTCTTGGATCAATAACCCCTTCATGCAAGCAAGGATTTCCCTCAGATGGTTTTTCATATTCCTCTTTTTTGCCCCATTAGTACAAGCAGCAACAGTTTTAAAGCATCCACTGTTCCACTCCGATATGAATAGATAAATTGTCAGAGGTTGCCAGCAAGATAGCTTCCACATTAGAGGACTATGTTGTAAGCAACACTACATACAGTGTTTCAGCTGGTAAACACAAACTGTGCACATTTAGTGGCACGTCTGAGTTCTCATCCTTCAGTTGAACTTAATGAGCTGGAACAGTGTGATGAGATTGGGGAGAATGGGGTTAGTGTGTATTGAATGGAAGCCAGATATCGAAGGTCATTGTTCAAGAGCTGCCCTTTCCCACCACTTATCAGCCAAAGGGGAGGGGTAAGAGTGGGAACTGTGGACAGTGGACGCTGTACAAATGAGAAGCAGATTTCAGAATTTTAACCATTTCAGCAGCAGTATTTAGAATATGGCTATATGAATAGGATGTCAGATTGCTTAAAAGAAACCCTTAATATTCCAGCCACAATGCTTTGGGATGTCACTGTAGAACCGGGTCAATGTCCCTAAAGCAGGCAGTAGAATTCCTTGTGCTGGAAGTTTGCAAAGAGAATGTGGATAGCCATCTGCCAGAACATTTTTATGTACAGGGCAATGCTGAAGAAATTGGATAAACCTTGTATATTCCTTTGTTATTCAACATAGTGGATTTTCTATCCTTGCCATCCACCCTACTGAATAATTAGGTCTAAATAGCTCACAAACCAGTAGGTTGGGAGTGCAGAATGAAGCTAAGAATGAATGTCTGTGCCTACTTCATTCTCACATATAAGATTGAAGAATTCCAAACATTTCCATCCTGTTAAGTGAGTAAGAGTTGGACCATAGGGAAGGCTGAGCGAAGGAAGACAGATGCTTTTGAATTGTGGTGTTGGAGGAAAGTTCTGAGAATGCCTTGGACTGCCAGAAGATCCAACTAGTCCATACTCTAGGAAATAAAGCCTGACTGCTCACTTGAGGGAAGGATATTAAAAGCAAAGATGAAGTACTTTGGCCACATAATGAGAAGACAGGAAAGCTTGGAGAAGACTATGATGCTGGGGAAAAAGGAAGAGGGGCCGACTAAGGGCAAGATGGATGGTATCCTTGAAGTGACTGGCTTGATCTTGAAGGAGCTGGGGGTGGTGATGGCCAACAGGGAGCTCTGGTGTGGGCTGGTTCATGATGTCATTAAGAGTCGGAAGCGACTGAACAAATGAATAATAACAAGTAACATTAGGAAATAGTTTTGTCCATTTACCCTGTTTCAATATTGCACATTTTGATACATATATAGTGGCAAAACCAAAGCTTTTACACAGAAACCAGTGTTTTTGTAACATCGTGGATAACATGGAGACAGGGTTGAACAAAACAGTGTTTTTGAACCATGCATTTCCTCTGTCCAAACCAATTTTTACAAGCCAATTTTTCATTTCAAAAAAGTCCTGAGATGCAAAATGCCTTGTATTGGTTAGCCATTTCTTTTGATGAAGTGTCTCACTGGGTCAAGTCACTATTTCTCAAGGATGGGAAAATTTGCAAGTATAATTTATATCCCAGTCTAGGTCACTACTTAACTGTCGAGGCAAAGCATAATTAGAGGATGTTCCCACCATTTCAGATGGGTCTAGGTAGTTTTCCATTTGTGCTTCTCACTCAACTCAGATCTATCCCTTTGTTTCTGAACCATTTTCCCCAGTGCTGAGCATCAAATAGAGTTGAAAACCGCCTATCAAGAAAGAATGAAATCTCCAAGGATAACATTGCATCAATTATTGAGATCTCTGGCAACAGTAGTAGATTTTGTTGCAATGAGTTATTTTCAGAGCTGACTGCGTTGTATCATCCCCCAGAGAAACAATGAATTTAGACTCTTGAGATCAACTTTAGAGAAGACTGAAAGTAACTTGTTTGCCTTAAATCAAGTTCACAAAAAGGCTGTGTCTCAAAAAGTAACCGAAAAAATCCCACAAAACTTCTAAAAGTTTATTTGGAATAAAGCGAAAAGTCAGGTTTCTCAAAGTGAAATGTTTACATTACAATTAACTTAGGGCAACTTTGGTAATAGCAATTTTAGTTACCTCTTACTCATTAAAAAAGAAAAGAAAACATGTAGTGTAGCCTTGAAAGTAAGCCTTCCCCTTCTAGGAATGAATTCCTCCTTTCTCATTAACTTCAATGAAAGAAGGGTACAGTTCCATTATCCAGGCGGACTCCAAAATGGGGTCTAGATGGAGAAGGATAGCTCATTTTATGTAGGGGGGAGGGTTGAAGGAGGAAAACAATTTCCCTCATTTTCACGGGTTATTTCCCCCCCCCCCCATCATAAACTATGGTTGTTCCGACGATGGTGACATCGGGGGAAGTAACAAGAAAACAAAAGGAAATGGTTTTACTCCTTCAAGCCATCATCCACCCCCCATAAAATGGACTCTCTTTCTCTCTCTAGCACCTCCTTGTGGTCTTTGCCCAGATAATGAAAGAAGATATAGGCATAATGTGATATTGTTGATGCAATGGACTTTCACACTGACTCTGACTTATGGTGATCCCATCATAGGTTCTTCTTAAGATTTCTTCAGAAGTGGTTTGCCATTGTGAAAGATATGAAATACCACTCAATTGATACTCCTACTAGCGAGAGAAATTCTTAGTCCATCTCAACATGAAATCTGCTGTAAATTTTCAGTTTCGTTATGCCTACATTAATGGATAGGGATAGGAAAAGTTCTGCCAGGAGTTGATCATAGAATTATCCTGGAGGCCTATAGAGAATGCTTCTGTAGCTGTTTCCTAGATCCTCCAGAGCAATTCTATGTTATTCTTTGGTTGGAAGCTGAAGAAATCATTCATTTTGTGAAAGAAAAAATAGGGTTCTATTTAATACAAAGAGTACTGAAACAGATCAATTGTGTAACAGAGGGACATTGACTGGAATGGCAATTCAACTGACGAGACTGTTTTATTGTTTTAATGTTTGTTGATGTATTGTTTTAATTGTGATTTATGTTTAATTGTGGTTTTACTATTGTAATTGTTTGTATTGGTATCAGTGCCCAATGTAAGGCATTGAATTTTGCCATTATTTGTGTGTAAACCGCTTTGAGTCCCCCTGGGGGTGGGAAAGGCGGTATATAAATATTGTAAATAGTAATAATAATAATAATAATAATATACAAACCTACTGTATTACTTTTAGAAATTTAAGAAAAATGTAGCATCACGTGTGTACCTCAAATGACAGAAGAATTGGTTCTTCATTGTGTGTTCAGTCAATATCTATATGTTTGTGATTGTTAAAAAGTGACTCATTTCTACAGTGGCTCATAGCTAACTTTGTTTACCAGACTCCTTAAAATGTCCAAATGATGTCTAGTAATAATACTATTTCATTTTAGGAGAAGTGATAATTCAGTATTGTGTTTCCCTTAATTGTTTGCTGAAATGTAGCAAATCAGCAATTCCGGAGTCAGAGTTCTTTCATTCTTAACTGCAATTTATCAATGAGATGGTGGGACGTAGTTCTATGTTTGTTCCCTTGGGTACTGTAAGCAATTCAAACTATTTCACTGTAGTGTAATATCCTGTATGTTGTAAACTGTTAGGAAGTAATATCTTTCTAAAATGCAAAAACAGGTTTTATGACAAAACAGTTTCTTATGATTTACCCGATTTCATGCCTGTTACCTATATGCACATTTAATTAAAACTGTGATGATGTTATTGTTCTAGCAGCAGTAATACTGCTGCAAGAGAGACTTCAACTTTTCAATAAACATTCAGCCAGCATTTTTGCAGCTGTACAACCTTGATATAAGAAGTGCAATTGTTGCAGTATGGTAGACTTAATGTAGCTTTTCTATAGCTGGATTATAACAGTAATTTGGTTTTGATTTATTTTCAGGTCATGTAGCCAGATGTGTACACCCACACCACAAATGGCACATCATTGGTGCTCAATGCAGAACTCTTTGCCAAATGATACTAAACCATAAGTGTCAGCTATTTTGGGATTTTGAAGAAGACAAGGTTGCAACTACATAAAATGTTTCTGTAAAATGATTCAAAATGCTTTCATTGTTGGTGATGTGCCTGGCCAACGCCAGTGCTGTGTGTGTGTGGCCCAAGTTTTTCTTCTGCTTATTGTAATTAGTACCAACGTTTTTTGCCAAGCTCAGCAGTTGTTTTAGAGTAGGAGTGAACATGTAAATATGCAACCAAAATTGCTCTGATTTCCTAATTTAACTCAGTGGGAAATTGATATGAACAAGTATAAGGCTTTTAATGTACATATAAAACATTCCCAAACAGTTTTGGTTAAACTATTAAATGACGGCTCACTTGTATGGGTATGTGTACATTAAAAGAATATAAATAAGAAGTAAAGAAAACCATATGATTTTTAGTGCAGAAATAGGAAAATGAAGTGGTAAAGAGCTGTCAAAACTTGTGCTTATTCATTTCTGTCAGCTTCTACGAAGGTATTTAGAAAGAAAAGACTTGTTACGCTCAGTGTATTGGTGGTCATCAGAACATGTTCATCCAGCCAGTGCCAAGGCTGTGGGCAGTATATAATGTGCAATTTTCTGGGAACGATGGTCAGTCTAATGTCCTATGAGATTCAAAGTAATTCCCAAAATCAAAAAGCCAGATGTCCTTTTTTGGCCTTGCTGAGGCATGATGGATAATATTTCCAGATGTGTTTTGCTTCTGATGTACTGTTCCTGATCATAATGGTTTAAAATCATTTTTTCTCTTCCTACTAATGCACAATTATTCTACATTTAGCTTGCATACCTCTGAATCAAGTCATTACAAAATTTCCCAAGTTTTGTTTTAGATTATTTTGAACATATATTACAGAGGGCACTCTGATTTTGCCTCCAATAACTTGGGAATTATTGAAAAGTAGGCCCTTTGATAGCCATGTCTTTGTGCATGAGCAGTTTTATCCTGTTGGCCATACTGTAGTGCAACATTCAAATTGATGACAAATACTAGAAGTGTAAATGAACTCTGTTACTGCTTTATTTTATCATTTTTACCTCTTTATGTGCATCTTGTGTGAGCAGTTATTGATTAAACAAATCAAAGCCAAAGCTCAAGGTCTTGTCAGGGACTTTGCCATCAAGTTGTTTCCCTATTTGCTCATCTTGTAGTCAGTTTGATGTGCTGAAGATGAGGTTGAAAGGAAAAGTCCCTAAAGACTAACTGTAATTCATTCTCATCAACAGACTGTTCTTTTTGAGGAAGAACATGAGGAAGAACTTCCTGACTGTGAGAGCCGTTCAGCAGTGGAACTCTCTGCCCCGGAGTGTGGTGGAGGCTCCTTCTTTGGAAGCTTTTAAACAGAGGCTGGATGGCCATCTGTCAGGGGTGATTTGAATGCAGTATTCCTGCTTCTTGGCAGGGGGTTGGACTGGATGGCCCATGAGGTCTCTTCCAACTCTTTGATTCTATGATTCTATATTCTTGTTCATGAATGGACATCTACTCCAGGTACTTGGAGAATTAATGGGCTTAGAAAGCAAAAGTTACTTATGCATGTTGCTGAAGATACTTTTTTATGAAACTTGAATATGCTTTGCACTGTAAGTTCTTCTGGATAGAGCCAGAGCTGGTCACATAGTTTCAGTATTTTTGAAAATTTTAACAATTAGGCTAGAGTCAATGTTTATATGGAACGAGTAAGGTAGACTGCCAAAAGAAAATAAACTCATACTGGTCAAGGTTGAAGCATAAATTTTTGAAAGGATAAGATAGCGATCACAGAATCTGCAAAGGGACTACAGTTTTTGTCCATGGAATCCAACAAGCATGAATAATTTTGCATTATACAATGAGGTTTTTTGGCAGAATAAATATGGTGTTTGGACCCTACGTGCAGAGCTGGGATATTTCCTGTAAAACTATTCCTCTTGCAGAGTGCTCCAAAAAAAACTGCTCTGATTGCTTTGTTAGAAAACAGTAAGGATGTCCCTAAAAGAGGTATAAGATTTGAAGTTATTTTTTTTTCTTAGCTTGTAACAAAGAAGAAAGGGCATGGCGGAGTAGATCCATACAATGTTGTCCTATGTCTGCGAGGAAGTGAATCTGATCCAGATCTTAGGACCTCATCACATTAAAGTCCAAATGGCATGTGATAGTGGGGGTTGGGATGGGGTTCACCAGGCAGCATGGTGAATCCAGCAGGCAGTGTTGGAACCCATTGCCCCACCCCTACATCACCTCCTAACTCAATCCGTGGGGGAAGCATTGCCCCCCTGCCCCCCCCCCCCCCGCACTCACCTCATTTTCCTATGAGAACATGGGAAGCTTCTTGTGTTCTCCGGGCAGAGTCCTAGCATGCTGCCAGGATGCTGGAAGCATGGAACCCCACTGGAAATAGCCCTATGTTGTCTGATGGGCTTCAGTAGACTCCGTGCTTCCAGCATCCTGCAAACGTCCTAGGACTCTGACATTTGTTAATTTGTCATCCATAATTAATTATGTTTCCCTCTGCTGGATTTGAGAGTTTAGCAGCTGCAAAATTGTATCATAATGACATAAATTCCCTGTTGCTGTGACAGAAATTAGACTGGGTAAATGCATATGTTGCCTGTAGGGTTTTCTGGACTTTATGCTGGATAGACGAGCCTGTAGTGACTCACAGGTTTCTATTCTGTCTCCCATGTTATTTGATATCTACATAAAATTGCTGGAAGAGGAGATGGTCTGGGAATTTGTGGTATGGTGCCAGCAAAATACTGGAGACAAGCTTCTTTGTCATTACATTTGCCATTACATTTGCAGGAAGTTATTGAAGTTCTGAACTGATAATGGATTGGATGGGGAGAAATAAATTGAAAATTATGGTCTGACAGGCCATGGTGATCATGGCTTGTCAGACAGCAGTTTGGGAAATGGAAGCTCAGCATGTTCTTGATGAAGTATCACTGACCTTGTAAAACTTGTCATTTGGGAGTACTTCTGAACTCTGTTCTGAAATTGCAATGTTGTTTAAAGGGTCGTTTTAAGAAAAGGACTGACAAACTGCAAATGGTCAAAAATGATGTGACCAGATGGCTGATAGAATGCCTATGATGTGATTCCTGTATGAAAACAATGGCACTGGTTTCCACTTCATTTTCAAATTCAAACATGTGGTCTTAAACTATGCAAGCAAAGAGTACTATAAAGATTATAAGCCACAGTAAGAGCCTTGGCTGGTATGTAGATCTTCAGACAAAGTTGTATCCCACTGATTTTCCAGATTTATTAAACAGGAAAAACAGGGGGATATTTCCAATAGCCCTGGCCAGATTTTTGAAGGTTGACCTCTCTTCTTTATTGGTGATGTTCCAACAAAGCTGGCTTTAATTTTGTGGTTTTTGTGGCTTGCGACGTGTGATTAAAGTTCTTTTTTGTTTTTAGCTACTATTTTTGGTTTGTTTGTTCTTTATTTTCTAATATTTTAAAATGTATGATTTGATTCGTTTTTAATTATGAGTCAAGGTAAGCAATATTATGTTAGAAGATGAACTATCAATATCATTGTAAGCCTGTGATGTTGAGCAAAAAGAGTACTGTACTTAGCTCAGAACATCACTTTGTTAGACAAAGATGGTCATGAAGTAAGGTGATGCCTAAAGTCTAGGCCCTTATCTATACTGGCAAATAAATCCAGAGCCAGACTGGTCTGAGAGGTAATTGTATGCATCCTGAGTCTACACTGGACCATTACCTCACAGTCCATGTTGCTGGCACCACTCCAAGGTCACCACAGAGCTCCATATGAACTCCTAGCTATTGCTGAAACAATAGCCGGCCCTAGGTAATTTTCAATGGTAAGCAAACTGTATTTTGCCCCCCCATCCCCAACCAATCACTGATATATATTTTCTGTTCGTCATGGGAGTTCTGTGTGCCATATTTGGTTCAATTCCATCATTGGTGGAGTTCAGAATGCTCTTTGATTTTAGGTGAACTATACATCCCAGTAACTACAACTCGCATATGTCAAGGTCTATTTTCCCCAAGAGCGCCTCAAGAGCGCCCCTGGGCAAAATCAACTATACTGCAAATGCTTACTTTGTGTAATGGGTTGAGCCGCCCCTGGCTGACACCCTGTGCTGACAACAGTAGAGGTGCTAATGGAATCTGTGCTGATCTCCCCAGCATAGCATGCTCATGCTGACTAGAAGTTCACACAGAGCTCTGTGGCTGTCTGGGAGTAGCAATGATTGTAACATGGGCATGGTCCTCTCCTTCTTCCCTGCACGGATAAGTATACATTACGTGGGCTGTGGAGCTGATTCCATTATCTGCACTGCCGAAATTGTGTGATTACATCAGAGTTTCAAGCAAACTCTGAAGCATCCCCCAAATGTTTCTAACATGAGACTAAGGGCCCTTCCCCACACCCAGGGCCATAGCTAGAAAAAAAATCGGGGGGAGGGGGAGGATCATGAAGAATAGTTCCAGAACACAAAATAATTTAAATTATTTTGTTCATTCTATATTTTATATAGATTTAATTAAATCAAATTTCTATTTTATTTTTATTTCTATTTTAGTTACAAAGTTTCACGTCTTAACATAACTGAAAATGACTGTTAATTGGTAATTTATAGTTACAAAAGAGTACTACAACATCTGTTGGAAACACTTGAAAATCGTGCCAAAACACTTAGACAGAAATCAGGCTCCATCAATAAACTTTGGTGAACACTCAAGAATGCATGTCAGAGTATGAACACTTGAATGAGCACATTTCAGTTTCTAGTTAATTCTATTAGTAGGCATGATCAGTTTGAAGCTTAAATGTATGAGACTAAATTTACCCAACACCTTTAGACACCACCCCCACCAAGTCTGGTCTCCTTCATGAGGACCTTCAAATCCCCCCCCCCCCCCCCCGGTGCCTAGCTTTGCCTGTCAGTTATGGGTGGGCCAACTTGGTTGCTTCCACTATATTGGCTATGCTGCAAGTAATGACAGTGTGAATACATTGTCAAAATTTGCTTGAGATAGTGCTTATATTTCTGGAGAGACTCGTTTAATTTTTGCTTTTCATAGACTTAGCATGGAGATTTGGTAAACAGTTAAAATTCATGAGTAAATTCAGGGGTTTTTTTAACGTGAAAATTTTCAGGGGAAGGATCTAATCCTTAACACACACACACACACCGGCTACAATCCTGCACACATCCCTATAACCCAGAATATCAAAGCAGAAAATCCCACAATATCTGCTTTGAACTGGGTTATTTATATCCACACTGCCATATAGTCCAGTTCAGAGCAGATAATATGGGATTTTATTCAGCTGTGTGAAAGGGGGCTAACCTGATTAACCCAGTTTAACTTGCAATATTTAATGGAAGTGGAGAGATGTTGTGAAGACAACCAAAAGCAAAATAAGTCCTAGACTGTGGTTGTCCTCACAACATTTCTCACAAAATCAGTCCTAGGGGAAGGCATGTCTTGATCATCTCTCTCCTGTTCTAGGTAGAAATGGGCAAGATACATGTGAATGTGAAAGGATAGACTGCAGTTTTTCCCAGAGAATGTAAAGAAGTCAAGAGATCTATGTTTCAGACTCTGAAATGACATTTCTTCCATGTCTGGCTTTCTCCTGGGAAATCTGATATGGAAGCAATGGATTTTGGATTACCTTTGGAGAATTTAAGCTGTGTCTCAACATGTATATTTGCAAAATAAGTCAGATATTACAAAACATCAGTCAGCCTTCAGTGACTTTCTTGTAGAGGAAAATAGTTCCAGGAAAGTGCTGCCCTCCTGGAGCTTCTCAGAAGCGCAGAGTATATATAGCATTCTTAAAGAACAAAGAAACACATATTTTCATGAACTATAACTAAATAAATATTTTAAAGGATTGTCCCTGGCTTTGATGCAACTTTTTCTGTGCTTAAAAAGATAGTGTGTATTAATAATGGTGGGAGTCATGTTGACCCAAGTATTTAGAATGATCTAAAGCTATATTTTGGGGGCTACGGTGGTGTAGTGGGTTAGACCACTAAGCTGCAGAACTTGCTGACCGGAAGGTTGGTGGTTTGAATCTGCAGGATGGGGTGAGCTCCCATTGTTAGCCCCAGCTTCTGAGTAGAGCAATAGCTACTTCTTTGGTAGGAAGGTAACGGCGCTTCATGCAGTCATGCCAGCCACATGACCTAGGAGGCATCTAGAGACTCTTCAGATTAGAAATTGAGATAGAGGAAAACCTTTAATTTTAAATCTATATTTAAATTTTTCCCCCTTTTGGCTTTCATAAATCTCTCCTTGTGTACATGCATTGTAGTTATATGCTATGTAAGAACTTGCCATGCCTTCCACCATATGTTTCCCCTTTTTTTAAGGGATCATTGATGTGCTGGTACAGCTGTACCAGAAGCTCCCACTTTATTTGCCTTGTATTAAGTGTTTGTTTGCAGCCCAAGGCTTGGGATTCTGCAGAAGGGTGGCTTCCTGTTAAAGTTTGCAGTTATAGGGCAGGCCCCCTGTCCATCATCGTTAAGTTTGGTTCCGCCCCCTGTTCAGGACAATTGTGAAGGAAGGGAGCCATTTTCAGTCAGTCTCAGCAAGGAAAGTCAATGTACAGGACGTGTACAGACTTTCCTGTACAAAGGCTTCAACCCTTAAGACCTCCTGGGGGAGAACAGTCTTAAAGAGCATCTAAAGATTCCCAAAGGTTCCCAGGGAAACAGCCTTACAGCCCTGAGGAATTTCGGAGGGAAAACAGCTTTGAACATCAAGAACTCCAGCTAAGTGACTACAGGCCTACTGGTAGGTCCACTCGGTTTTGAGACGCAGTTCAGCCCGGTAGTGGATCCACATCAGTTAGGTTTAGGATCACAGTTAGCCTGGGAGAAGTTTGGAAAGGGATTTTCCTTTAGAGTAAAAGCAACAGTTAGAAGCCACCAGTTGCACAAAGCCTGGAAGCATTTGTTTAACCTTTTGAAGACAAAAGAAATTTCTGTTGATTGTTCACCAATAAAAGACTTTGTTATATTTTACAAGCCCTCTAGAGACTGTTTATGGTGAAAATCCTTACGAATTTCTCTTCGGGCCCCCTGGCTTCCCGCTGGGCTAAAGTTGCACGTCCTGTTTTAAAAGCAATTTGTTTCAAGCCCAGCGTGCAACAGAACAATTGATGTTTCAAGTACTGTTATCATTGCTTGAAAACAGCAGCTCTCATTTTCAGCTTTGATCAAAAGCTGCAACATGTATCCTACTATAATAAGTGTTTTGCAAGGATCATTTTATAAACTCAAATTGTTTACTTGCAACAGAGGCTGTGACCTGAGTCCCTAGTGGACCTGGTGTGTTCCTCCACTACATCTACATCACCGTGTCTCACCTCTATTGTTTTAAAGGATTCCTTTCTTGTACATCCCCAGGGAGATATGTTGCTGTTTTCTCCCTTCCCCCTGAGAGACCTTACTTCTCCAAGTATAACAAAATTGTCCTTCATCCCCTCCTCTTAGAGGACATAAATAATATTTTTGAAAGTTAAAATTAATTTTTGGGCAAGGTATTTTGGGAATAGATGGCTTACTAAATTCCTGTGGGATGTGAGCAATTTCTGGACATCTGGAAGTTTCTCAGACCAATTTAGAATATAGATGTGGGAAATTATTATTTAAAAAATGAAATCTAGAGGTAACGGGTTGTTGTCGGTTTTTTGGGCTGTATAGCCATGTTCTAGAAGCATTCTCTCCTGACATTTCACCTGCATCTATGGCAGGCATTCTTAGACGTTGTGAGGAGGTAATGCATAATAATAACTTGTCCATATTATTTTTAAAATAGGAGTGCTGTTTTGTGTGTCCAGTATAGTGCAACCTCTAACCTGGATGCAGTACTTGTCATTCAAACACTGCCTAAACATTTAATTTGATAATAAGACTATAGATACTACCATCAGGAAACATTTTCCAAGGATTTTGTGTTGAAGAATTCAGGCCTAATTTAAATATGATACCAAAAATTATGTATTTATATTACATGTAATATTACTAATAATATAACAATATAATGATATAGTACAATATAGTAATATTTAATACTGATATTGTACTATGCTAATAATATAATATATTGTATGTATGTGTGTTTGTGTGTGTGTGTGTGTGTGTATGTATATATATATATATATATATATATAATATATATATATCATATTGCACTCTGAGTCCCCTCGGGGTGAGAAGGGCAGCATATAAATGTTGTAAATAAATAAATAAAGGTAAAATGAACAGAGCTAATAATTCTGCTTAGCATATATGTGGTATTTGTTAGCCGTATTTTTAGCACCTTTAAATGGGATTGATTTACCTATACTTACACTTTTATTATGCTAAGGATCCAGTCCTGTTTTGATGTATAAGCAGCAAGGTGAAAGATGCGTGATGACAAATTAGCTTGGGAAATTACTGTTTTGGATTACAGCTAGACCTGCACATTTGCCGTCTTAAGGGACACACAACTCCCATTAAAGTATAAAAGTACAAATATAATAATAATAATAATAATAATAATAATAATAATAATAAATAAAACTTAATAATTAATAGTAGTAATAAATAAATAAAACTATCTCCCTGAGAAGACTTAGGGCAGTTTCCAAGTAGCATCACTAAAGCATACACCAGTAATCAACAGAAACATAAAATTAACAACATAGGCATAAAAATTATCACAATAACACATATATATTAAAAATGATCCTGCCTGTTCAAGCAATTAAAAGGACCAGGCCGAGGCTAGTGCAAACTCAAAGTATGAGGGGCCTAGGAATTGAGTAAAGTGTTACAACAGGCAACAGCAATAACAGGAACGGTTCTGTGACTGTTCGTTTCCAGGGCCTATTAGTGGAAGTCACTAGGGTAGATAAATAGGAAGAATAAGGCTATATTCAATGATGGCTAGGGTCTGGACTAGAACTGGACATTCTCAAAGGCTTGTTGAAACCACCAAGTCTTCAAGCTCTTATGAAAGGAGGGGAGGGATGGGCTTGTCTTATTTCCCAGAGGTGGGGGGCCACCACCGAGAAGGCCCTCTCTCTCATCCCCACCAACCTTACTTTTTTAACCTAAGAGATCACTTTTCTAGGATTATGTAGGTCCTTTGACACAACTCTGTGATTGCTTTCTGTTGGAAACTAACCATAGAATGCCATTCTGAGAACCTAGAGATTCTAGAGGTGTTTTGTCTTGGTTCTTCATCATAACTCTATCAGCTTCAGGAGGAGGTTTCACTGGAAGGCCTAGTAGGATTCCTAGAGAGAATATTTTCACCAAATCTGTGAATAATCAAATCCACAAAAGTCAAACTCTCAAATATGGACAACCAGCTATACAACTCAAAGAGTGCCCTGAAACTATAGGATGCATAATCCAAAATGTGTCTTTTCAAAGCTCTGCATGGCATAAAAATTCCATTTTCTTGTCTCTCTAGTGCCATAGTTAAGCAAGCCATCAGTCTTCAAAAGCTCCACATTCTACTACAAGTTTTCCTTTTTTAATTCTTCAGAGTAGATGGAAAAGAAAGTAAGCTGTTTCAGATACAAAGTTACTGAAATGTTGCATATATAATGTGCCATGAGTTCTTTCCTGTATTATTGTAGGAGGTTATATGAGGTAAACCTGGGGCAAGAGTAGAGACAAACTGGACTGCAAATGAACATAATGGAAAAGAGATGTTTTGTTAGTAGATCTTCCGATTTTATGCTAAGTGGCATAGTCAGAGGGTTTTTTTTAGTAGTGCCATGTGTCTGAAAGCTCTTTTAAAGCACATTCATTATTCATGGTTTAGAAATATAATGGTGCATTTTGAAATAAATGTTCTTTTATCGAAAGAATAAACAATCATATCATTTATTACCCAATAATTATTGTCTTATAATGAGATTACAAATTCCAGGTCAAATTTGCAACAACTAAAAAGTTGTTATAATTGTATTGACATTGTTTTGTGCCCCTGCATTATCATCCTATTGCTTGAGTATGATAATATGGGAGACAGGAAAAGGCACTCTATTGCCCAGGCAAACATTCATTGCCTTTCTTATTTGGATTCATAATGGCAAAAAGCCTCACTTAGGGGTGGGAATAAAGGAATCCCTCCCGTTTCCTATTTCCCTCATCCAAGGTAAGAGAATCAAGCATTGGATTGAGGTTCCAAGTCATATATAGATATAGATTTCATCACAAGCACTTTGAATTCAGTCCAGAAATGTGTTGGCAGCCAGAGCAATTCTTTTAAGAATAAAAACATATGACATAAATCTAACTGATGCTGAACAGGACACATAGAACTGGGTGAGAAAATATGCATTGAGAATTACAAGTTTTGTAATACCTTGAAACCTTGATTTATGAGCATCCTAAATTTGAAACCTTGGTTTATGAGCATCCTAAATTGTGAGCTTTTTGAATTACAAGCAGTAGCTTGTCTGATTTGTTGATTTGACATGCGAGCCAGATCCAAGTTACGAGCACCTTCCAGAGCGTTGGCCACTCCATCCACTTGTCAGGGACTCCTCTGTTGCTTGGGCCTTGAGGAGGCCACACAAGATTGGTGAGGGACCTTGAGGGGAGCCCCCGCCATGGCAAGAAGAGTTGAAGACAGGTCAAACTCGCAGGAAGGGAGGGAGGAGGGAGGAAGGAAGGAAGGCAGGGGGGAAGGAATGGAGGGGGCTTGACACAGTCAACTGGAGGCCTCCTTTCTTTCCGTCTCTGTTTCTAAAAGGTGGCTGGTGGTAGGAGGCCAAGAGAGAGCCGCTCAAGGAAGGATGGAGGGAAGAAGGAAGGAAGGAAAGAAGGAAGATAAATACTGACCAATGTTATATTATTTACACAATAAATATGTACAGGGCATAGAGAAATGTGACTCCCATGGACATCCATCTAAAGCAGGAGTGGATAACTTCTAGGGACTGTTTTTGCCCTCTTCCAGATTTCAGTGTAGAATAGGTCCATTAAATTGAATCAATACTGATGCAGATCTCATTGATTCAGTGAATGTACTCTAATTGCAACTAACAATAACATTTTAGCCTGAAAATTCTGGATTGCAATGGATAAGTAGTGCACACACTAGTATTTACACTCTTAAGTACTCTCCTGTATTGAAACAAGTGTTTGTAAACAAGCAATAGATGGCTCATAGGATGTCACAGCCAATCAGACACACAAAGGCAGCAATGATGTGGCTCTTGTCTATTGGCTGAAGTGTGGTGATTCATGACTCTTTCCATCTGCTGAGCACTCCCAGGCATGATTAAGCATTATGGTTTGTAGAGATTTCAACTGTATAGATTTATACAAAACAGAGTAAAATGAGATTAAGCCCATAGGAATTGTGCAGTTCTCCAGATGTTGGATTTTAACTAATACCAGTCCTAGCAACTTAACTTTTGGTGAGGGACAATGAGATTTGCAACCAGGGCTGCTGCATAATTGGCACCCTGATAGCTTTCTGGTTTGTGAAGTGGGGAACAACATTGCATCCTTGTTAATACAAATGAGATGCTTTGTATTTATTTATTTATTTATTATTTTCTGTATTTTACCTCGCTCTATCTCAACCCCAAAGGTGACTCAGAGCGGTTTCCAAATTGGCAATAATTCAATGCCATACAATAAACATAAACATACAAAATACAATATGCATTATACATTAAAATCAATAAAAATCATTAAAACCATAACATATCAATACATTAACTAAACTATTAGTGCCACAAGTATTGTCTTATCTTTAATGATATAGCATCATGTCTATGCTTGGGGCTTATGTAATGGCATGCTAAGCCAAACACTAGGTTTTAGGAGATATCAAGCTGTTACTACTGTTGATTTTTTTTTACTGCAGTTGACAAAGGAGGAAAGTCATTTTTAAAATTTCAATACTGAAAAGAGCATATCTGTAGCAATAACACACACGAGGGCTTAAGTCAATATTAGTTCTTTTCAGATACGAACTGGTAGAACTTGATATTTATGACTAGCAAGCTCCATGATGAGCAATAATCTGCCATCCCAAAGCTATTCTGATAAGTATAGGAATGTAGCTGACTGTTTTAGTTTCAAACTTTCTTATGTTTGTACATGCATATGCCTGTATGATAACCAGAGAATGTATAAAGTCACAGAATTACCTACTATAGTAGTCTACCAGGCAATATAGTACACTGGTTTGAGGTTGGATTCTGACTCTAGAGACCAGGATTCAAATCCATGCTTGACCATGGAAACCCACTTGGGCAGATTACATACTTGCAGCCTCAGAGGAAGGCAAAGGCAATAACAGAATGATTCTGAACATATCTTCCAAGCGAATCCCATGATTCACCCTAGGAGTGCCATAAGTCAGTAATGACTTAATGGCACACGGCCACCATCACCACCACAACAAATAGGTTTCCATCTACCCTGCAAGATTCCCCATTCCAAAGTGAACTGAGTATGTATTTGAAGAGATGGTTCTGATTTACTAGGAGCTGGCAGTGATGAAACCAATGGTATGGAGACTATCGTGTTGATGGTGTAAGTCTCAGAGCAAGTACCTATGTGCCATATGTTTATCTATGTATTTATTTATTTCCCGTATTTCTACCCCGTCACTTCTCTACCCCTGAAGGGGGACTCAGGACGGCTTACAATGGGCACCACTATGACTATATAACAATTACAATAATAAAACCACAATTGAACATAAAGCATAGTTAAAAACAACAACAACAACAACAACAACAACAACAACAACAACAACAACAACAACAACAATCTTTATTTATACCCCACCACCATCTCCCCCAATGGGGACTCAGGGCAGCTTACATGAGGCCAAGCCCAAACAACTTGATTAGGAAAATAAACTAAGATACAAATTGCAATAAAATAAACAACATAGCATTAAAATATAAAACAAATAAGCATATAAACAATATACACCAAACAAAAGGGGGAAAAAGCAGTAAACCAAATATAATGAGCGGGCCGCATGTACATAAAATGATTTGAAAAACTCAGGGTGAGATGAAGCAGAATTATTTGTAAGGGAGAACTCATAGAGAGACAGGGCAATAAACGGACCTTCGTACAATGGGGGATGCACTCCTAGGACAAGAATGTTGAGAGGAGCAATAGCATAAGATTATGTGACTACTCTTCGAAAGTGCAACGGCAGAGCCAGGTCTTGAGTTTCTTTTTAAAGGTTTCTAAGGTAGGGGCTTTCCTAATCTCTCGGCAATGAGTTCCAGAGTCGGGGGGCCACAGAGGAAAAGGCTCTCTCTCTTGTACCCACAAGGTGAGCCTGAGAAACTGACAGAAGCGAAAGGAAGGCCTCCCCCGAAGATCAAAGAGTTCGGACTTGTTCATGGAGAGAGATACGATCACGAAACAATACATAAGCAATAATTAAAAACAGTAAAACAGTCTGAATGATCAGTAACCAAATCAATATATAGACTTTCTGTCCTTATTATTTCATTCACTTTTATGGAATATAGTAATTGTAAAAATGCATTTCCCCTAAGGCTAGAAAAGCTTTCAGTTTTAATTGGGATTTCTAACTTAAGTGGGTTTTGGAGCAGCAAACTTGTAATTTATTTCCCCCCTTCTTCCCTTCAATATTTGTTCACATTTTCTATTGGAGATTATATATATATATATATATATATATATATATATATATATATATAAAAACATTCTCTTAATGTAAAGCATTTTCAAATCTTCGTCTGCCTTCTTTTCTGCATGTATGCGAGTCTCCAATTGTATGTAAACTGATAATTAATGCTCTTTCTATTGTGTATCTCCAGAGATCTGAAGAATAACTTGATTAGTACTATTGAGCCTGGGGCCTTCTTTGGACTTTCAGAACTGAAGCGTCTGTAAGTATTAATTCCATCTGAATTACTTTAGAAATTGTACTCATATTGACATTTCTGTCCTTGGGGAACTTGGAATATGTCACCAAGCAATTATAACATATAGAGCACATGAATTACATTCCACAGTTTTGTCCTCTTTGAGATGCATCATTTATTATTTATTTGTATGACTAAGCATAAGATTATCCTTGTTCTTATCCTTAACTTTATGAGTAATTACAGTTAGACTTTTAACTTCCAAAGACACTTTCCTTCAGTATTGGAGTAAATATTTTGAAGCTGAGAATGCATGTGTAGCAATATGCTAAAACTGAAGCAAAATGTGGAGTTTATTGTCTAAGGGTTTCATGGCTGAAATAACTGGGTTGTTGTAAGTTTTTCGGGCTGTATGGCCATGTTCTAGAAGCATTCTCTCCATGTGGACAATTTCAAAAGAAAGGAAGAAACCATGACAACGAACAAAATCTGGCTATCAGTATTATAAAAATATAAAATTATAATAGTAAAACAACACTCAAACACAGGAGAACTCCAGACGAGAAACCACAGGGGATAGCAAATCACCTCTCAACAAAGGATTTCCCCATGCACTAACAAGTGACACCTAAAAACTGCCAGGCCATCAAATGCTAATCAAGGTGGCCAGTTGAAACAGTCACACCTACCTCCAACAGACAAGAGTTCTTTCTCCCACTCTGGACTTTCCACAGATATATAAACCTAATTTTCCTAGTTTGCAACATATCTCAAAACCTCTGAAGGTGCTTGCCATAGATGCAGGTGAAACGTCAGGAGAGAATGCTTCTAAAACATGGCCATATAGCCCGAAAAACCTACAACAACACAATGTGGAGTTTCTTTCCAAAAGATACCACATCTCCCCCAAAATGAGTCATAGGTGGCAGTACATTGTTGCCTTGGAGTAGAATATTGTGTACAGATCAAAATGTATCAAATCACTTCAGTACAGGGTTTGGAAAACTGCATTTTGTAGCAAAAGAAAGCATATCCTCAGCACTTTTATTTTAATTCTTATAAAATTTGTTCAGATGGATTTTTTACCTTTTGGAAACAAGCTCCACAAATGTTCATTTTTAATACTTTTTATTGAGACTTACCTTTATATGTCTAAAGAGCTTTGCTAGAAATGACACAGTCAACTATTTCTTTACGCAAATAAGATTTATATGTGTTGTCAAAGACTTTCAAGGCTGAAATCACTGGGTTGCTGTGATTTTTCCAGGTTGTATGGCTATTTTCCAGAAGCATTTTCTTCTGCGAGGCCATTAAATGCTAATCAAGGTGGCCAATTGCAACATTCACACTTGCCTCAAGCAGACAAGAGTTCTTTCTCCAACCTTGGACATTCCACAGATATATAAATCTTCCTAGTTTCCAACAGACCTCACAACCTCTGAGGATGCCTGCCATAGATGTGGGTGAAACATCAGGAGAGAATGCTTCTGGAACATGGCCATAAAGCCTGGAAAACTCACAGCAACCCAAAATTTATATGATCTGAAGAGAAACCAGAGTATTCAAATCCTTGGTAAAAGTCCTGCTTACATTTATTTAACAAGTTCACATAGCAATGTATTTGGTGTTTGGTGTCTGTTTATTTCATTTAGTTTGATACAGAAGCTCCTGGTGGCGCAGTGGGTTAAACCCTTGTGCCGGTAGAACTGAAGACCAACAGGTTGCAGGTTCCAATCTGGGGAGAGCACGGATGAGCTTCCTCTGTCAGCTCCAGATCCCCATGCATGGACATGAGAGAAGCATCCCTTCCTTCCTTCCTTCCTTCCTTCCTTCCTTCCTTCCTTCCTTCCTTACTTACTTACTTACTTACTTACTTAGGTGATCCCTCATTATCTGAGTAGGACTGCCTTCCAAGATCAGCGTACTGGAGTGGGTCCATAGGTGACTGTGGAGCCCTATTCTTGATCTGCATGTGCCCCAGTGAGGGCATTGGTTTCCAGGTGGAAGGCGGTCCCAGTCAGAGATGGCTTGATGCACCTTCCTCTTGGCACGTTTCTCTCTTTCGCCCTCTATTCGTGCCTCTTCAAATTCCACAGCACTGGTGGTCACAACTGACCTCCAGCTGGAGTGCTCAAGGGCCAGGGCCTCCCAGTTCTCAGTGTCTATGCCAGAGTTTTTAAGGTTGACTTTGAAGCAAATCTTTAAAACTCTTTTCTTGCCCACCAACATTCCATTTTCCGTTCTTGAATTCAGAATAGAGAAACTGCTTTGGGAGATGGTGGTCAGGCATCCAGACAATGTGGCCGGTCCAGCGGAGTTGATGGCGGAGGACCATCGCTTCACTGCTGATGGTCTTTGCTTCTTCCAGCACGCTGACATTTGTCCACTTGTCTATCCAAGAGATTTGCAGGATTTACCATCCCACAAACATGGTTTTTATTTATTTTACAAGCATGGTAAAACATCAAAACATCCTGGTGTCCCCTGGCAACATCCTCGCAGATGGCCAATTCTCTCACACCAGAGTGACTTGCGGCTTCTCAAGTTGCTCCTGACATGAAAAAAAAGTTTGATACAGATCACAAATCCATCAGAATATATGAGTATACTGCATGCCTATCTTTATCTTAGCATATCGCTTTTTTCATTATGATACAAATTAGTATGTGTAATATAAAACATGTGCTTTGGCTTTTCAGAGTATCACTGTTTTGACAAAAATGCACTCATTTTACTTTTTCAAAAATTGTGGGGTGAAAGAATGAACAGGGACATTTTTCGCAAGAATTACACATGTTTGGTAACAGATCTGCCTTGTGAAATGATAAATTGGGATGCTAATGCATTGGCATTAAGATATTTATTATTAAAGAATTAGCACACTTCGAAGAGACTTTGCCCTGTGAATCTGAATGCATTTTAAGTCAGCGAAAACAAAATGTGTGAACACATGAAAGTGCTGTGATGACAAGTGAGTGTTGGGAGATGAAAAATTCGAGTAACACAATCCTGACCTCTTGTGGGGAGAATAAGGAAGCTGTAAAAAGCAATGCTGCAATAGTACTCAACCACAGATGTTTGAATGGGGAAATGGAGAGGTCACAAGGGGTCTAAAAAGGAATGCTGAGTGTGTGTTGCACCAGACATAGAATTACTTCTTCTTTTTAAAAAACAAAAATTAAAAACTATCTCTGTGTTGGGTTTTCCAAAGAACTCTTTCTGGTTCCTTGCTAATGTCAGACCCATTCATTACTCTCAACAACTCTCTGCGGAGCAGTGAATGAGATATGGTAATACCGTCCCAAGTTTATTTCTACATCATTGCCTTTTTCCCTGAAAAGAAAAGACTATTCCCATTCCCTGACAGAATATGATTAGGAAATAGATGATTACATTACATGACCAATGGATTTCTCTCCTCTTTCTTAAAAAATTGTAGTTGGCACTCGAAGCCTGCTATATTGTACTTAGCATGTTTTCTTATTCTTTCATATCTTTCCCATGGAGGATATAGAAAGCAGCTGAGCTTAATGTAATACAGACGTCTGCAAGTGGCATGAGGCTTTGTGACTCACTTAGGAAAAACTACAGGCTGCCAAATCTACATAAAATTAACAATTTCATTTGGAGCTTTGACTGCTCACTGCCTGTGCTGCAGTAATTCAGGATCTTCAATGATGGCAAAGTCAAGAGATCTCGTGGATTAACACAAAACGATGTCTACAAGGAAAAATAAACCAGAATTTGGGCTCCATGCCTGGCTGTTTTACAAGAGCAATTTCATGAGTCAACATTTCTGGTATAAATATTTACAGCTAAAAAATGAACACCAGATTTGTGTGACATGAGGTGGATTTGGTCTGAAATAATAAGAAGCAGTTGGGAGGCATGCAAAAGCAAGCTGCTACAAACTGTTGCTTCTTTTTGCCTATCTCTCATTAGGAAAACTGTTTAACACAACATATTGGGTGAGGAAACGAGAGCTTACCATTGCATCTATTTGATAAAATGATTTTACATGGAGGGGCATATTTTCTAATATGGGAACAATTCTGCCATGTACTTGGATACCTGGTGTTTTTCCATGGCAAGCCTTTGTTCTAATAGAAAGTGACCTGGATATTGACCTCTGTGAAATAATAATAATAATAATCATCATCATCATCATCATCATCATCATCATCATCTTTATTTATAACCCGCCTTCTCTCCCTGAAAGGACTCAGTCCAACAAAAAGGGCACCTAGCCCACTCTTACAACTTGGAAGTGGCTCCAAAGGCCATCTGATCCAACCCAAAGGCCATCTCGTCCTCTCGTACAACTTGGAAGGGGCTCCAAAAGGCCATGTAGTCCAACCCAATGGCCATCTATTCCAATGAAAAGGCCATCTAATCTACTCTTACAATAACAGAATTCGAAGGGGCTCTGAAGGCCCTCTAGACCATTCTTACGACTTGGAAGAGGCCCCAAAGGCCATCTAATCCAACCAAAAAGCCATCTAGTCCTCTCGTACAACTTGGAAGGGGCTCCAGAAGGCCATGTAGTCCAACCCAACGGCCATCTATTCCAATGAAAAGACCATCTAGTCTTACAATAACAGAATTTGAAGGGACTCTGAAGGCCCTCTAGTCTATTCTTACGACTTGGAAGAGGCCCCAAAGGCCATCTAGTCCAACCCAAAGGCCATCTAGTCCTACAGAAAGACAATCTAGTCCACTCTTACAATTTGGAAGGAGCTCCAAAGGCTATCTAGTCCAACCCAAAGGGCATCTAGTTGTTTGCTGTTGTTTAAAAAGGCCTATTCTGGGCCCCTAAGCACAGCAGAATTGCCCCTGCACTCCCATCAATGGCATTTGGGGACATAACCTGAAGGTTTTCTCGGTGATACATTCCTCCAAGTTCTTGGAGATGGGGACAGCAGTATGGTTTCCTCCCTGCTTTAAGTTTCTAGGAAAAGTCAGTCTGCCAGGAGGAGTTGTGTTGGCCAATATAAGACTTCAGTTGAGATCCAGAACTTGTTGGAGTCCAGTGTTTACTTGGAGTTTTGCCATTGACTGCTCTTACTGACATCTGGCTGAGGGAAGCCGTACAGTATTTCAGATGAAATCCCTTTCAAGCCTTATTTAGAGATATCAGTAATGTAGATGATTTTTGTATGCAAGCCATGTGCGCTACATTGCTGCTGCTAGGAAATTCTGTGTCAGATTTTCCCTGTTTTCCAGTGCTAGTATTCCAGCCCAGTTTGTCATGGATCACCAGCAGTTCTTTATCCACATGTCCATTCCCCCAGTTTTAATATTTTGATAATTTGTAAACTCATTTTAACTTTTACATTTTAAAAAGTTTTTTATAAGCCACTTACAAGTCTGGGTGGGAAAGAAATAAAAATATTCTGTCTGCCTGTCAGGAGAACTTCTCTAGTAGACCTCTTGTTTTGAAATTAAGAGTGAAAAAAGCAGTGGTTTTCGATAATGTTTTTAATGTTTCAACATTACAATATCTTGCTTACAATTAGTTTCCATTTGTGCTGATATTTATACACACTTTATTTCCATGTAACATTGCTTTTATCTGCACCTTCTCTTTTAATACAAACTTCTCTTTAAAAAAAAAAGGGGCGGGGGGAGATATAGTGGTTATGGCTTGTTTAAATTGTAGTTTTTTCTTAATTTATTTGGTGTTAAGTTTATTGTTAAACAACCTAACAATAAACTTAACAGCAAATAAATTAAGCAAAATTTGCAATTTAAATAAGCCATAACCGCTTATTTATATGTATACTGTTTGATGTATTTTGTTTATATGTTCTTAGTAGGTATTGAATGTATTATATGTATTTTTTATATACTTTGTTTATATGTTCTTAGTAGATATTGAATGCTTGCCTTCTGTGTTGGAAACCACCCTGAGTTCCTTCAGGGAGATAGGGTGATCTACAAATAAAGTTTGTTGTTGTTGTTGTTGTTGTTATTATTATTATTGTTGTTGTTGTTGTTGTTGTTGTTATTATTATTATTATTAATTATTATTATTATTATTATAGGTGTTCTCTGGTCTATCTCAATCTAGTCACAAGGAAGCTAGTATTATACGCTTTACTGTCTACCTTTCTATATTAATTCTTTTCTTATATTACAACATCAACAAAAACCTTTAATTTATTCTTCAAAATTCCGAATTGGCAAGCCCTTCTCTTCTTCATGCAAAAAGTGAATAAAAGGCTTCCAGTCTTTTTTTTAAATCAATGTCTTATTTTAGTAGACATGTTAATTTGTCCATTTTAGTGAAGTCCATCATTTTTGTTATCCATTCCTCCATTTTTGGTATTGTTATGTTAACCATTTCTTCTTACCCTGTGTCTCTTTTCTATAAACTGCTTCTTGCGCAGATACCCACCCTGGGATCTTCGGGCATAAGATTGATTTAAATCTCTCCCATATTTATTGTAAAGCATATCTAACATAATGGTTTTTGAAATCTACATTCACTTTCACTTTATTATACCACATATATCTGTTCCAACCATATCTCAGATGATGTCCCTCCAGTGTTTACATCCTAGTATCACTCAACAAAACCCAATCCAAACTAAATAGCAAGCAGCAAAGTAGAGTTTCAGATTAGGCATGTTCAGAGGCAGCCCTAGGTAATTTTCAATGGTAAGCAAACAGTATTTTGCCCGCCTCCCAACCAATCACTGATATATATTTTCTGTTCATTGTGGGAGTTCTGTGTGCCATATTTGGTTCAATTCCATCATTGGTGGAGTTCAGAATGCTCTTTGATTGTAGGTGAACTATACATCCAGTAACTACAACTCGCATATGTCAAGGTCTATTTTCCCCCAAGAGCGCCTCAAGAGCGCTCCTGGGCAAAATCAACTATACTGCAAATGCTTACTTTGCGTAATGGGTTGAGCCGCCCCTGGGCACGCTTAATCTATCCCTGAAAAAAAGCGGTTCTTAACTTTCTCTTTACCAGATATCTCCTTTAAATATTATTGTTTTACAGACCACCAAGACTTAACATTTGTATGGAATAATTTCTATAAAATATCATGCATTATACTCCTATTATAATATTTTATTGAAATGATTCCATACAAAACAACAACAGCTATATCAACAATAATGCCTGAACACTAATATTACTTTATTTATTTACTATATTTATATACCACCCCTTTCAGCCCAGAGGCAACTGGGCTGAGAGGGGCTGTATATAAATGAATGATATTGGGTTCAATAGCTGAAATTTATATTCTGAGTCTACATTTTTCAAATAGTTTCTATACCTATTTTTAAGATAAATGTTCCCACAACTATGCTGTTACAAAAGGGCTCTAATATACTTTCATAGTCATCTTCAATAGTTCTGGAAAATCTATTTCTAAGTGAGCTGAGAATTTTGGAAGGAACTGTTCCTTGAACGTGAGTTTCAGAGCACTATCTATTGATATATCTATAAGTTTGTCTTCCACTGCCACTGTGAACCCCTCTAGTTCATTCACATCAATTGAAAATGATCTCTCATTCTATTTTTGCTTGCACAAGGAACAGGCAAATATTTCATGGACAGTGTACTTCAACCATTTTAAATGTCATGCTAAAAGTGATGTGCAGCTTTAAGTCTCCTTGGTGGAGAGAAAAAGTGAGGTATAAACATAATAGTAATAGTAATAATTGTACAGTTTTCTGGCATTGTATATTTCTGCCGATTCTGTGATTGTTCATATGTATTTTGATTCTGTAGCCCATTTGTCGATGAATGCCCAGAATCAGCAACATCCACCGTGGTCCTTTTTATCCTGGGTGTCGACCGAGCCAATATAGACTTCATTTTGATTTGCTTCTCCATAGTGCTAATAGGTTAGGTGCTCTTGGTTCCACTCCTCAGCTGAGACCTCTCTGGCTTGGTTGGACCTGCTGGTAGTTACACTACCGCCAACACAGCTCTCAGCATCCTTGGAGCAGTTAAGCCCCCCACCACAACAAGGTGATAGCTGATGAAACCGTGGATCATAGCCTCAGCTGTTGCAAGAAAATCGCACAGACGGACTACAAACAAAGGCACAACCCTGTTTTCCCCAGTTACCCCCTGTCATTCATTCTCCCTCTCCCCCCCCCCACATTTTTATGTAAATTTAAGATGGAAAAACCTTTAATAATTTTTTAAAAAAGATATCTGAAAGATATGCTAATTTTACTAACCAGGAAAAATCTTTCATAGAGTGGATGAAGTGAAATTGATTGAGAAATAATCTTACATCATCTCTCACTTTACAAGAACAGGACAAAATCTTAGCTGGTGATAACTAAGAAACTTCAAACTATGTTCAAATGTTGATGTGTTCGCTATCCATATCTTTGCAAAGCCCACAGAGTCTTGAATTAAGTGACTTGGTTTTCCTAACATTGATAATTTTGAGTGATTTGTTTAAGATCTGATTTAGTTTTGGCAACGAGAGCTTCCCTATGTATGCAGCAATGGTTCCTTATATTTGCTGAGATCCTGTTGATTCAATTTTTAACTGTGCCTTTTGACAAAGGTGTTAAGGAAAGGTCCTTAGCAACTGTGTTGTCAATGCAGAAACTGTGATTTTTAGCAACAGCTAATATAAGTTGTTCAGCTATCCTCTGTGGTTCTTTGGGTTTTGCTATTAATTGAGAAATTTAAAATGAGGCCCTCTTTGCCTTTTCATTGTTACAACCGGTTGCAATTGTTTTTACCCCTTTCTTACTTTTCCCTGAAGCTCCTGTTACTTAGTTCTGAAAACAACAACAACAACAGCAGCAGCAGCAGCAACAACAACGTTCTTTGTGGCATGTTCTTTATGTTTAGTATCAAAACGTCTTCTCCATTTTTATGGTTTCATTGTCTCACTGAACAATACATCATGACCCAATATATAATGATGTAAAGTCCTTCCACACAGCCATATAACCTAGAATATCAAGGCAGAAGATCCCACAATATCTGCTTTGAACTCGGTTATCTGAGTCAACACTGCCATATATTCTTTTCTGTGGTGGCCCCTCGGCTTTGGAATGCCCTCCCCATAGAGGTGAGATCAGCCCCTTCGCTGATGGTATTTCGAAAAAGGTTGAAGACATGGATGTTTAAACAAGCATTCGATTAATCTGGTGCAACGAAACTGATGAACAAGGATTGGTTAATCACAGACGACGAAATTGGATTGCGACTACAATTAAGAGATGCATTGGATTGTTATTGGTGGCCCAATAATATTGTGTATTGTGTATGTGTTTTTTATGCTTTTTAAATGGAATATTGTTGATTGTTGTAGTGTTGTAAACCGCGTTGAGTCGCCAATTTAGGCTGAGAAACAGCGGTATACAAGCGCAGTAATAAATAAATAATAAATATTCCAGTTCAAAGCAGATAATGAGGGATTTTATTCAGTTGTGTGGAAGGGGCCGTAGTTGTCTTCGATGTCTATACAGTGAAGCCAACGACAGATATTCCTTGCTATATTGGTGGTGGCACTTTAAAAATGACTTAAATAAGCTTCATTTTGGTTTAAACAGAATTCAACCTCATCAGTGTCAACAATACTCTACATTTCAAATGCAGACAGCAATCCAACCTGGGGCTCAGCCAAAATATATTGTTATGAAATTTGCTGTAATAACATCAATAAGTCACTTTCCCCAAACCATTACCTTTATTCACTTGTTTTTGAGATCTTTAAGGATGGCTAGCTCATGAAAAATGTCAATAAGAGAAACAACCATATTCATTAATCCACATGTATCGTCCCCAAAGTGTTTTTAAACAGTTACTCACACTGATGGACTTCAACTCTCTCTTTCTAGAAACCTTTTATACCTGAATTTATTAGATTTACAGTCTGTCTTTCTGCCAGTATGTTATCAAATGTGGCTTAAAATGGATTTATAAATATTGTGATTTACAAATGGATTTAGGTCTATAGTGCCAATATTGGAGAAGCTAAGACAATGGATACTCGCTAGTGGTAAGCCGAGTTCAGCATTTCCTTCGCCCTTCCCATCAATTCCTTAGAACAATTGGATCACATGCTCTGTTTGGGTTCAGCACCATCTATTTATTGTTTATTTGTTAATTTCTGTATTTTTCCATTCTAAGATGCACCCCCTCCATATAATCTCTAAAAACACGATACATGTAGTATTCACAGGTGTATCTTATGTATTTTTGTTGTTAGTGATGGTACTGAAATTAGATTGTGTCTTATAATTTATGGTGACTTAAAGTCAAAGAAATGCAGTATATATTGTGATATTCTTAACAATATTAAACCATGTTTTGGGAGAGAGGAGAACCAGTTATTTTTGCTCGTTTTTGAGATCTCTATGCAGATGGCTAATTCATGGAAGCAACAATTTAAAACTGATAAAACATATTATTGAAACATTTGTCCATAAACATAATTTCTTGGTAATTCTATAATATATATAATGGCTGCACATAATTTTCATCATAATTTTATTGTTATTACTAACATTGTTGCTTTCCAGAGCTGAAAATGCTAATATATGTCTCCAGATTTACATTTTAACACGCTCTGTAATTCATGCTGTTATTTTTTTTCTTTTTCATTTTTAGGGACCTTTCTAATAATAGAATTGGATGCTTAACACCTGAAATATTTGTTGGCCTTAAAAACCTTCATAAATTGTAAGTATGACACCAGTAAAACAATTAATGAAATATATACTCTGTCACAAATAGTATAACTAGATTGCCCTGGTTGATGGAAGTAATAGAAAGATAAATTTAAATGAGACAAAATTGTGTAGTAAGTAGGCTGAAACTAGAATTCAATTGATATAGTTCCACTCCCAGAAAGAGGTATATTTGGGTCTCATTTTCTTTCTGCAGCCTCACTATGTCACCACAACATATCTTTTTTGGACTATATGATCTTCCATCTTATTTGGAATCCCTTTGAAGGTGAGGGAGGAAACTATCATTGCCATTGGTTGCTTTCTGTTGTGGGTAGTCTGTTTGGGGCTTATTTACTGGTAAAAGACAAAACCTAGGTAGTCTTTTCCATCTCTTTCTGCCATGCTTTCCCCCACTCTTTTTGTTTTTATCTTTTTTTATTTTAAAAAAAATATCTAGCTTGATTATTGCAAAAGGGAGAAGACTACAGACTGTCTACTCCTCTGCATCCAGGATGAGAAAACCAACAAAAATTACATCCTTCCTCTTCCATTTGTGGATGCTTTTGCTAGCATTGAACTTGTTCTATGACCTCCACCTGGAAGAGAGCAGCCGTGTTTTGTTCAAATTACTAAATGCAATAAAAATAATCTGATGTGAAGCTAATTAAAATGAGGGCTGAACGGAAAGTATGCTTTTAGTGGTGTGCAATTAACATATTGAAATCATTTTCCTTTGGTTGTACAATGTCCTCTTAACTACTGCGTATGAAAGGCAAGTGAAATGTTGCCTTTTGTATATATTTTGAAAATAGTGGTCAAATCACCAGTATGTAGCTTTTCTTGCCTTTCCAAAAAGCATCTCCAACTATCCCTCTACACCAGGTTTTGGAGGTGCAGAGGGAGCTGTAGGAGTAAAGAGGGATTGATTGCCCTTCTAGTGATGTTGATGAAAGAAGTTCAATTAGAGGAAATCACTCACTGGATCCTGAATTTGAATATATGTATTTATTTATTTTGTTTAATACATCTAAACAACAGGAAATTGAAAGTCACAAAGAAAGGTCAAGAGCTTGAACATTGTTTCCATCCTAAATATCTTGGTGTCACCTTAGATCGAACACTAGCATATAGCAAACACTGCTTGAACACCAAGCACACAGTAACTGCATGCAATGACATCCTACGGAAACTTACTGGCAGCACATGGGGTGCAGACCCAAGATTAGTAAGAACATCAGCCCTAGCCTTGTCTTACTCAACTGCTAAGTATGCCTGCCTCTTAGGCATAGGTCTGCCCATGCAAAGCAGGCGAACAAAGCATTGAATGAAACATGAAGAATAACCACAGGATGTATTAAACCTACTCCTGTTGATAAACTCTACAACCTAGCTGGGCTGGCTACGGCCCTCCAAGGTCATTTACCCGGCCCTCGCTCAGGGTCAACCTAAGTCTGAAACGACTTGAAAGCACACAACAACAACAATCCTATCTCATCAGCCAAAAGCAGGCCCACACTTCCCATTGAAATACTAATAAGTTTATATTTGTTAAATTGTTCTTCACTTTAATTATTGTATTGTTTTAAAGTGTTTTTTTGCACTACAAATAAGATATGTGCAGTGTGCATAGGAATTCATTCATTCAAATTATAATCCAGCCCTCCAACGGTCAGAGGGATTGTGACCTGGCCCTCTGTTTAAAAAGTTTGAGGACCCCTGCTCTACAACCAGCTGGCATTGCCTCCCCCCCCCCCCCTGATGTGCGATGGGAAGTTGCTGCTAAATGTGAGAGAAATAAGCTTGAACACTGTGAAAGCCACCCACTACATGGCTACCAGCCTCCTCCCAGTAGACTCAAATCAAAGAAAAGCTTTATGAGAACTACAACTCCTCTTGGTGTCCCTCCAGCAACAGCAAGGGTCTCCCTCTGGGCAGCTAAACCAGGAAATCCCAACTGAATGGACCCCCACGAGGGTCTTCCTCCAGGGAGGCAAACCAAGAATGGACAACTTGGAAGTCCCTGAACAGAAGTGGAGTGGGCAGATCAAAAGACAACCTGGCAAAATGGCACTACCTAAAAGAATCCCACACCTTATGTGACTGTGGAGCAGAACAGACAACTCTGCATCTGTATGCTTGTCCACTATGCCCTGCCTCATGTACAGAGAAAGAATTGTTGGAGGCTACAGACAATGCTATTGCTGTTGCCCATTTTTGGTCAAAAGATACTTAGCTACCTGCACTCCTTCTATTTTTATCAGTTTTATACTAATTATGCAATGCTTTTGATACAAAATAAATAAATCTAATGTATTACTGCTTGACATACCAAGGCCCCCAAGGCAATACACAATTGATAAAACTCTTTAAAACATAAATTAAAGAAATGACAGCAAATTGAAAATACTCAAAACTCCTCTTTAAAAATGTCTCTAAAACCAGACAGTTTTAAAAATAAGCAGAGTAGACAACCCTAGAATGATAGAATCATAGTGGATCCTAATTCTATGAACCATGTAAACAGTGGAAACTCAACAAGAATGGAACTTTACAAGTAGAGGAAAGCTCTGTTGTATGTGCACATGAGTCTAGTCCCATGGAATAGTGAAATAACATAACAGGACCTCCATTGATGTTTTAGACTGGGCAGGGTTATATGCCAGTAGGAAACCTTTCTGATATCTTGCCCTCAAGCTGCACTCTGTATTGGATTGAAAAACAATCTGGAAGCCAGAGAAGTAATTGAAAGACTGGTATTATGTTGTTCACCAAATATATGTCTGATAATAGTTGAAATTATTTATTTATATTTATTTCCAACATTTGTACCTCGTCCTTCTCAACCCCCAAAGGAGGACTCAGGGCAGCTTACAACGGCAACCATTCAATGCCAACACATGCAGAATACATACACAATATATCACAACATTACACAGTAAATAAAACCATTATATTAAAATCCATTTTAAAAACATTATTAACAACCATTTAGCCAAATCCAATCCAATTCAGTGTCTGAAGACTTTGTCAGAGCATTTGAACTGTCACATTTTCACTAGCTGAAGCATGTTATAGTAGTCTAGTCAAAAGGTGACTTTCTACCTCATCAGACAAGCAAAATTGCCCGTTCTATGATGCTTGCAGCTCTTTTTTAGAGATGGAGCTTGCTGGATCCCATCACATGATGTCAGTCTACTTCCAGTGGGGATCCATGCCTGAAGAGAGGTACAGGCTTTGCAGAAGGCAGCACCAGCAACATGGGAGGCATCCTGTGTTGCATAGACAACAACGGAAGAATCAAGTGGTGATGCCCTGGACATTAACCACGATCCATGGCAAATCCTCTGCTATCACCTGGATCTGAGGTCCCAATGTGATGAGGTCCTAAGGCATGGACCACATTGCCAGATCTGTCCTCTCTAGGAAAGGCATACTGATGCCACAACTGAAGCAGTGCAAATGTATTTCTGGCCACGATATCCACCCTCCTAGGGGCAGATAACAAGAGCATGTCTGAGTTTATCTAATCTTTCAGAGGCATTACAGAGGCAATGTCAATGCAGCCCTATCCAAAATAGACTGTAACACCCCATCCAGGTTAATTTTCCAACTGATTAAGAGAAATTCTATTTCGAACCACAGTTTATTCTCTCATATCCAATCCTTCATAAGATCTGGAGAGTAATTTTAGACTTCCATATTCTCCATATTGATATTAGATATAAAATAGAGCTATAGTGAATATCAGTAGTAGATGTACAACACTCAGTCTCAGAACTCTGGATGACCTCCCCCAGAATCTTGAGGCAGATGTTAAAAAGCCTAGCAGGCAGTGCTTAGAATTATGGAAGCCCACAGGCTAATGGCTTGGAGACTAAACAACAGTCTTACAGCTCTTCATTCTTGGAACATTCAACTGAAAGCTTTCCTGTATCAGTCCCAAAGGACTGTCATCATTAACAGTATCTAATTCCACTGAGAAGTCCAGTAAAACCAAAAAAGTGGAATGCATCCAGGTAATCTGCCTCATCCAAATAGGCTTGAAGGTTTGCTGCCTCCACTGTATGCCACCAATTTAGGAAGAACAAGAAATGTGTAGTCAACTGGATACCAGTTGTGATTTGTCTAGTATAAATACTAATGCTATCTTCCATCTTCACATGAGATATTAGTCATCAAATCCACAAGGCTACATGCTTAATAGTTATCCTTTATGTCTAATTGTTTGGCCCATAAAAAAATCTTGAAGCAAATCATTCAAGAAAGTTGCAAGATTTTTATGTATCTTCTATGGAACAAATTTCAATTGTGTTCTATCAAGATATCTATTATCTAATGATAAGGAGCCCCCGGTGGCGTAGTGGGTTAAACCCCAGTGCCAGCAGGACTGAAGACCGACAGGTCACAGGTTCGAATCCGGGGAGAGGTGGATGAGCTCCCTCTCCCAGCTCCAGCTCCTCATGCGGGGACATGGAGAAGCCTCCCACAAGGATGAGGAAAACATCAAATCATCAGGGCATCCCCTGGGCAACGTCCTTGCAGATGGCCAATTCTCTCACACCAGAAGTGATTTGCAGATTCTCAAGTCTCTCCTGACACGACAAAAAAAAAAAATCTAATGATTAGACTATGTTTTCCATATACTTGGAACGGCCCCATAACTGTGAATACATGCTAGTTTATAGTCACCCTCAGTCTATATATAATTTTCTAACCTTAATCTGTCTGAAAAAAAAAATCATTTGAAAGAGTCGTATTAGTGATAGAAGTAACGGTTTCCTCTACTAATGGATAATTTAAAGACAAATTTCAGGAATATTACAAGCTGATCATATTTGATGAAGTAGTCTTTGTATTCCTTGGTACTTGTTTAAGTTGATTAGTTGTTTGTTTGCAACATTCATACTGTATTTCTTCAGTTTTGTTTCTCCTAGCTTTGCAAAGTGTGATGCAACATGCCCTTTAACTAAAAATGTTAAAGTGCAAATTAAATCATCCTACAGATGTCTGGATGAGAATGTGGCAAAAAATTGCAATAAGATTTGCATGAGCACTGAGCAAAAGAGCACTCTCACTGAGCATCTACTTTTACTAACAAGAGCCAGGATCCTGCTTTGAAACCAGGACCAAGGAAACTATTCCAGAGGGACACCATGTTAGTTTCTGTTGCAGAAATATCAAAGAAGTTATTCCTTAAGGACTAACAAATTTATTATGGCATAAACTTTGGTGGAATCGAATCTACTTTCATCAAATTCATAGTGGGTTATTATAAGTTGCAAGGTTATTTATACACCTACAGGCAAAGAGAGAGAAAAGAGTAAGCATAGTGGCAGAAGAAATGGGGAAAGTGTTTCCTTGTCCACCTGGAGTCCCCATGGATGTGTTCTCCTCCTGATGATGAAATTGGTATTACTGCTCCCAGGTGGGAGAGTGACAATGTTTAAATCATTTTCACAAAGCAGAAAGCCCACCAGGGAAAAAGACCTGGACCATGGAAGAGATAGGTCTTTGAAGGTTTATTGCAGTGCCTGTAGGGAAAACTGCAGGCTCTTTGATTATGTTGTAGAGCACTGGAGAGAGCAGGTGAAGGGCTAATACGTGTTCCTACTGCCTAAAGTAAAGGTGGATTTGTAAATGAGATGGGAACTGATGGAAAGAGTGGGAATTTCTGTAAGAGAAGGTGACTGAATTATTTTTTCCAGATCTGGTCATAGAATAAGAATAATCATAGAACAATAGAATTGGAAGAGACCACAAGGGCTATCTAGTTAAACCCCTTCCATGCAGGAAAAGCACAATCAAAGTCATTCTCAACCATCTCTCTGTTTCTCAGGGCAGTTCCAGACAGGACTTTAATTCATGCTCAGTTGGGGTTTAAAAACCCAGTTGGACCCGCATAACCGTCCACATATTCCCCAGAAAGCTCATGCTTTTCAGGGGGTGGTGGTGTCCAGATACAATTTTTCTCCTCTAGCATGGAAATGCTGGCTGGGTATGTTATTTTTTTTCTTTTGAAGGCATTTTGAAAGCGACGTGATCCCTGGGCGCAATCCACACAGCACCCACAGCTGGAAAGACCTGAGTCTTCTGAAAGACCCAGGTCTTTTTAGCTGTGAAATTACTTCGGCACAAAGCAGGGTTTTTCTGCTTTGTGCCAAAAAAATGGTTTTTACCTGAGGCATCATTTGGACACCCCAAGTAAAAAGGTGGGAGGGCGTGCATTTTCCACCCTGTGTGGATGCGCCAACAGAGAGTCAGATGAAGAAGCACATGTGAATGGGAGCTGTCCAGGGTAGAGCAGTACATCTAAATTTACTTGCCATATTGACAGCAATGGAATATTTAGGATTTGATGAAATGGAACCTCCCACTTATTGAAAGGTGCAGTGAGGTCACATCCTAAGTCTTGCTCTTAAGACACATTAGTGATTGTCCAAAACTTCTAATAATTAAAAATTAAGTAGAGATGTCTAAGTGTCAACAAAGGCCATTTGCTTAAAAATCAATACGTTCCCAATGTATAGATGTTGGGAATAAGCAACTATGCAAAGCCATGGATACACCAATAGCACATTTTATCCTACAGATATGGTTTTAATTATGATTTCACCCTGTTAAATTTTTATTGGAGTAGTTATTGTTCACATTCCATATTTTTACGACTAACAATATGATACATCATCATTATTATTATTGATTGTGTGTGTGTATGTTCTGATTCCAGTTTAATACTTACATAATGTATGACTATTTCTACCAAAGACTTTCACTGAAATGATTCACAGTGGATGACAGATGTGGCAACACTAGCTGAAAGCAAAGCAAAGCAAAAAAGAAAAAAAGAAAAAAAAAGATTACTGACTAATATACTGGCCCGAATTTTCATGACTAACTTATTTATCTCTTGGCCATATTTATATTCGGTGAATTGCTCATGTTACAAACATGAACATAAATGACAAATTTTAAGGCAACACATTTTTGTTTATGAGTTTTTTATTATCATTTCTTAGTAGTCATGTTTCTTATTCTAAGGATGAATTATGCAGTGGTTTTTAGAGTGTAGGGGGAATTTCAATAGAAAATCGTGCAACTCTGAGGAATATGCTCCTTCAAAAATCAGATAATCTACAAACAGAGTTGGAAATATGCTACCCTTTTAGATAGCAACTTCCAGAATCTCCCATGTTAGGTGCTCCCTTTCATGCCTATGTTTTACATGACTGAGATTGAAAGAAGGGATATGTTTCTTGTCTTATTTGTCTTACAACAGGAACAAAATAATGAATACATTAAAAGGTATTTAATTTGGTTATGCATATCCCTCAGATAAATCTATGGAAGTCACTTTGAGTCTCCTGGTGGAGAGAAAAAATGGGGTATAAATAAGGATAAACATAAACATAATAATAATAATTCCAACCCCTTTTAAAAATGGTAACTGGATTACATAACAATCATTATACACCGTTTATTCTCCTTGTGGCATTGTTAAGCCACTTTGAATCCCCTTTGGGGAGATAAACCAGGATATTAAAATAATAATAATAATAATAATAATAATAACAACCATCTGCCAGCTGCAGAAGGCCACCTTACTGGGATCTGCACGCATTATTCGCCGATACATCACACGATCCTAGACACTTGGGAAGTGTCCGACGTGTGATCCAATACAACAGCCAGCAAAGTGATCTTGTCTGCTGTGGACTCATCTTGTTGTGTTTAAAATAATAATATACTTTATTTATATTCTGCCCAGTCTCCTCAAGAGGACTCAGTATTATGATTAAATGGAACTTATGTGACATAAGTTCCAGTGAATCATTTGGGCCACATAACCACATGATGGTGATGATGATGATGATAATGATAATAATAACAATACTTGTGACAAGTACCACCTGTCAGTTGTAAAGAATTGGTGGGATCATAAACCTGCAAAGGTAGTGGAAAATGAACACGCAAAAATACTGTGAGACTTTCGAATCCAGACTGACAAAGTTTTGGAACACAATACACCAGACATCACGATTGTGGAAAAGAAAAAAGTTTGGATTATTGATGTCGCCATACCAGGTGACAGTCGCATTGAGGAAAAACAACAGGAAAAACTCAGCCGTTATCAGGTCCTCAAAATCGAACTGCAAAGGCTCTGGCATAAACCAGTACAGGTGGTCCCAGTGGTCATTGGCACACTGGGTGCTGTGCCAAAAGATCTCAGCCGGCATTTGGAAACAATAAACATTGACAAAATCATGATCTGTCAACTGCAAAAGGCCACCTTACTTGGATCTGCGTGCATCATTCGAAAATACATCACACAGTCCTAGACGCTTGGGAAGTGTTTGACTTGTGATTTTGTGATACAAAATCCAGCATATAGATCTCGTTTGCTGTGACATACTGTGTTTTTGTGTCAGTAAAATAATAATAATAATCTGGTAATCTAAAAATCTTTTTGCAGTCTCTACTCCTGTCATTTTCCATTAGTGAGTGAATTTCCAACTTTGTAGAATATAGTTTTGTTGATACAGCTGTAATAGTGTTTGGATCAGTCATTGATAACTGTCATAAGAGAGGAACAATGCTTTTTAGTGTCGGGTTAGGCCATAGAAAATGTGAGCTCCGTTTCCCGTTTTGCCATGAAGCATCCTCTCCCAGCTTTTACTTTTCAACCTCAAAGGCAGACATAGCCATTAAGTAGTTAAAATGTGTTCATCAGTTGCATTAGAAATTCTCAAATGAAAAAAGGCAACATAGTTTATTCTTTTATACTAAATTAATTTACTAAATCTAGAATTTTGGCATCAGCTGACTTCCAGAATTAAGTTATTACTAAATTGGATGAGAGACAGCACTAAAGAGGCAAGCAGTTTTACTAGGAGAGCAAAGGTCGCAAGAATCAAACCACTTACTCATGAAGAGAATGGGTTGTTAATACATTTTGAAGTGAGCAGTTGCAAAAAATTATTTTCTTCTGGCATTTGTGTCTATCTGATTTTGGTCTGTTAGCTTGTAGAAAATACGAGGAAATTCCACGCATATGCAAAATTCCATAGATATTTCATAGATAATGGGCTATTTAATGTTAAGTTTGGCGATGGTCCTATAATTTAGTGCAAAACTGTGCATTGAATTATAGTGAGTGCAAAACTGACCAAAACAAACTAAGGCTTCAGAAATATTTCATTTTATGTGTGTATCTATATATTTAATAGATCATTCTAATTGCATAACTATAGTAATCCCAGATCTGCATATTTGCCAATGAGAAAAAACTGCATAATTTGATTTTTTCTTTAAAAATATTATTCTTGTGTTCCTTTTGTTGTCCTTAGGAATTTATCAGGAAACATTTTTTCAAATCTCATGAATGGACTTTTCTCTGAGCTGTTAGCTCTCAAAGCCTTGTAAGTATTATCTTAACAACAGAAAGCATGCTTTGACATTGTATGATGTGTACATCTATATCCACCTATCCATCTATTTTTTATTTTACTTATTTTTATCCCACCTTTCTCCCAATAATGTGATTGATGAATATACATATTGAGCGTCCCTTATTTGGAATTCTGAAATGCAAAATACTCCAAACTCCTAAATTATTATAATTATTATTATTTATTTTTGTCCTGCTTTCATCCCATGGGTGGGGCTCAAAGCGGCGTACAGTGGTTAAAAATGACAAAATTACATAACACAAAATACAACATAAATATCATATAAGCAAACTAAACAGAAATACATACTAGATAAGCCAAAACTGACAGATTAATAAATTAAAACGTTATACCATTATACCATGAAAACCATTAAAAATTCCTTGACTCTCAGGTCATTAAGGTTATCTATTTTACAAGTTGTTCTAGTGTCCTAAAAGCTCAATTTTCTTAGGTTGTGCTTAAATATTGCTGGTCCAAAATTTTTTTTGGTTGTGTCAGCAAGTCACTTCTGGTGTGAGAGAATTGGCTGCCTGCAAGGACGTTGCCCAGGGGACGCCCAGATGATTATTGATGTTTTTATCATCCTTGTGGGAAGCTTCTCTCATGTCCCTGAATGAGGAGCTGGAGCTGATAGAGGGAGCTCATCCACCTCTCCCCGGATTCAAACTTGCGACCTGTCGGTCTTCAGTCCTGCCGGCACAGGGGTTTAACCAACCCACTGCGCCATCAGGGGCTCCTTGGTCCAAAATGACATTCCAAAAATACACAGTTTCCCGTATGAATTTTGTCAATTTTTGTTATTGACAAAAATTATTATGGGTGCATTATTATTATGTTCAGGGACTGGATGTTTGCCTTTTATGTTTGGAATCTGCCCTGAGTCCCTCTGAGGAGATAGGGCCGAATATAAATAAAGTATTATTATTATTATTATTATTATTATTATTATTATCTGGCCATTGCCTATTGTTGATCTTCAGGAAAGACCTGGTTTCATAAAAAGGCCTTAACTTGAAAGCAAAAAGCCAACAAGGAGGGGGCCCATTGCACTTCTCTAGGAAGGGAGTTCCAGAGCTATAGGGCCACCACTGGAAAGGCCCTCTCTCTCATTCCCACCAACCATGCTTGTGACAGTGGCGGGACCAAGGAAAGGGCCTTTACTGATGATCTTAGGGCTCATAGGAGGAGATGCGGTTCCTCAAGTAGGCTGGGCCGGAACAGTTTAGGGCTTGATAGGCCCAAATGGTCCAACTGGGTGGCTGGAATAGTGACACCTTCGATTTCTGGTGGTTCTGTGAAAAGAAATTTTGTTTCATGCACATTTTTTTAAAAAAATATTGTGTATTCTCCAAGATATTGCATTAAATACAGATATTCCAAAATCTAAAATCTGGTCTTAAGCATTTCATATAAGGATTGCTTTATATTAATAGGCTTTATTTAGATGTTCAGTGTCATATGTTTCATTACATGTATTCTTTCAATGTATTTTGTAAAATAAGTTCTAATTCTTTTATTATTGTCAAAACAAGTTCTGCGTCTTTGAAATATACATTTGTGATAGCTCTAGGTCATTAGGGATACAATAATAGCTCTGTGTAGTTTAAAAAAACACTTGTGAAGTTGTCTTTAAAAATACTAAAGCTTTATGGTTAATTTCCCTTACATTTAATGTAAGGGATGAGTAGAAATTGAGAACAAATAAATTAATTCCTTACAGCATTTACATAAAACCTCTTAGATGTTCATTATAGCAATACTTAGATTGAATGTACATATTAGATTTAAAACATTTAAATATTCATCCTTGTTAGCAAATAAGAAAGATTTTATTAAACAATAAAAAGACTGATGAAAAATTAACTGGAGTGTAGAGGGCAAATAATGTTTCTATAATTACATGCATGCTGAAGTTAAATATTGTGGCTGTTAGATTCTTATTGACTGCACTGAATTAGAAGTGGAATTAGTCATAATACGTTGGGATTATGGAACTGAAAAACTCAATGCAGTCCGTCAAGGTTAAAAAGGCTTGGAGGACCATGTTCCCTAGCCAGAAAATGCTCAGGGACATGACAATTTCCACTCTTTCATGTAAAATACAAATGCATAATTCCTAGACCAGGTCAAGAACAAAGATCAGACTTTCTGCTAACATCTTTGAATGCTGTTTCTCATTGAAATAGTTGTCATCAGATGGGGCTTCCCTGCCAGTCCAGTGACGGATAGGCAAATTGCCCATCCCACAACATTGTTGGACTTTGGACAAAGGCCTTGCCCACAATTTGAGTGGAAGTGTCATATGATGCTCCCTCCTAACGCAGGAGTCTGCCCATGTTGTGCTGATTCTAATGAAGCCAGCACCGATCCTCACCACTTGGACAACGCTACCCACGAGTGATGGAGAAGTGTCACCATGAGAGAGTGGTGCACAGGGCAACAGATTCATCCTGCTGCCCCTGTGTTTCTTCAGCGAAGCCAGACAAAGTAGAGATCATGTGGTCTTCTGCAAGCTATTGGACTTCAACTCCCAGCTTTCTTAAACATCGTCTATGTTGATCCAACATCTAGAAGACCACATGATTTCCATCCCAACTTCAATGTCTCCCTGGTCTGCATACAACTTTTTCTTGAGTTTCTCAATGGAATCCATATATTTAAATGTGTGATGTCAGTATATGTATGAAAATATACAAACATATACATAACACATGCATTATATGTGCTCACATAATCTATACATCGTAAGTGCACATACATGCATGTCTAAAAATATACTGCATATAGCAGAGCAGGCTGAAAGAAGATGTCTAGCTTGGTAGTATGCCAAGTTTTTCAAACATTCAGAAGTGCAGTGAATCCCATTTAAAATAATCAAAGTAATGGATTTTGGCCCCGAGCTTGTTGAGCAAGCTTGTTGAGTTATAGGAGCTGCCTTGCCTCTATGCTTTTTGGTGGATTAAATAAGTGGAATGAGAGTTGCTATCATGAGACATCAGATCCCTCACAGCCTGGGAGGATCTCTATAAGGCCCTTTGTGCTCATTGCTTTCTGGACTTTCCAGCCCTCCCCCTCTTCTCTAATATAGTACGAGATTGTCCATTTGGGAATTTTGGAAAGGGTCTTAGGTTGCCTTTTAGAACCTCTTTCTTCCCTTGCTTTATACTATCTCAGGAGTAAAGAGGCTTCGGATTCGGTTTGATTGAAATTAATTCTCCTATTATCACAACAGCCAGGAAGTGTCTGAGGACCTCTTCACATGGGATATTTTTGCCCTGTTTTGATGCCTTTATGTATGGCTTGGATGGGACCTGTCATGTGCCATCATACAACGCATGGCAGACCCCACCCACATTCCTCTCAAAGTGGGGTCGAAGCACCAAAAGGAGTTTCCTCCACAACTATGGGGAGGATAGTCTTGTTTGGGTAGCTCTGATGGAGCTACCCGCACTTTCTTCCCCTTTTTGCTGTGTGATGGCAGAAAAGGTGGCAGGGCAACATCCCATCCCCACCGTGTGATGAGGGGGGGGGAGGGAGGGTGTGTGAGGCACCATGAGCCACTTTGCACACCTTCCCTTTAGCAGCACAATGGCACAGCTCGAAAGGGTTGTGTGAAGAGGTGGTAAGACTAGCATACCCTGAAGCACCTTTTTGGATGTCTTCAACACTTCCTTCAGGTTGATTGTTTGGATGTTGAAGAAGATGGCATGCTTTCTGAGTTATTCTTTGAAATCAGAGTGGTGTCATCCTTTTTGCTTTTGAGAGCAGTGGGGTATTAATGCCTATCTTCAATTTTTTAGTTGCCTTCACTTCATTTCAGATTAAATTCTTCAGGCTCCATTGCAGTTTCAGTTAACGCACAATGGCTTGTCCTGATTTAATTCCATGTTCTGTCTTGAGTCTTTATTCTAGTATGTGGTGGTAAATATCTGATACATCCCAAATACCTCAGTTAATGAAGTCAATGTGTTTCTAGGAAATATTTCTTTAACTCTGGATGCTAATGAGACACTTGAATTGACAAGCTAATGTCCTTTTTTGTCCCTTCATCCATGACATAAATATCTAAAGCGGATCCCATGCAATAGTATATGGGCATTATGTTTATTGCCATGAAAGACAGATGAGACTCCATTTTGGAAGTCAAGGATCATATACATTTAGAACATTTCATTTACTTTGCCTTCTAGGTGATGTTAGTGTTGGAGGCTTTTCAGAACCGAAGAAAAATAATCTAGGAATAGGTGATTGAGATTTGCAGAATATAGTCATGAGTTACATATGACAAGTACGACATAAAAACAATTTCAAGAGGAAAACTATTTATGAATATGGGGTTTTCTTGCAGACATTTCTCTACTGATTCTCTCATCTGTGACTGTAATCTCAAATGGCTGTTACATTGGGCTAGAAATGCCTCAGTGCGGATATCAGAAGAAATGGTTTGTGCATTCCCAAAGGGTTTACAGGGAATACCAGTGCGGAACCTGAAAGAAAACCAGCTGATATGTGGTGAGTTGGACCACAGTTTTCAGTCTTCTATAGTGAAATATAAATGTAGTCTGAAAAAGTGTATGCTGAAGTATACCATAAATTGATGACAGGTTTTGGCACCAAAATTATATGACCTGTGGATAAGTTGATGGTATAACTTAGAAGCACGCAACAATTGAACTTTTGGACATTCCCAGAAGGAGGCCAATTGGCACTTCTTTTACAGGAAGCTCTGCTTGGATGGACTGGTTTCAGAGCAGTATTATCATAAAGATCAAGGTTTTTACATCTAATTTTTACTTTTTCAATAGTATATATGGTAAGTACCAAATGGTTGGTTTCACACAAACTGAAAACAGGCATAAGGTGTTATGGTTTAATGGAAGGACACTTTTTAAAAACTAAATGCTGTTAGATCATTACAGAACTCCTTCATCTATATACAAAATGTGCATTGTAAAACTATCACTGCTGTCATCTGACTCTGAAGTAATCGTTCTCGTGCATTTGAATGTAACATAACAGTGGTATTTCTCATTGCATTATATGTTCAAATAAAATATTCCATTTTTTATTGGATTACACGTTTGACAGCATGGAATAAATGTCAAATTGCATTTTTCTGCCAGTCACCTTTTCAAACTTTGTAGGATAAGCTTTAGTTGTGTGTTCTGGCAAGGGGAGGAATAAATTTTAATAATCAGAAGCTTTCACTGAGGCAGAGGGTTTTTTTTATATAAAAATGGGAGTAATGGAAATAGATTGGATGGAAAGCAGATAAAGTAATAGAAGTGGACAGAAATTGAAATGTATCTCAAGTCTAGACTGTTATATTTGGGTAAGGTGTAAACCAGAGTACTTGTGCCTTTCCCTAGAGATCTCATCATGCAAATAAAGCTGACCTTGGAAAGGCTTAGAAATGGTGTTCTACATTTCTAATAACAGAGAAAAATCTTTTTTTACCAACGAAGTCAGAATGGATATGTAAGTTATGGAATATGACTTACATGGTAAAATTGCCAAATTTAATTAAGTGTCAGAAAAAGGAGACAGCACAGCATATTTCTTTATTTATATACTGTAAGCATGACAAGGTGCAAGATAAAATTGATCCATATATATATATGAATGAGAGTATAATGGAAGCCAGTTGGAAATACTGGTTGGTGTAATATATTTATACCTACGCACTTCAAACAATTCTTCAAAAGTTAATGGTAACGAGTATGTTTAAAAGGAAATTGAAAGTGAGTGACACCTAAAATTAAAGAAAGAAATTACACAATTAATTGAACACCTTTAGAAGTAGTCTTTGGTGAATACAGTCTATAGCAGCGGTTCTCAACCTGGGGGTCAAATGATCATTTGACAGAGGTTGCTGTGCCACCTCCTTCAACCCCCCGCCTGCTCCATCTCCCCGTAATGGCTGCTTGGTCCCCTCTGCCAGCCAAAAAGCCAGCACCCATGCCATGCCACTTCAGCTCCTTTTCTATCTTTTCTTCTCCGGGTCAGCACAGAGGGGCTCCTCTTCCATCACCTCTTCTTCCTCCTACAGAGAGGAGTCATGAGGAGGTGCTTGGAGGCAGAGGCGCATATGCGACAGGTGAAGGCGGACCCCCTTCTTTCTCCCCCTTTCCTTCTCTCTCCCTTTCCCTCTCTTTTTCTTTCATGTCCTTTCCCTCCCTTTCTCCCCTCTGCTTCTCTCTTGTTCTATGTGTTTTCTTTCTCTTTCTCTCTTTCTCCTCCTCCCTTCTCCTTTTCTTCTCACTTTCTCTATGTTTTTCTCTCCCTTTCTTTTCCTCTCCTTCTTTTTATTTCTTCTCCCTCCCCTTTTTTTCTCTTCCCTTCTTTTTTCCCCTTTCCTTCTTCCCCTCCCCCTTTTTCTTTCTCTTGCCTCTCTCTTTTTGCAATCCTTTCCCTTTGGTCTGTAGAGGAGACCTGGATTGCTATTCTAGAGGGGACATGTGGCAGTGTTTGTGCTCTCACCCTGCACACAGCTTTCCATTAAAACATTTTAAGGGGGCTTCCCATTTCCGACTGGAAAGGAAGAGCAGTGACCGGGAGCTATCCTACCCTGGGCTTCCCTTAAAAAGCCCTCTCTTTTCTCTCAAATTGCACTATAGGCCCTGCCTAGAATGAGCCTTTCCTCCCTCATGTTTTCCTACTTCAGGTTTAATGCTTCCTTAAAGCTTTTTCTACTTTCTACTCTAGTGGAGATTGGGATTACTATTATTAATAATTATTATTATCTTTTAGATGTATTTTCTGAAGGAGAGGAGGGGAGGAGAAAAAGAAGCTAAAAGGCTGACTCTCCAATTCCCCAAACGCACGTGTGCACCCAACCCATCCATCCCCCCATGTTCCCAACTCCCAGTCAATCCCACTAAATAAAAAGAATCAAGAAAATAAAGAAAATTCAAAAACATTCAAGAGAGAGGCCAAGCCAAAAGCCAAGCCAAAAATGCACTGAAGCCAGGACACAGGTGTGATGCCAAATAAGGGAGGAGGAATTGTGATCAGCTGCCACATGGTCCTGTTACTGACATAAAAACATTACTGTTGGCCCCTTGCTGTTACGGCCATCCAGCAGAGCCGAAGAAGCTGGTTTGGCCAAAGTAAAATGGCTAAAACGGATCTGTGCACAAGTCTAATCTTTAGTGTTCTTTTGTTCAATGGTCAAAGGCAGGCTAACACCGGTCTAACACTCCAACCAGTTTATCAATACAAGGGTATCTGTATTGCGACACACCTACTGACTGTTAATGGTAACAATTACAATAATCACGGAATGTTCCTCTTCAGTTGCTGATCTCTCTGACCTCTCTGGTTTCAGTCTCTCATCCACTCTCTGGTTTCAGTCTCTCATACATTAATATTCCAAGGAGCTGGTGAAGTTGGTTGTGACCAATGAAAATATATGCCAAATCAAATCAATTCATTTTAGGGCATCAGAGACATTTGGTTCTTTTTGTTATATTTTAGGATCATGGTGGAACAAAATTATATGCAATCACAGGAGAGCAAATCTGTTCCAAGGAAGTGGTGTTAGCACTTTGTCATTGTGGAGTTTTAAATCACCAGTCTGAACGAGCTATTTGTTCAGTATTGCATTACTTCCAAGAATCCATATGAACTCTTGTTTTCTTTAGGGATTATTGGTTTAATACCTGGTGAGCCCCTGGCAAAAAGTCTCAATGATATGAAAGCATAGCTGCAACGTCAATACAAATTGCTTTCTGACAACTCTATTAAGGATTAGGAAAGATGGCCCAGATTTTCTTCTAACATTTTCTCACTATGAACATGTGATTCATACATAGTTTTAATATACACGTTTCCATTGTATTTTCTTCTGATCAACAGATTGTGATATGTACTTTAAATATTGTTCTAGCAAAAATCTGGAAGTCTATTTTCATGGCTCTTCAGCCTCAGGCTTACTTGTGTATTATCCTGTAATATCCTTTTCTTTTTCTTTTGGTAATTGAAATATTATTCCCTCTGGAGTTAGTTTATTTTCTGATGTCTCAGGATGCATCCACACTATAGAATTCATGTAGTTTAGCAGCACTTTAACGTCCATGGCTCAATACTATGGAATTACTGGAGTTGGCATTTTACAAGGCCTTTATTTATTTATTTATTTACAACATTTCTACACCACCCTTCTCAACCCCCGAGGGGGGACTCAGAGCTGCTAACATTGACAACAATTCAATGCCGCAATATCAATATAACAACAATATAAAACCATAAATATGCAATAGATTAAAAACAGTAACATTAATTATATAGTCACATAGCCGTTTCCATTATCATAACAATCACGGTCCAGTTCAATGTCCAAAGTGCTGCTGTGCCTGTTAGCCAAAAGCCTTGTTCCAAAACCATGATTTCAGTTTTTTCCTAAAGGAAAGGAGGGAGGATTCTGCTCTAATCTGGCTGGGGAGCGAATTCCACAAGCGAGGGGTCACCATCGAGAAGGCCCTGTCCCTCGTCCCCACCAGATGCGTTTTTGAAGTTGGTGGGACCAAGAGCAGGGCCTCCCCCGGTGGATCTTAAACTACGAGGTGGAACGTAGAGGGAGATACGTTCGGACAAGTAAGCTGGGCTGGAGCTGTATAGGGCTTTATTGTACTCTGAAATTGACCAGCAGCCAGTGGAGCTGGCACAGTAGGGGGAAGGGGTCTTTCCTGCCAAATAGTGCTGGTGAATCACACAATCAAATCCCAGAATTCCATAGCATTGAGTCATTGAAATAAAAGTGATGTTAAACTGCATTAATTATTCAGTGTAGATGCACCCACAGACTAATCCCATTACTGTCTTTTACAAAGGTATTGTTGGTGTAGTGAACCAGTTATTTGTTACTGCCATCTTGTTTATTGATATATTTTCTTTAGTTTTTTGAATGAAATGCCTGGAGTGAGAATTATTTATTTGGACTTCTATTGTATTGTTGTGTCGTGAGCCCTATGAAAAAGCTCTTCTGTAACTTATGAGGAAAGCTGTCATAAGCCATATGCTGGTTTCAGCTTGACAGAACTGAAGAGATCAAAATTTCAGATTTAAACCCAAAGTGTACACACTTCAAATTAAGTTATGAAATATTGCAAGCAATGACACTGAAGAAGGAAGGTAACCCCAGAGAAAATTGTCTTATTAGATGTAATAGCCAAAGATGATTGAAAAGAGGATTTGGTGGGAAAGGAGAGAGGTGATAACATGGCCACATCCATATAGCACGCTGCATTGGAATCACTGAGCATGCTGGTTTATTGATAATGATTGCTTCTTCATCTAATCCTTCCAAGCCAGAGAGCAGCCAAAATTACTACAAACCTACCAAGGCAGAAAAGTGTAATATTGTATCTGAACCTGGATTATGACTTTCTGGCCCTTGACAACATTAGATATCTAAATCAATTTAAAACTCTGGCTTTGAACTCTTTCTTCTTAGAAGACATGCTATATCCAGAAGTCAATGTCTGGTTAGTATCACAAAACTTTTCTTTGGTTGCTAACATTAAGCCAGATTACTTAGCAACTCTAGAGTAGTATTTTATGTTGGCATGGTCAATGTAGCAAGCATCACTAAACTCTTTTCCTTTCTTTTCGTAGTATTGTCTAAATCTGCATTCAACTGAGAAAAGTTGAAACCCATTGGAAATAAATCAATTTCTTTTTCAAACTAAGTGGAAAGCAAGCCATCCTGAAGAGATGTCTAATGTTTTAGAATAGTTTTGTCTGCCTGGGTAATGTGTCCAGTGACCTTAAAGGTTTCACAGTCAGTGGCATGTTTATGGCAACCCAAAATTGAGAAGACTTTCTCTTCCTGTGCTATAGATGATGATTGAGTAGATTACTTTCAGTCATCCACTTTGGCCTTATCTCACATGGCCCTCTTTCTGATTTCAACATTATTTTGTAAGGAATTCATTCAGAGTTCTGCAAGAATTTTTGAGCAGCCTGCTGGTTAGAAGGTTGGAGTGAGGAAGAAGAGTGTAACGGAGATTTTTAAAAATGTGGTGAACTTTCCTAGTTTTGGCTGTAGCCAAATCAGCCACTGGCTTGCCAACAGCTGCTGGTAGGTTACCCATACAACCTTTGACTAGTAAAAGTTGACCAGCTTTAGGTGGTGGATGAAGACTTTTAAAAATTCCCAATTAAGAATATGTGTATAATACACTTGATCTCAGGCAAAAGGCCGAGAAGTGATATGTGAACAACAACAACAACTTTATTTATTTATTTCCCAATCCCTGCAGGGACTTGGAGTGACTCACTACAGTATAAAATCACAAAATACATAATAAAACAAATACAAATTCCAAATTAAATACAAGCCCAACATTAACCAATTACAAGGAGCCCCCGGTGGCGCAGTGGGTTAAAGCCCTGTACCGGCAGGACTGAAGACCGACAGGTCGCAGGTACGAATCCGGGGAGGGGCAGATGAGCTCCCTCTATCAACTCCAGCTCCTCATGCAGGGACATGAGAGAGGCCTCCCATAAGGATGATAAAAACATCAAATCATCCGGGCGTCCCCTGGGCAACGTCTTTGCAGACGGCCAATTCTCTCACACCAGAAGTGATTTGCAGTTTCTCAAGTGGCTCCTGACACGACAAAAAAACAACACCAATTACAAAGATTGATCACACCATAGTAAACAAGAAGGACATCATAAATAAAATAAAATAAAATACCTAGGTATAAAATACTTATGCTGTGCTACCATTAAAACCTTCCAACCACTGTCCTAGTTTGATCTCATTTAAGATGTTTCATTGTATAAATTCATTCAATTTTCAGTATTAAACAATTCAGTCACTTTCGAATGCCTGTTTCCACAGCCTTGTTTCAACTCTTTCCTGAAGGTTAATAGTATCGGAGTCTGTCTAACTTCTCTTGGGAGGGCATTCCAGAATTTTTTTTGGGGGGGAGGCACCACCGAGAAGGCGCTCTCTCTCTCGTTCCCACCAACTATGCTTGTGACAGAGGTGGGACTATGAGAAGGGCCTCCCCAGTCAATCTTAAAGTTTATAGGGGGAAATGCAGACACATAGATAGGCAGGACCTGAACCATCTATCACACCATACTCCTTGAGCTGCTGTATGTGTGTGTAAAACAGACTAGTTGGAGAGGTATGTTTGATGCATCTATCCACCTCATCAGATGGGGCTTGGATGCTAGGATGCTTCCCTGCCAGTCCAGTGATAGATCAGCACACTGCCCATGACATGATGTCACTAGACTTTCTTTTCTTAGGCGAAACCAGGTGAAGCAGGACACTTTGCTTGGCCTTTGTGATAAGGTCATATGGCAGAATGATGAATGTCTGACCACCATGTGTGAAGAAACAGTCAAATATCAATGGCAAGTGAAAAGGGATAGAGATGTGAAGGCAGGAAACAGATTTCAGATGTAAGTTTTGATTTAGTGTGATGTGTGAACCTTGAGCTCATGTGCTTCCTGTCCTTCACTTCCTCTAACACAACTGAACCTTTATTTTCATTTTTTAGTTAGCTATGGCTTGTTGTAATTTGTGTGTATGCAGCAGTGATTAAGTGTGTTTAGGTAGATGTTAGAGTAAGAAGCCTTCACTTTATGTTGGTTTCTCCCCTCTTAGAAATAAATATTATTATCTAGGTCTGCACAGAATGGCAAGTTTCAATTATTTTAAAAGGGGAACATAGCTTTCCTTGTTACTGGTACACTGGAAAAAGAGGAAAAAATGGGTAGCTGTTTGTGCCCCTGTTCAGAAGCTTTCACCTCACTTTCTGTCTTCTTGATTATTGGATTTTGAAAAAAAATGTCTTGTGGAAACAAAGATTGGTGATAAAGCTTCAGTGGAGACTTCTTTTCCCCATGATAACATTTTCAGGAGTGAATTTCCCTTCTGAGGGGTAGATTTCTCTCACTTCCTGTTGTCTCAGCCCTGTTCTTAACTATGAGTCATTTGTTGGTAATTTGGAGATTGCCTGTACTCTAGTGCTAACCTGGTGTTTATAGTTATGCCCAAATGCAGTTCTTGTGTTAAGCTACAGCAGAATTTAGTTCTCAACAAATGTTCAGGTATTTCTCAGATAAGAAAGTCACTTTGGATCTTATCACACTCAAAGAGAGAAACATTTTTCTGGAGGCAATTTATGGCTTTTGAGGACCGGATACATACCGAATACAGTTGAACCAGGACACATTCTTTCCAATTGCAAATAAAATAAAGCCTTCAGTCATCACACAGCAGATGAAAGACTCCTCCTAATTTGTAGGATGTACATCTGTGTCATTGTCTCCCCCTTTTCTTTGGGGGGGGGGAATCTTGTGGAACTTAGCAGCTTACAGGCCAAATTCAAACATAGGCCATAGGTCTGATAATAATAATAATCATCACCATCATCTTTATTTATACCCTGCCACCATCTCCCCAAGGGGATTCGGGGTGGCTTACATGAGGCCAAGCCCAACAAAATACATCAGTAAAATACAACAAAGCTAGCAAGCAAATAAAACACAATACAATATCATAAATAACATAACATAACCAATAACACACAAAATATTTAAAACACTGTGGGCACTAATGTTGCACAGTTCCAGTTTCCCTCTCATCCAGTTCCCCCTCCCACACAAACACCATTGTCATTCAACTTCTCCCACCATGTGATCTCCTCTCCTTCAGCCCTCCCACCATCTGCGCCATTGAGTTTCTCCCCACCAGGTGATCTCCTTTCATTCAACTCCCTACCATGTAGCCTGCTGTCATCTAGCTTTCTGATGTACCCAGAAATAAAAAGAACATGTGAAGACATTTTCTAATCTATCTTTCAAAAGCTCATATTCTTTGCATATGAGTCCCTATGGGTTGCAGATGAAACTGACAGTGCACCATGTGATCATACCTATAGGGACCCATATGCAAAGAGTGTCAGAAATGGGTTATTTCCCTTTGAGATCAGGTCCTGTGTTCTTCAGAATTACATTTGTAACAGAAACTTTGGTCCCAGAGTCAGAAATTGACATGCAAAGAGTTGTTATAGGTTCCTACACCCAAAAATAAGATCAATTCAATGTCTTTCAGTGAATGTATTAAAAGCAAACACTATGCACACATGAAATGAAACAACCAGGCTTGGCAAGCCTTCCATAGGTAGATAACAATTGTTGCAATCTTCTAGAGATCTCTTGGGGCCCTTCCACACAGCCAGCCCTATATCCCAGAATATCAAGGCATAAAATCCCACATTATCTCAGTGTGGACTCAGATAAACCAGTTCAAAACACATAATGTGGGATTTTGTGCCTTGATATTCTGGGGCATAGGGCTGTGTGGAAAGGCCCCCAAAGGCTTCTTCCAAAATGCTCGTAGAGATTACTTTTATGTCACCATCCTTCATTGCTATGATTTTGGTATGTGACTTTATAGGTCTATGCTTTTTTTGTCAAAATGTTGTGTGTAGCTCACGGATGGGCAAACTTTAGCCCTCCATGTGTGTTGGAATTTCAACTTCCATAATTCCTAACAGTCTACTGGCTGTTAGGAATTGTGGAAGTTGAAGTCTAAAACACCTGGAGGGCTGAAGTTTGCCTATGCCTGGTATAGCTGGTAAGGAAAGTTTATCGGCTCCCCCCTTTGCCCTCTATTTGTGCATGGATAGTAAGGGTTTCTGGAGGTAGTTATTGTTTACCTTGCTTGTTGTATGCAGGTAGACATAGCTACAATATGGTTGTCTAGAGCAGAATTTTATTCTTTCCTAGCTCAAGCTTTATTGCACTCTTTGCGGAAGAGCAGGGGCGGCTCAACCCATTATGCAAAGTAAGATTTGCAGTATAGTTGATTTTGCCCAGGGGCGCTCTTGAGGCGCTCTTGGGGAAAAATAGACCTTGACATATGTGAGTTGTAGGTACTGGGATGTATAGTTCACCTACAATCAAAGAGCATTCTGAACTCCACCAATGATGGAATTGAACCAAATATGGCACACAGAACTCCCACGACGAACAGAAAATATATATCAGTGATTGGTTGGGGCGGGGGGGGGGGGCGCCAAAATACTGTCTGCTTACCTTTGAAAATTACCTAGGGCCGCCTCTGCGGAAGAGTTGCTGCTGTAGCACACCAGTGAAAATTGTTTGTCTCTGGATGGGCAAATCACACTCTCTCAGCTTCAGAGAAAGACAAAGGCAATTCCCCCCTGAATAAGAGTTGCTCATAAAATGCAGTGATAGGTTGCCTTAGGACTTCTATAAATCAGTAATCACTTGAAAGTACACAATAACAACGCATGCCTGTATTAATTGTCCTATTTTTTTCACTTTAGTTTGTCTTGGTCACATGATAATTTTTCAGGCAATGTGTTGCTGATGGGCTGAGTATTACCCTCGGGTATCTGTAACCCCCAAATTTCCTATTTCCCCCACAAAATCTAAAACAAACAAAAAATCTGTCCCAAAATTCCCCCAAATTGGCAGCTGGAAGTGATGTTTTATTACCTCCCCTGCATTGAAATGTATGTTGCAGGGCATGGTTTGAATTATGTTGCACTCTCTCTCCAGTTGCTCTGAGACCTGTAAAACCTTTGTTCCATTTCACGTTTCATTCTATTTTGAAGTGCTTTGCATACTTAACTATTGAGAGAAAGAGATATATCTTCTACATCTTCCAGATTGAGAGCTTGCTGACAGGAGATGCTTCTAAGAGTGACAGACTTGTTGGGGAATTAATTTTCATGGGCTCTGCGTAGCTGATGCTTAGGTACTACATGACTTGGTGGTTGCTTATGATGCTAATTGGTAGGGATGCCAGGTGGGAAGAGTGCAATGTTATGATTCCTATTAAAATCTTAACTACTGTGGCGCTGTCTTCATTTCAGTCGTAGTAACAATATTGTCTTGTTAGGCTACAATGCAGTGGCACTCCAAATTGTATTTTATATAACCTTTTTATTGTGGTTCAACTGTAGATATAATGACCAAATGAATCTCTATCTGTCTCTTCTCTTTGCATAGCCATGTAAAAGCATGCATCTAATGTATGTATTTCAACTGCAAAAATAACCAATGATTGATCGTCCAGGTTATTCTAAATTAGGCACAGCTGTTGGTCACAACTTTAATTGCTAGTAAATTATCTATTCTTCTCCAATATTTTCAGATGATCATTTTAAATAGATTATTACTTATGGTTCACAGCTGGAGCATATAAACAATTGCATTTGGATTTGGCATTAGTTTTAAAAAGGAAGGTTATTTAAGCCTGAGAGGAAAGAAAAGGAGGAGGAAAATCTGTTCTAGGTTACAGAGAATCACGTGGCAACAGCCTGTATCAGAATGACTTTCCAGCTCATCGATTTTGAAAAGTACCTTAATTTTAACCGTCAAGTCATGAGTGAAATTAGCACATAGTGAATGACACAAAGCATATTATTGAGAATAGAGTAGGGTTTTTATTACTATTCAGAAAATAACCCTCACAATAATATATCTGGTATAGGAAATTTCAGTGAGCTGACTTATCATTTCATATTCTTTGGAATTCTTTGATTAAAATATTATTAACTGTTTCAATTGGAACATTGTACAGTCATACTTAGGTGAAAAACATTTATGAATGATTCTTGCTGTACATGAACATAGATTTCCTGTTCTTGCCTACATTTCCCATAAAGGTTTTGCACCCCTCTAAGAAGCACAGTAATGTTTAAAATTGAGATTTTTTTCCAGTTCCAGTGCATTCTATTAGCATTCACTGAAATCACCTTTAAATAAAAAAGAAGAGCAGATATTCATATTTTTTCCTCCCTTCACTTTTTAAAATCTTTTTTTTTTTCATCTTAGGAGTGACTTGAGAAACTGCAAGTCAGTTCTTGTACCGTCTCCCAGGAGCCTGATTTGCCTTACTTTATAGTTGCTTGAGGTTGCTTCCTCTTTCATTTTCTCCCAGGGCTGCTGCAGCTTTGCAAGAGTCCTAAAGGTTAATAATATCAGAGTCTGCAGGCCTCTTTGCAACTGTTGGCTTAGAGAGCAGCTCGGTGAGTTTAGGGACCGCCTTTTCTCCCAGGGAAAGATCCCCATTTTAGATTCTCCCCTGCCTTTTCAGTTTGAGGAAAGATTTCGGACGTGCTGATGGCTATGCAGTTAGCTCTGGGAGAACCATTGCAAAAACTAAACTGAGTAAGCTATATTGAGATAATATAGATAGTATATTGTGTTTTGAGCTGTTTTTGAGGTATTATAGACAGATAAGCTTAATTGAGACGATTGAGTTTTATAGTTATACAGAGAGAGTCTTGACTGCATTGTCTCCAGAACTAACCTTAAGTTATAGATAGGGAAAAAACCTGCTTTTTTCTAAACCACAACAGCTTGAGGTTAGGGTGTTAAGATTCCAGAATCTTATCTGCCATCTGGAGAAAAGGTCACCTCTGTAACTAAAGAAAGGAAAGAATATTGTTGTAGTTTCATCTATTGACTGTTTATTTGCAACTTTGATGAACTGTGCCAAGTCTTCAAGGACTTTGAACAAATAAATATCCTTTTTTGATGTTTAAAACCAGTAATAGTCTCAGTTGCTGAGTATCTCAAGCTTCTCAATAGAGACACCTACGGTTCGCTCAGGTATAGAGAGAAGCACATCGCAGTTTTATTTTTTATATCGTCTGGGCAGACGACACAGTTTCGTTTGAGAGAATTGGCCGTCTGCAAGGATGTTGCCCAGGAGACACCCGGATGTTTTGATGTTTTACCATCCTTGTGGGAGGCTTCTCTTAGGTCCCCGCATGGGGAGCTGGAGCTGAAAGAGGGCGCTCACACTCGTTCTCCTTGGATTCGAACCTGCGACCTATTGGTCTTCAGTCCTGCTGGCACAAGGGTTCAACGCACTGCACCACCGGGGGCTACTATAAAGAGCTACATTTCAGTAGTAGTTCTTAGGTTGTAAAAGTGAGATCCAAGCATCATGACTATGACATCACACTTCTGCTAGGAATGAAGTAGTGTCATTGAACAGGGTTGGGCTGAAGGGTAGGAAACAAAATGCAAAGACAAAATATAGATTGAGTGCTATATATACTGTTCTGTTACATGTGAATAGCATTAAAAATGGCATATAATTAAAAATAAATAAATGAAAAACAAATGGAGCTGAAATGATACTCCATCATTTAAAGGTGACTTGCTCATCACAATAACAAATTCTAGTGTCTTAGGATGCTTGGCAGGGGTATATATATGTGTGTGTGTGTGTAATGTTCGTTTGTGGGATTAACATAGCACAAAAACCACTGGGCGAATTGACACCAAATTTGGACATAATACACTATCAAGTGACCATTGTGCTGGTATGGCTGTACCATGAGCTGCAAACTCCTTTTCGTTCTTTGAGTGTTTGCATGTGCTTGTTCTGGCCTTGCATTTTGCAGTTGGATGGTTCCTGCTAGGCTGCAGTCATAGGGCTAACCACCTGTCTATCATCGTTAAGTTTTAGTTACACCCTTTTTTCTAGGTTCAGGAGGGAAAGGGAACCATTTTAGTTCAGTCTTACAGTTGGAAGCTCAGCTACAGGACGTGAAAGTTTTCTACCCATAGAGAAGCTTCGTTTCTTACAAAGTCTGGGGGAAAACAGTCCCAAAAGCTCTGGCTGGAGAATTTACATCCTCACATCTTTAAGAACAGTCTCTAAAGAAAGGCTTTTAAGAGAAACAGCTTTACAGCACAACCCTTGTTGGGGTTTGAGAAACGGACCTACAACTTTCATGGGAAAAATCCTAAGGACTCCAGCTGGAAATTCTTCAGAGGTTTGGCTGGTAGGTCTACTCGGGTACCCAAGAAGCAGTTTGGAGCCAGGCCCACACCAGCAAAGCCTAGAAAGCAGATTGCCCTGGGAGGGGTCAAAAAGGGTTTTCCTCGTAAAGGAAAGAAATAGTTTTCCAAGCAAGTTGCCTATCCATTATAGACAAGTTAAGAAGCATTTGTTTGATTTGTTGCAGTTCTAAGATTGTTTGTTGAAGACCTAAGCAATAATAAAGAACTTTGTTAAACTTTTAAGCTTCTAAAGACTTTGTATAGGAAAACCCATAGGACCTCTCATCCGAGGCACCCCGGCTTCCCGCTGGGCACAAAGAGCATGTCCTGTTCAAAAACCAATTGCTATAGGCCCAGCGCGTGATAGCACAACCATCACTCATAAAAACGCTGAAAAATATAGTGGAAGACACTTAAAAAGCCAAAAAAATACATTACAATGCATGCTCAAAAACACATATATACACATATACACATATATACACACACAAAACACATATACACAGACTGGGCCACAGCAACATGTGGCAGGGGATGGCCTATCTATCTATCTATCTATCTATCTATCTATCTATCTGAGAGCCCTCCACCATAAATGTTTTCATTTTTCAACAGTTTTAAATTTACTGTGCATGCTGGCTGTACTTTTAAAATGGTACTGATGGTGCTGATGCAGTGATGGGTGGAAAGCTCCCAGGAAATAGGCAGGAAACTGCATTACACCACTCTTGAACTGCAGTTGAGTTTGAATGAGGCTATAAAAACTCAGTGGACAGTATAGAGAAGTAAGATCTTATGCATTTGCCAGTTCATGCATTTAAAGTCTTTTAATTTGATTACTATGAATATTGCCCTAGCAGACTGCTTTTATTACCATTTCCCATGGGGGTTATATCCAAATAAGCCAGTTCTTCTGATCTTTGCTGAGCTGGTGTTTATCCCCCCCCCCCCCCAAGATATCACCTTTCAATTTGATATGTTTTCTTTTAAAGGTTTACAAAATAAGATTGAAAGGCTTCATAGAACTGAAAGAAAAGGCAGTGTCATGGGCAATACCTAATGTATGCTTAAGGCATTGAAAGTCAACATGAAGAGGAAAACTACTGCACAGTTTGAATGGGTCATGTCTACAGTGTTGGAGGGCTGTCCTTTGCTGTTGAGTGTGAGAGAGATGTGATGCTCATGCGTTTGACAGCTGTCTCACACATTCCTGTAGGACAACAAATCTTCACATGTCACCATAGGAAGATCTTGTAGCTTCTTTCCCCCTTCTTGCTGGAGAGTGTTAGAGACAGAGCCTGTCCTTTGAAAATTATCTCTTTCTTCTTGTGCACCAACTCAGAATAAAGTTTTGAGGCACAGGTTTAGGGAATAAAATAGGGACGATGCTTTATTAAACTACGGGTTTTGTCTCCCTTATCTGAAAGGCATGGGACCAGAAGGTTTTTCTTTCTTTAATTCTGGAATAACTGAATCTTCATGTACACTGTGAATGAGGAATATACATCGTGAATGAGGAATAGTGAATGAGAAATAGGCTGACTGGCAAACAAAGATAATTCAAGTTCTAGGACTTCTTGGAAGACTTTTGAGGCCCTTCTACACATACCTAAAAACCCAGAAGTAACTGTGATAAAAGGGGGGGGGGTAGCTAAATGACATTTAGCAAAAGTGCAGGTGGAATTGGGTAAACAGCTGAAAAGCATGTATTAAATAGGTGCACTTAAATCCCAATTCTGCCTGGAAAATGTGTACCTTTGCACGAGTGTATATCCCTGCAGTCATGCAAAACACATGCTTTCCTTTCCATCACCCTGTGTAGACTGTTCCAGTGCATTTGCACATTTTAAGAGCCCAATTCAGCTGATCAGGTGGCTCAAGGAAAACGCAAGTGTAAAGCATTTAGAACTCTCTGAAACTCTTTATTTAAAACTTTATAATATTAAACAGAGCTTGAATTATTAACTGGGTGAAGAGAGAACAGGGTTTACCCAAAATGCACATCCCTACCTACAACCACTATTAGGGAAGGGGGTTAGTCACATATTCAGTGCCAACCAATGGTAGTAGCTGCAAAGGAGAGCATGGAGTGATCCCACTGGCTACTGTCTATATCAGTGTTTCTCAACCTGGTGGTCAGGACCCCGAGGGGGGGGGGTTGTGAGGGAGTATCAGAGGGGTTACCAAAGACTATCAGAAAACACAGTCATGGGGTTCTGTGTGGGAAGTTTAGCCCAATTCTATCATTGTTGGGGTTCAGAATGCTCTTTGATTGTAGGGGAACTAGAAATCCCAGCAACTATCACTCCCAAATGTCAAGTCTATTTTCCCCAAACTCCACCAGTGTTCACATTTGGGCATATTGAGTATTTGTGTCAAGTTTGGTCCAGATGCATCAACCCCTATTGTTCTTCAGTATTTATATTTACATTTTAAATGTACTAAATGTACCAAGTTCGTCAGCTGGGAGTGTAAGCTGAGATTTTTAATAAGTTTGAGGACATGACAAAAAATAGATACAAATTAATGTAATGGATTTTGCCAGTCACTTTACTGCACAATATAGACATTACAGTTGCATAGTGTTTGATTTCAAAATGTAACTTCATCTACACTATAAGAGGTTAATGAGATGCAGTCCTCATGTCATTTAGTTGCCAAGTGTGCTCCAGAGAAAAGGGTCACAGTTTACTAAAGGAAGATTCAACATTAGATATGCTCATTTAGCATTATAAAAAACAGAATAGACTGCATGTTTAAATCTTAAACCCAAATCCTACCTATATAGTACACAAAAGCTGATAATTCAGATGTATTATTTCCTGCATATTTATTTATTTTTATGATATTTATGTGCTGCCCTTCTCACCCTGAAGCGGACTCAGAGCAGCTTACAAGTTATATGTAAATACAATATATTATGTTATTAGCATACCACAATATTAGTACCATGCATTCCCATATTATACTATACCACTATACTGTAATATTATTAGTAATCTTACATGTAATATAAAATATATTGTGCCGTCACACCCAGACACTATAAAGTTAAAACTAAGATGTGCTTCTCTCTTTATCCGGGTGAACTGCAAGTGTCTTACTTAGAAGCTTAGAATTCCCAGCAACTGAGGCCAGTCCAGATTTGAACATCAAACAGAACGTTTATTTCTCAAAGTCCTTTACAGACTTGGCACAGCTTGATGAAGTTACAAACACAGTCAACTTGTGAAACCATATAGGTGTTCTTTCCTTCCCTTTTCCTTCAGCTGCTGGGTTAACTTTCCCCAATGGTAGAAAAATCCTGGGATCTTTTTCCCTAACCCTTAGCTGCTATCTTTTAGAAAGAGCAGGTCTTCCCCTATCCAAGCTCAAGGTTAGTTTGGGGATGAAGTAATGGAGCCTCTCCCAATGGCAGAGAAATCCTGAGATATTCTCTGCCCCAGCGCTGAGCTGCTATATTTTAGAAAGAGCAGGTCTTCCCCTATCTGAGCTCAGCACCAGTTTCCAAGGCAAGAGGGTAACCATACTCACAATGGCCTGTCCAAGCTGCCTAGCGTGACCACAAGCACATCTGAGGCTTTTTCTATACTGAAGAAGGCAGGAAAGCTTCTTCAAAATGGAGATCTCATCCCCAGGAAAAAGGGTGGTCTCTGGACCAAAGAGATACCTTTTTAAGCCAGCCTCTGTTAATGTTTGACTATTAGGGTGCTGTTAAGACTATAGCAACACTGGGGGAAATGCAAAGGGATGCTATTTCAAGCAACCAAGGGGCAATGCAAACCAAGCTCCTGGAAGATGGAACATATATAATTATTGTATTGTATTATTATTAGTATTATATTGTATTACATTATTACGAATGAACCATTTTATTCATTATCCAGTTGGCCTTATCAAAAACAGACAGTGCAAACACAACATACAATATACATCTAGTCCTCTTAAAATAAAATACAAATATACAGGTATTTGTCAACTTGAAACCAATGTAGCTTAGCCATAGATATATGCATCAATTGTCCTCATCTCCCATACACTGCACCCCAATCTGATCTAGTATTACATTATAACATTATTATCAATATTGTATATACATAAAATATATTCTATTATTAGCGCAACACAATATTAGTATTATATATTACTATATTGTACTATACCACTATACTATAATATTATTAGTAATATTACATGTAATATAAAATATATAATTCTTATATTGTATTATTATATACATCATATATGAGCTTATATGCATAGTGTATATGCATGGAGCTTCAGGTACAAAAAGAATGTGATACAACTGACATAAGTAAAAAACACTTGTATTTCAAAGGGATTTGGAATTTCTCTGCTGTATTCAAAGTGTAAGCATCATATTTATTTTAAGAACAAATATTGTGGCTTACCAAAAGCTTACATTTCTGTCTACATGCAGGATAAAGTACTGGCATTAATGTACAGCAATTTCTCAAACTTAAAAGGACACGTTAAAAAGATATGTCATTTAATTTGCAGTAGTCAAATAGCTGACTAGAAAATTCATATTAAGATGGAAGTGGCTATTAAAATGACTTGGAGTCAAGCTTGTCTCATTGATAACATGAAACTGGCAAAAAATTGAAGGCTCATTATTTTAATGGAACCAAACTGTATAGATAGATACGTACTTAAGTGCTCTTGTAGCTGTAAAACAAATTGATATATGTTGATGCATTTGATATCTCATAAGTGCAGTTTCATAAATATTTTAGAAAAGACTAACATTTTATTAGCATGGGAATTGAGCATCACTCTTTTTTTTTGGGCCAGCTAAATTATTTTCTCATAAGCTGTGGCATTTTGTACACCCTTCCCATGCAATGCTCCGCAGAACATAAGTTGGCATCCGTATCCTGGCATCTTTTCATGCCTGGCAAAATTTCTCTCTAGGATGACCTGGATTCTCTTTGCTTTCCCCTGGTGTATGTCATATGTATCACCATATATAATTTACTTCATCAGCAGATCTTTTTGTTTGAAAAGAACAGCCTTCAGTAGTTCTCTGCAGTTATTTCTACCGCCTCCTTTTTTCTGCTTTGTTATTGAACCAGTTCTTTGCTTTATAACGTCTTCCAACTTCTTTCCACTGAATTTCGCCATGCATATTTCTCTCCCACTGAGACTGTATACATATATTAGAGCTCTAACTCATGCGTTTGTCAGCAATACCTGCTACACCTTATAGTCATCATAGCAGGTTCAAATAGAAAGCCCCATCGGCAATACAATAAATCAAGTGATTAACAAGGAGTGACTCTGATTTCCCTCCCCAGAAGTTCACAGTCTCACAAGATGAGATAAGTGTGGTATAGTAAAGCAGTATATTACTGTGAATAGATTTATAACAGTAGCTCCATTTTTGTGAATATGCATTGAAACACAATAGGTAGCTTGAAAAGATGTGTGTATAAGCCAGATTGTTACCTGGAAACCATGCTTTGCAAATCAGAAATCAACCTCCCCTGCTATCTCTAATAGCAGAGTTTGAAATTTACTTCTAAGTTAAATTATTATACTCCTGTGCTGAAGAACTCCTTAAGTGAACAGAATAGGTCCCAAAACATTACCTTCAATACTCAATTTAAATTAAAAGTGTACTCATTCAAAGCATATATTCATCTCCACAACCTTGGTTTTAGTATTCTTATGCTCATGAACTTCCACTTTCCTCCTTGAGCATAACTTTGATCAGACTGGAAGCTACTGGTTCTAATCAAAATTTATTATTATGTGCTAACCCATTGTTTCTCAACCTTGGGGTCCCCAGATGTTTTTAGTCTACAACTCCTAGAAATACCAGCCAGTTTAGCAGCTGTTAGGATTTCTGGGAGTTGAGGGCCAAAAACATCTGGGGACTCCAGGTTGAGAACCACTGTCAGACTAACCCAAAGAAACTGACTAGTGTTAAGTGTGATTTTACAGCTCTACTAGCTGCCGACCTGCTTCCTTGCTAAATACAAAGTTACCATTAAATCCCTAAATGGTTCAGGCCCAGACTATTTGAAAAACCATCTCTCTGCATCTAAACCAACGTAGCCACCCTGAGTCCCCCTCCCAGGGAGTTGAGAAGGACGGGGTACAAATATCCTAAATAAATAAATAAATAAATAAAGAGTATTGTGATCTGTGGAGGAGGCCCTTCACTCGGTCCCATCCTCATCTCAAGCGTGGCTGGTGGGAATGAGAGGGGGACTTCCCTCCTTTCCTTTAAGAAGTTGTTAAAAACTCACTTGTGTGATTGGGGGGGGGGGTTAGTACTCTATTTAAATTTTGATTCAACTCATGGAGACTTACCTTTGTCAGGATGGCCTATTGTTATTTATCTATTTATTTAGTTATTTATTTATTTACACCTACCTGTGTGACCGCATTTCTGTATACGAACCCACATGATCTCTTCGATCATCTGGAGAGGCCCTGCTCGCGATCCCACCTGCATCGCAAGCGCGATTGGTGGGGATGAGGGACAGGGCCTTCTCGGTGGTGGCCCCTCAACTCTGGAACTCACTCCCCAAGGACATCAGGCATGCCCCAACACTGGCAGTCTTTAGGAGGAGCTTGAAAACATGGTTGTTCCAGTTTGCCTTCCCAGAATAAGGAAACTCTAAGCAATTTGTCCCGAATGCACTTTATTAGAGATCTAGGATTGTCTGCACGCCTCACCTATTTTCAAAATACCTATCCTATTTCACCTGGTCATGCCCAGCATTTTTTAAAACAATTTTAATTATTACACTTGGCCCTGCCATAGGTTCTTTTAATGTGTTGTGGTGTTATTGTTAATATTTACTGCTTGTTTATGAGTTTATTTATTGTTGTATTGTTGTTGTTGTTGTTGTTGTTTTACTGATGTATTTGGGCTCGGCCTCTTATAAGCCGCACTGAGTCCTTCGGCAGATGGTAGCGGGGTACAAATAAAGGTTTATTATTATTATTATTATTATTAGTAGTAGTAGTAGTAGTAGTATACCACCTTTCTCAGCCAATCGACGACTCAAGGCAGTTTCCAACAAAACAGTACACATAATATCATAAAACAAGTTAAAACATTAAAACAGTAAAAACAGCAGTAATAATAACAACATTAGCGTCTCCTTATTATCAAGCATTGTCCAGTTCCATTGCCAGGTCATTCAGTTTCCTATGTTGTTTACTCTGCATTAGTGAACACTTGCTCAAACAACCACGTTAACTTTGTGATTTGCTTTGAATATGTTAATTACCTCTGACCGTTATTAGAGCCATTAGATAAATGTATCCCAATTATTTTGCTTTGTATATTTACATTTTACACTTGTTATTGAGATGTTTTATAAGTATATCCTGATGCTGTCTATTTGATTGTTTATTATTTGAAGTGCTTTATGATGTTAACATTTTTCAGGCATTGAATGTTTGCCTATCTTTTGTTATACACTGCCCTGAGTCCCTTTTGAGAGATAGGGAGATTTAGAAATAATAATGATCATAATAATAATAATAATAATAATAATAATAATAATAATATTTCATGAACTAAGACAAATGCAGAGCACAGTTTTTTGATCTTGCTTGTTGGTTTTTACAAGTTAATTGCAGGTTTTTATGTAAGATGAAACTGCTGTTCATTCAAAGGATAATCCTGAATATAAATTATATAATGGGGATTTTGAATCAGGGGAATGTAAATCACAGGTCTTTTATTTGGCACAAAAGTACTTGCTGCAGATGAGGATATGAAGAAGAAAGGTTTAATTATTTTAATGATAGTTTAGGTCTTTGGATTCATGTTCCTAATCAGTGATTCCTGTGGCAATTGTATCTTAGGGCTACTGACATAAAGGAGCAGATTGGAGATTATGTAAAACAGTTTCAGTTACTTTGGACTGAAATGCCTATACAGGAATTCTGGCTTTGCTTTTCAACTGGTCCTTCTCTTTTTCTTATTACCCCTGATGTTCCTTCTCCATCATTAAGGCGGAGCTGGGTATGTGTTCAAAGGTCCCCTTTATTAGATTTCTCTCTGGAGCTGAGAACTATATTACCAGAAACATTTTAAAGAAAAAAAATCTGAATTTCTAGGGAAGATCACACCTATTACCAAGACTTTCCTCCTTGAGCATAACTTTGATAAGACTGGAAGCTACTGGTTCTAATCAAAATTTATTATTATGTGCTAACCCAAAGAAACTGACTAGTGTTAAGTGTGATTTCACAGCTCTACTGGCTGCCGACCTGCTTCCTTGCTAAATACAAAGTTACCTTTAAATCCCTAAATGGTTCAGTCCCAGACTATTTGAAAAACCATCTCTCTGCACATAAACCAATTCTGCACATAAACCAATTCTGCTGTTCCAGACAAGACCCAATTTGGCCCAATCAATAGATTTTTAAAAAAAGTCAAACCGGTGATCTGAAGGATAAATAATATAAATGTATTGATAGGATAGTTCACACTTACAAGCCTTGAGTCAGCAAAGCCAAGAAAATAACATTCATAAATACTTGCAATATTTGGGTACTCTTTGACTCATTCACGCCAAGTCTTTACCACGAAAGAAGATCTTCTGTCCCCCAGATGGAGAACTGCTCAAGGTTGAAGGGTTAGTTTTGGAGAATACTCCAGTTCACAAGATAGGATGAGACCAAATGTGTTTCAAGAACTGACTTGAGTCCCATTGTCACTGCCCACCATCACTGCCATTGCCCTCACCTCCAAAAAGGAATGCCCTATTTTCTGCCTATGCATCATCTAACAAAACCTCTAGAGCTAAGCACATACACTCTTTTATATTTCACCGCTGACCCATTTAGTCCACATCAGTTCTTAGGCCATCACTTTCTTACAAAGCGTCTTTATTTCCAGTTACAGTTCCCATCCTTTTTTACTCCAAGAACAATTCTAATTTCTTGTTCTGGTGGAAAGTCCTTATTTCTCAATATTGTCTCATTTCTTCCCCCCCCCCCCCCCAACTTCAGAGTATGTCTAGACCAGGGGTCCTCAAACTTTTTAAACAGAGGGCCAGGTCACAGTCCCTCAAACCGTTGGAGGGCCGGATTATAATTTGAAAAAAGTGAATTAATTCCTATGCACACTGCACATATCTTATTTGTAGTGGGGAAAAATACTCAAAAACAATACAATAATTAAAATGAACAATTTAAACAAATATAAACTTATTAGCATTTCAGTGGGAAGTGTGGGCCTGCTTTTGGCTGATGAGATAGAATTGTTGTTGTGTGCTTTCATTTCAGACTTAGATTGACCCTGAGCAATGGTCGGATAAATGACCTTGGAGGGCCATATCCGGCCTCCGGGCCTTAGTTTGAGGACCCCTGGTCTAGACCATCATTCGTTAACCTTAAGTTACTTGCCTTGCAATTATGGATCTCAAAAACATGACCAAACCTAATATAAACCTAACCTGATCTTATACTAGTTCTTTATCATAAAAATCATAATATACTTTTCCTTCCTACTTCCTCCTTTCTCCAGAACATTTTTTCTGATTATCTTATCCTATATGCTCCATAGCTAAAGTCAATGGTCTACTGCTAAGTGAAAAGTACAGAGATCTTAATGGTGAAAACACTAAAATTCTAGTAGAGAAATGAAAATTGTGGGATCCCTTGTTCTTTTTGGAGTTGTGTCCTGAAATTTGCTTATTTTTTTTTAAAAAAGTTTATTTTTGTCTTATCTTGTTCAGTTTTGAAGATGGTTATAGATGGTTATTTCTGCTGTTTTTATGTGTTGTAAAGGATAGCAGCAGAAAAGCAGGTGCACACCTGGAAAGGAAACACTTTTCAGCACCAACGTCCACATTACTATTGCCTTGTTATTTATTCTGGCAATAAATCTGGGGAAATAACAGAGTATAAATCATGCTAAAATGCACCACCACTATACTTGCATCTAAACTTTAAGCATGCTAAGTAGCTCAAAATAGCATTAAACATTTATCTGTGTAGTCATCTTATTTCCACAACAATTCTGTGAGATGTGATGAATAGAGGTGTATTGAGTCACTTAATGTGCTTCAAATGTGTATTTGAATCTGCATCTCCCTGGCTGTAACCTAATACTATAACTATTAAAATGCCCTGCTATTTATAAAATACTCTGCTTATTCCTCTGGTTGAAAACAGGCTTTCCCAAAAGAAAATAATACTTTATGTTTCATGTGCAAAAGCTGTTATCAATATTCTGATTTTTTTTTCCTGGAGCAGAAAATAATTAGAGTAGTACCCACAGTATGACAAACCTACAGAAAAATGGAAGTGTGGTGCAGTGGTGCATTTACTCTTTCCTCCCCATTGGAAAAAAAGTAAATAATTGCTTTGTTAAAGAGACACAGGCATTTGGCAGTGAAATATTCATGTTATAATGCACTTGCCTTAAAATTTGGAGAAGTCTTAAGAATAGTTTCTCAAGAGGCAATCCCGTTGATTGTGTTGGGCACGACTAAGTGTACTTTATAAAGCCATAGCAGGGTGCAGGCATGTAGCCGGGGGGGGGGGGGGGCTTGGGGGGCTTCAGCCCCCCCCGAAATTCTCATGGTGGTCCGCGAGAAGGCCTTACTGGTACATTATTTAAACTGTTATGTTTATTCATATCATGATCTGATCACCATGCTCAATATATCCCATATGCATGGGGGTATTGGGGTAACGATACAAAAGGTTTGCTAGGGTAGACCCTCTTTCACTCAGACTCACCCCCCCCCGAACCAAACTCAGCCCCCCCCCCCGAAACAAAATCCTGGCTACGGGCCTGGCAGGGTGGGAATGCTTATCGTGACATTAGCAGTGTCTATGCAGTCACCACTGTCATCAAACTGGTGGCCTCCATAACAGGATTTAGTGAATCAGCTTCAAACTGATGTTTATACCTCCCAAGAGTTCTGAGTGACATTTAGGATTTCAGCACCTTTTTTTTTGTCGTGTCAGGAGTGACTGCAAGTCGCTTCCGGTGTGAGAGAATTGGCCGTCTGCAAGGATGTTGCCCAGGGGACACCTGGATGATTTGATGTTTACATCATCCTTGTGGGAGGCTTCTCTCATGTCCCCGCATGAGGAGCTGGAGCTGGTAGAAGGAGCTCATCTGCCTTTCCCCAGATTCAAACCTGCCGGCACAGGGGTTTAACCCACTGCGCCACTGGGGGCTCCTTTGATAACTCCTTAAAACCCAGAAAAAAATTCAAAAGTCCAAAATAAAACCTGGCAACCCTGCCATGGGAACCACTGACTGGTTAACTTTAAATGTACAATCATTAGGAATAGGCTATGATTTATCCTTCAGTTGTCACTTTATTCATATGTATAATCGTAGCCTCTTGATTAGATCAAAAGCCCTTATTTTTCTTCTGATGCCCTTTCGGCAATTGGGTTGTAAATTAAAAAAAAAAAGGAATTAGAATCATAGAACCAAAAAGGGCATAAAGGAGGCAAAAAATAATTGGAGATAAAGAATATTAGAAAATATGCAATTTTTCGAGGTAGAGGTGATCCTGTTTAGACAGTAGAAATTCGCCTAAATTATTCTAACTAATTTTGATAGACTAAATCTCAGACAGCAGGGGGATGCTGATGCTGCTTCTGATTATTATTATTATTATTATTATTAATAATAATAATAATAATAATAATTTAGTTGTATCCTGCTTTTCTCCCACAAAGTTGACCCCAAGCGACTTATAATATATTAAAAAGCCAAAATAATCAGCATATATAACACAAATGCGGAGGACCTATGGTTTTTTATTATGTTTATTAATGTTAATTGTAATGAATTTTTAAATCTATTTTAAATGTTTTTAATGTTTAAACTATTTTTGTACTGTTGTGGGCATCAAATTGTGCTGTTTTGTAAACTGCCATGAGTCGCCCTCGGCCTGAGAATGGCGGTATAGAAGCGTAGTAAATAAATAAATAAATAAATAAATAAATAAATAAATCCATCTATAAAATAAAAGATAAATAAGCATTCAAAACCAAATACATTATTATAGAGTCTCATCTTTAGAGCAAGAGAGTATGAAGTTTAACCCTTTGGTGTTCTTAGCAATTTCAACCATCCATCTGTGTCAGTTCCTTTCACAAAGGAAAACCACACAATTGCACAATTTGTCTTTTGAATTCGAACTTGTAACTGGATGCAACCTTAATTACATTTTGCCCTCAAAATGCCTTCTATTTTTTGCAAACACAAATTGTGAGAGCAGTGTGTGGGTCAAGAGTTTAGAGGCAAGAGAAGGGCTGACCTTATCCCTCCCAACTTTCTGGGGATCCCCAATTCAGATCAGGCATTTCCCCTTTTCAGTGCATACACACTGGCAATTTGTGCAGGTATGTGCAGTCGAAGGTGTCTCAATCTTACCGAGAGATGCATTGTAAGGGCAAAAGTAAAGGTCACATGCAATAAAGATCACATGTAATTTCTTCCTAACCAAAGTCTCCTTCTGCCTGTGTTAGTAAAAGCAATTAGAAGGAGAAAGCAGATAAGCAGACAAATGACCTGAAGAAATGCAGGAAATTATTTTTTAAGAGGTTATGCTTGTAGAACTTCAATCAGGTCGTCCAAAAAAGAAAGTCCTTCAAGATCTTCCATACTTAATTGCTAGCGGCCTGTTGCAAATGCACACATTATCTTGTTTGGCCCCGAGGAATGTCTCAGGAAAGAATGGGTAACCTTTCTAGTATGATACAGATCTATTACAAATAAGCTCACTTAAGATGGTACATATTCAGGGAAACTGCCAATATATAAAACCATGTAAATTTGTTTTCCATGGATTTATAATAGAAGGAGTGTGCTAAAAGTTTGTTCAGACTGGCATATCATAATGTTTCAGAACCTACTGTTATTAGCTCAAATGGAAACATTTTTGAATGGTATTGTGTTTTATTAGCATTAAGGGACCAAATAGACCAGTACGTATTTAATATATTTTTTTAAAAAACCTTTTATTCTGTCACGGTTTATAAACAGTATACTTATGCATCCTAAAATGAGTTTGCTGTAAAGCGAATATTGCAAAATTACAATCCCACTTCACATGAATAGATTTCCATGGTCCCTTTATTCTTTTGCTTTTATGATTATTTTCTTTACTGCATACCAAAATTTGATTCTGCATTGAACATATTAATTTTAGATAGATCTTTTCAATAAAATATGTTAGCATATTCACTGGCCAAGTTTGTGCCAAGATTATTTCTGGATTTATTTTGTCTACCATGATTTTATTTATTTAGCTATTTATACCTATTTATACCAAAGGTCTCCTAAACTGTTAAGTTGGCAGTACCCTGCCCTCAGGTTTACAATCTAAATAAGACATGATTGACACAAAAAAGGGAATGACAGTGGGGAAGGGAATAAGTCTAACATCCATTGCTTGTTCCAAGGCCAGATAAATGGCAGTTGGAAGGGTGGGAGGGTATTTCCCTTGCCTTTGGGCCTCCTGACAATTTGTCTTCATTCCTGTGCTAATTTGTATGTATTCTTTCCATTTGTGTGCCTGATAAAACTTGTTAAGAGAAATATGCCTTTAAGGTACTTTTAAAGGTCTGGTATTGAAAACTGCTGGGATTTCTAATACAGATGCATGCTCTACCTGGTCCATAGACCCCTAGCCAGAAAAAAATTCAGGGGGGGGGGGTAGAAACATTTTTTTTTTTTAGCAAATCATAAAGTGTAGGTCCATAACACAAAATAATTTTAATTTTATTGCTCATTCTATATTTTTATATAGACTTATTGTATTTTCTGGCATATAAGACTACTTTTTAACCCAAGAAAATCTTCTCAAAAGTCAGGGGTCATCTTATACGCGGAAGTCGTCTTATATGCGAGAATTGTCTTATATGCCAGGGGTGCTGAAACTTCCAATCCGGATTGGAGAATCTGTGGCTGCTGCATATGGTGGGGGGAGCTAAAAAATGGCAGTGGCAACGTCCCTGCCATATGCAATGACTGTATGAAAGCATTAAGGGCAACGCTGTACAAGTACGGTAGAAGAAAATCCATTCATCAGGATTCGTGGATGTAATGCAGTCCCGATGGTGAGGTGAAGGGGTGCCTCACTGGGAAGGTGTAAGTGAAGGGCAGAGCAAGCAGCAGGCGTCCGGGGTGCTCGGTGTATGGAAAAAAGAGATAGAGTGGCTCTGGGCCCAGAAAAACACACCTCTTTTACCTGTCTGATTGTGAAGAAACTTCAGGTTTCTGCAGCATTGTCAGTGTGAACAGCTACAAATGAAAGGTCATTTTCAACTTTTAAATGTTTGAAAATATACATAAGAAGCACAATGGGATTTTGATGGAGCCTGATTTCTGTCAATGTGTATTGACACAGTTTTCAAGTGTTTTCAAGTGTTTCTGACAGATATTGTGGTATTCTTTTGTAACCACTAAATTACCAATTAAGAGTCATTTTCAGTTATCTTTTGGACTTGGAACTTTTTAGCTAAAATAGAAATTTGATTTAATCACCGTATCTATCATAGACAAGATATGCTTCCAGATGGTTTTTCTGCAGGTGTCAAACTCTTCCACCAGTGTGTCAATATCTTGAAGGCATTCATTGTAAAGTTCTGTGCACTTGTTTAAATTGGATTTAAAAGGGCCATAGTTAATAGGGAGGAACACTTGCAGTTTCTGAACGACTTCCCTGTGTCTTGTAAATCTTTCTTGAAGTTGACTGCAGAAAAAGTCCAGAAAAAGGATGTACACATTTAACCTATAATATTCCATTGGTGTTGGTGAAGTTGCCTGGATGTTGCTTTTACGAGTCTGCCTTGAACAGATGCGAGGAATCCTAACCTCTCCATCCATAGACTCCACCACTAATCTTGCTGTGTCAAAGTTCTTCTGAAATTCTTTCATGGATTCTGTGCATATCTCCCTGGCTTTTTCTAAGAGACTGCCAACATGTTGCAGACTATAGAAAATGTCCATATCTACTCTTTGTAATGAGAAAGGTGGAATATAAATACAGTAAATAATAATAACAACAACAACAACAACAACAACAACAAATGTTGGGAATTATTTTCCCCAATGACAGGTTGTTGTGATTGTATCCATCTTTGCAACACAACTGAATAAACAGGAATGTCAGAGAATTTCCCAAAAATTCTCAAACCTTCTTCTTCTCACACCAGTTTGAATGAATCCTTATGGGATATTAGACAGGAAAACACAAAATGTTGAACCATTTCAATGCCAAATGATCAAAGTGTGCATTAATATTACTGGATCATAAATTGCCTACATTGACAGTGTTACATGCAGATGAAGGCACAAAAAGATAGAAGATAGCTATGGGAAATGTTGGAAGCCCTAAATCTTGACATGGCTGTTAACTATGATCTAGTAAAACATAAAATAAAACCTGGATACACATCTCAAGGTGCACAGTAGACAAATGATTTATTGACAAACAGCTCAACACATTTTTTCTGTGGATGTTATAGGGTGTTCCCTAGTTTTTGTTTCCTGTTTGAAATATGAACCCACTGGTTTTTTTTCCATTTTGTTTCTAAAACTGTGACAAACACACACACACTATGTAGAACTTAGAAAGAGAGATTTCATCATGGATAAATTATTTATTCATTGTAAATACAGAGAAATACTAGAAAAGACATACAAATTGGTACAATGGATCATTTTTCTTGCTCACATCAGCTGAAATTGCATTTTATTAACCTTTGGCCCTTTAAACTGATAGAAGAAGTTGCCCATTCATTATTCAATTAGACAAAAACTCATTCCTTCCTCCACCTCTGATAAGGCGGCCAGGTGTTTCCAATGTAGCCTGAAAGAGAACATTAAACATTTCCTTTGTAAGCAGAGTAAGCAAGGATAAATAATGTACCTCTCCAAAGAAGCAAGAGAATGAATAAATATTATCATTATCCTCACAGAATTAAAAATGCAAGGGTTGAGAATTAGTCATTCTGTCTGAGTCAGCACTGCCGTTTGTGAGTGCGTGTGTATATGAGTGCATATAAATGCAGAGCCAGCATGGTGTAGTAGTTTGAGTGAAGGACTAGGGGTCCTTCCACACAGCCCTATATCCCAGAATATCAAGGCAGAAAATCTCATATTATCCGAGTGTGGACTCAGATAACCCAGTTCAAAGTAAATATTGTGGGATTTTCTGCCTTGATATCCTTGATATCCTGGGATGCAGGGCTGTGTGGAAGGGCCCTAGGACTCCAGGAAACCAGGGTTTGAATTGGCACTCAGCCATGGAAACTTACAAGGGGCACATCTACACTGAGAATGTGTATTGAAGTCAGCTTGAAAGCACAGTGTTTAAATGATGCATGGCACAAACGCGCACAACATGACGTTGTCTGTAGACACCTCCAAGGTCATGTGGCTGGCATGACTGCATGGAGCACCGTTACCTTCCCGCCTATTGATCTACTCACATTTGCATATTTTCGAACTGCTAGGTTGGCAGAAGCTGGGGCTGACAGCGGAAGCTCATGCCACTCCCCAGATTCGAACCTGTGACCTTTCGGTCAACAAGCTTAGCAGCTCCGTGCTTTAACCCACTGCGCCACCGGGGACTCCTTCTAGAGGCATTACAGTACACATAAACGCAGCCTAAAATTCTGCTCCATAAATTGTCACAGTCAAACCAACACGATACAGGGATTTGAGCATTGGCAACCCTAAGGAGACCAATGTTCGAATGCCTTCTTAGGTCCCTTCCACAGTCATATAATCCAGAATATCAAGGCAGATAATCCACAATCCTTGCTTTGAACTAGGTTATCAGAGTCTACACTGCCATATAATCCAGTTCAATGTGGATTTTATACAGCTGCGTGGAAGGGGGCCTGAGCTATGCAAAGCCACTGGATGACTTTGAGCAACTTACATCTCTCAGCCTCAGAAGAAGGTGAAAACAAACCTGCTCTGAACAAATCTTGCCAAGAGGAAAAAAACTCCTATGATAGGTTTGCCTTAGGGTTGTCAGAAGACAACAATGACTTGAAGAAAGAAAACAAACAAACAAACATTGTCACAGTACTGATCCTTGCAAAGACGGCTGTTACTTCGAAATATATTAATATGTGTGTCTGTTATGACAGCTGTTTTTCTAAGTAGCTGCAAAAAGTAAAGAGTGGGAACGGTAGGATGAAAAATGAAGACAAAATGATGTAGGACATACTATTTGATTATTATCTAATGCAGTTTTACACTTGGATCTTTTTTTGTTGTATATAGTTTTCTGGAGTGCTTTAACTCCGAGAGACATTTTCTCCTCCAGGTAACATACACACTTTCCTTTGATAGTTTGTGAAAAACCTGTGATGCAACATTTGGAGCTTTTGCAAGAGGATAGTATAAAACAGGAGTCCTCAAACTAAGGCCCGGGGGCCAGATACGGCCCTCCAAGGTCATTTACCCGGCCCTCACTCAGGGTCAACCTAAGTCTGAATCGATTTGAAAGCACACAACAACAACAACAACAATCCTATCTCATCAACCAAAAGCAGGCCCACAATTCCCATTGAAATACTAATAAATTTATATCTGTTAAAATTGTTCTTCATTTTAATTATTGTGTTGTTTTAAAGTGGTTTTTGCACTGCAAATAAGATATGTGCAGTGTCCATTGGAATTCATTCATGTTTTTTTCAAATTATAATCCGGCCCTCCAACAGTTTGAGGGACTGTGACCTGGCCCTCTGTTTAAAAAGTTCGAGGACCGCTGGTATAGAACACCTAATGCTATTACTGTGCCATGTATTAATCATGCAAAAATGCAGACTTTGACCTGTAAAAATAGATTATTCTCTCACACTTAAAGCTTTTACCAATAAGTATCAACATTTTACCTTCTGTGGTGTTTTGCCAATAAGGATAGAAATGTCTTGGTTTACAGAATGAAATGAAAAATGGCCAGACTACTTATATATTTATCATGTCTGAAACAAATTTAGAATACAGTTATAATGTGTAAAAAAAACCCACACAAAGTTAAAAACTTGGCATTATACTAAATTTCCGTTGACCAGAAGCTGGCCACTTTGAGTGCCTCTGGTGTTGCTATGAGAAGGCTCTTTATTGACACAGTAAAAACCAACACGATACAGGGATTTGGACATTGACAACTCTATTGTACATGTGGTGGGGCTCAGACGGCATTGTAGTAGGTGATCTGTGGTTTGTTCTTCTACACACTCGCATGTTGTGAACCCCACTTGGTAGCCCCATTTCTTAAGGTTAGCTCTGCATCTCGTGGTGCCAGAGAGCAGTCTGTTCAGTGCCTTCCAAGTTGCCCAGCTTTTTCGTTTGCCCAGGAGGGAGTTTCTCATCCGATCTTAGCCACTGATTGAGGTTCTGGGTTTTAGCCTGCCACTTTTGGACTCTCGCTTGCTGCGGTGATCTTGAAAGTATCTCTGTAAATCTTAGGAAGCTATTTCTTGATTTAAGACATTGGCGTGCTGGCTGATATCCAAACAAAGGATGGGCCAGAGATGTCAATGCCTTGGTCCATTCATTACTGGCTGCTACTTCACAATGGATGTCGGATGGTGAGATACTGGCTAAATAGTGTATTTTCTCCAGTGTTGTAGGGCTTAGACATCCTGTGATAATGCAGCATGTCATGGTCAGGCTGAAAGTATGATTAAGCCAGTACATGCACCTTATGGGCTTGCTTTCAATCTCATTGGATTTTATATTATTAAGGAATGAAAAGCAACCTATAAGCACTTTATTTAGGAGCCCTCGGTTGCACAATGAGTTAAACCCTTGTGCTGGCAGGACTGGTTGCAGGTTCAAATCCAGGGAGAGCACAGATGAGCTCTGTTCTGGTACAGCTGTACCAGGAGCTCCAACTTTATTCGCTTTGTATTAAATGTTTGATTGCAGTCCTAGGTTTCAGGGACTCTGCAGATAGGTGGCTTCTTTTGTTTGCAGTTATAGGGCAAGTCACCTGTCCATCATCGTTAAGTTTTGGTCCCGCCCCTTGCTCATGGCAATTGGGAAGGGAAGGGAGCCATTTTTTAGTTAGTCTCAGCAAGGTAAGCTTATGTATAGGATGTGTGCAAGTTTCCTCTGTACAAAAGCTTCAACCTTTAAGAATTTCCAGGAAAACAGCCCTAAAGACCAAAGAACTCCAGCTGGAGAATATCTACTGCCTTGCTGGTAGGTCCACTCAGCGTTCGAGACGCAGTTCGACCTGGTAGCGGAGCCCACATCAGTAAGGGTTAGAGTACAGTCAGCCCGGGAGAAGTTAAAAAGGGGATTTTCCTTTAAAGAAGAAGTTATTGAAGACAGTTGCCTGTCCTTCATGGGCAAGATTAGGAATTCACCAGTTGCCTAAAAACTTGGAATCATTTGCTTAACTTTACTGAAGACAAGAGAAGTTTCTGTTTGATTGTTCATTAATAAAATACTTTGTTATACTTCTCAAGCCATCTAAAGACTGTTTGTGGTGGAAACCTCTGAGAACTTCTCTTTAGGTCCCCTGGCTTCCCGCTGGGCAAAGGTTGCACATCCTGTTCTAAAGACAATTATTTACAGGCCCAGCGCATGACAGAACAAGCTCCCTCTGTCAGCTCTGGCTCCCCATGCAGGGACATGAGAGAAGCCTCTCTCAAGGATGGTTAACATCAAAAAACATCCTGGCATCCTCTAGGCAACATCCTTGCAGACAGTCAATTCTCTCATACCAGAAGCAACTTGCAGTTCCTCAAGTCGCTCCTGACATGAAAAAAGCACTTTATTTGTGTTAAAACATAAGATCATTTTTAAAAATAGAATGGAAGCCTCTTTGTTTTAAAGTTATATTTAAAGTTGAAACCAGTCCTCCAGGATACTGAGAAGGGGGGGTGATGGTGTTAAGCTCATCTTATTTTTAATTTAAAAGTAGTTATCTTCCAAATGGATTCAACTGCAGCTCCCATGACACCAAGACAAAGATGTGATGAATTGCTTTTTTTTTTTTTAAAAAAAAAGTGCTTAGAAACTTTAGTTGGTCCAAAGAGCAGTAGCCAGGTAATTATTACCTGGCACTGGCTACAAGGGAGCACACAGCTCCCCTATTGCAACACCTCCACTGGCTGCCAACCTGTTTCCGGGCACAATTCAAAATGCTGTTGTTTTGTTTTCATTTTTAAGAGCATTCTTTAATAGGAGATATGTACAAAACAGATGGGGTTTCATTCTACAAGGAACTGGACAGAATCAAGGAATTAAAGAAAAGCATCCCCTCTGTTTGTTTTTATGTTTACTGCCTTTGCTCTTCCATTCTCTTCTAAACGGTAGCCTTAGGACCAAACTGTTTTGCCAGACAAATACAAAAGGCTCCCACAGTGAGTAAGTGAAAAGACTGGGCATACAAACAAGGCTATTGCTATGTTCAAAGCACAGGGGATTACTTCAACATAACATAAAATACAGTCCTGAATAAACTACGTTTCAAGCAATTTCAGCTTTAAGATAACATCATTAAGAGCAGAACAGATGCTGGTTTTGATCGATAAAGTCATATATGGCTTGGGCCCAGGCTATTTAAAGGACCGTATCTCTCATTATGAACCTGTTAGAACACTAAGATCATCTGGGGAGGGCTTTCTCTCTGTCCCACCATCAACCCAAATCAGGAACAAAAGAGGACGCCTTTTGGGTGGGTGCTGAGTCCCTTCAGGGAAATAGAGCGGAATAAGAATATATTATTATTATTATTATTATTATTATTATTATTATTAGAAACACAACAAAATGAGTCCACAGCAGACACTCTGCTGGCTGTTGTATTGGATCACACGTCGGACACTTCCCAAGTGTCTAGGACTGTGTGATGTATCAGCGAATAATGTGTGCAGATCCCAGTAAGGTGGCCTTCTGCAGCTGGCATGTGGTAATTTTGTCAGCGCCGATTGTGTTTAAGTGCAGACCAAGGTCTTTAGGCACTGCACCCATTGTGCCATTCACCACTGGGACCACCTTGACTGGCTTTTAATAATAATCTATATAAATAAAAATGTAATGTTCGTTTGTGGGATTAACATAACTCAAAAACCACTGGATGAATTTCTGCCAAATTTGGCCACAAGACACCGACTAATCCAAGGAGCGGGGGAGTTGGGAGATTGATTTTGTCATTTGGGAGTTGTAGTTGCTGGGATTTATAGTTCAACTACAATCAAAGAGCATTCTGAACTCCACCAATGATGGAATTGAACCAAACTTGGCACACAGAACTCCCATGACCAATAGAAAATACTGGAAGGGTTTGGTGGGCATTGACCTTGAGTTTTGGAGTTAAAGTTTACCTACACCCAGAGAGGACTGTGGACTCAAACAATGAAGAATCTAGACAAAGATTGGCAAAAAATACTCCATATGCCCAAATATGAACACAGATGGAGTTTGGGGGAAATAGATCTTGACATTTGGGAGTTGTAGTTACTGGGGTTTATAGTTCACCCACAATCAAAGAACATTCTGAACCCCACCAATGATAGAATTGGACCAAACATTCCACACAGAACCCCCATGACCAGCACAAAATACTGTGTTTTCCGGTGGTCTCTGACAACCCTTCTGACACACATCCTGCAACACCCCCCGGGGTCCTGACCACCAGCATGAGAAATGCTGCCTTAAGGCCAACCAGTCCAACTCCCTTCACCAGGGCAAGAAAACATAACCCAAGCCCTCTTTTACTTTTCCAAATCACCAGACTGGTCCACAGTAATGCGTGGCAGGGGACAGATAATAATAATAATAATAATAATAATAATAATAATAATAGTAATAATAATAATAATAATAATAATAATAATACCATCCTTCCAGACTTTGGAACTCTTTCCCTAAATAAACCGGGATGATCCCATCCCTGCTTGCCTTTCATAGGAAGATAAAGATGTTAATGTAGATAAAGATTAAGATGCTGGTATAAGTGGTATTTGGTGGTGGTGGTGAGGGAGGGTTGAAGTTTTTAACTGTAATTGGGAGTGGCTGTCAAAATGGCAGCACTACCCAGTATGTAATTTACTTTTGCCTTCTAGTATATCCATTGCTATTGCATTATATTCTATTCATGGATCACAGTAAGGTGCTTATTACTCAGTCTCATTGAACATGGTCTCGATTGTATGCCATAGAATTCCACTGGAGCAATGCTTAGAGAAGTTTTCTTTCTCCAGTGCATTTTATTGGAATCTCCAGACTGGAGATTCCAATAAAAGTTGACCCTAGAATCACAAAGATAGTCTAAAGATAATATTTATCTAGGCTCCACTTGGTTGGCTTATGTGATTATATAATATGCTTTCACTAGAAATCCAGCAAGAAAAATAGATTTTTAGAATATATGTGATAATTGTAGCATACAAAGGGTCATGGAACTATCCCTCACATAATACACGGTTCTACTGTAGCTTGTTTGGGGAAATTATACTTTTGTCTGTTTCTCTAAAGATCAACGGTTTCTCTTCTATGGAATACTTTTTATGGTGTGTTATGTGATCCAATGTGTTATCTGCCCTTTACAACTGAGATTCTCTCTTTTATCTTGCACACAGTTTCTCAAGAAACTTACTTCATAACTTTGCTGTCAATGAAATGTGAGATGGAGCAGAAAAAAAGTTTAGGAGAATTATTTTGGAGCGCAGTTACTTTTCTTTTAACTACACCACACTGCTTTCTGAGAATCAGATGGTTTATGACTTACTGCACCTGTAAAAGAAACTGTTTTGTAAGAATGCCAACAGTCTAGAAATTCTACAATATTCTTGAAAAATGGAAGGGCCTGAATCCAATATGTAGTTTTGTCCATTTGGAATTATATTCAGCACAGAAATATTATACACATACAAACCCCACGAAATTAATATCTGTAGGAGTCAAAGGTTATCAGATGTACAATAAATGAACACAATGAATCTTCAAAACATCCCATTTTCAGCCATACCTTATATTAGATGTTTAAAACAAAAGGGAGCTCTGTTTAGAGTGACTGAAATTATGGTTTAATTAGAAAATGCAGTGAATTTTAATAGGCTGTATCTTTCCATATTTATTTTATGGTCCTTGATTCATCTGCACCTGACAAGATTTTCATGTATTATTTCATTCAAGTTTTAAAGCATACAATTTTGAGTTTATTTAACCAATTGAACTAGCCCAGTTCTTAAAACTTTAAATAACCACCAGGGCTTAAGCCTGCTTTTAAATAAAATGTCAAGATAAATCTCCCAGCTTCTCTTGAATATGTGATAGTGTGGTCAAGAAATGGGGCAGTGTACAAGGTTTGTCCCAGTTTTGTTTTCCAAATCTTATTTAAAGCCATACATTGTACTTCTTAAGTTTCTAAAGCAGTGCTTGCACAACTGGGGGCTCATCTACAATCATGCTGGATCTTGGGCCATTGTTCAGGTGGCCATTGTCCACGCTCCTCCATGTCACCACTGCACCCAGCTGACCATTGAACATCATCTGAGTTCCTGGAAATGCAGATGGCTCTGTAGACATCTGAATGGGGTGACCGCATTAACAGCAAGAAGGAGGGAGTCAATTTCCCCTCCTTCTTCATGGTCACCTGGGTGCCTCATTCTGATATCAGCAGAGACTGAGGCCATGACCAGACACTTGCATGAAGTTCCATGGCCAGCAAAGCGGGATGATGACATGGACACAATTCTTTCCCTTTCCCTGTGATGAAGAGAACAAGGAATGGGTAATTTAGACAGTGTCAATCTGGACAGTTGATTCGGCTCAATAGGACCCGATTCTGCTGCCCATACTTCTCTGAAGCCCTGAACTACTCCAGAGTTTCAAGCAAACTTTGTGGTATCCCCTGACTTTGCCAAAGATGGGTCAAAAATGGTTTAAGGCACAAAAAAAACCTCTAGGACACCCAGTTTTCCATTCACAGTATGAGTTTTCAGATTAATGTCATTAGAGGAGGAGAAGTGGTTCTGTCATGTTGTACTACACATGTAGTACAACATGACAGATTTATGGTAATTTGTAGCCACTTGGTGAGTCTACTCCTAGGACCTCATCACATGGGCTTTAAACCCTGTCCTAGTATGTTGTTTAGATGCAAGTAGGATGGAGCCTGCCGGAGCACATCACAGTGCTACTTCCGGAGGGGCTCCGTGTTGGCTCCTTGTATGCTGCATCTCAGCAGCATGCTAAGTGGCAGTCCTGATAACATGGGTGATTACCTGTGTTCTCATTGACTAAGCCACGGACAACACAGGATCAAGCTGAGGGTAGATGAGTTTCTCCATGGGATGGTAAGGGAGCAATGTGGGGTATTGTCTGATGATTCATCCCACTGCCCAAAGTTTTGCCCTGCTGCCCCACAGATTCACCTTACTACCAGACGGATGCCCCTGTTATCCTCCAGCTTAAGGACCTTCATGTGATGAAGTCCATAGTATCCTAAACAAAACTCTTTTTGAAGATGAGTTGATGCAAGAGAGAAAGGAGGTCTTGGAAACTGAGCAGATATAATTTGTATATTAGAACAATTCTGTTTATTTGCTTTCCATTAAACCATATGAATAGTGACTGGAAACCTGTTCATATTTATCCTGGAATAGGCTGTGTGAAACTCAAACTCTTGTGAGTCAGAAGACATAGATAGGATTTTACTGTTAAAGAAGGGACATTTTTGTGGTGTTGCTTGCTTAAATCAATTCTTTAAACTCTTTTTAAAAAGGAGAAACATTTTACTATTGGTTCAACAACAAATGTTTTTTTTAATACTTCCTTCCTACAGCTGGACCTTTGGAGCTTCCCCTTTTTGAACTGATACCATCACAGAGGCAGGTGGTTTTTCAGGGTGACCGCTTGCCATTTCAATGTACAGCAACTTACCTCGATAATACTACACAAGTGCATTGGTACCATGATGGCCAACTTATAGAAACAGATGATGATAGAAGCATGTTTGTGGAGGACAGCATAATCCATGACTGCTGCTTAATTACACGGTAATGTATTTATATTTTTGTTACACTGTAGAGTGGTGAGGGTGTGTTGTTTGTGATGTATCTACTTTTGGTAGTGAACCACTAAGGGTTCCACCTCTCAATACCAGCATTACTTATAGACAATTACTGTTGAAGAAAACATATGTGAGATGCTGATACTTCAAGTCCAAGCCATAGCTAGACAAATTCTAATTTGTTCCATTCACTCGGTGAAATTGAGTATTGGTGCCATCTGCAAGGTAATGTTAATTTTTTGGCTTAATTAGGAAATAAGTTGCTCTCCTTCTGGAGTTATGATTTGACAATAATCTCACAATTGCTAATATTTGGTTAAGAGCAACTCATGGTGCAGCTACACCACAGAATAAATGCAATTTGACACCGCTTTAACTGGCATAGTTCAATGCTATTTAATCCTGGGATTTGTGATATGTACTTTGCAAGAAAAGAAACTCAGTCACCCACAGGTATGTCTGTGTTTTAGACATTTTTAATTTTATCGATCGATGATGTTTATGTCGTATTCAGTAAAATTGTGTATTGTTTTGATGATAGGTAATTCTATTTTATGTATGGCACCTTGAGTACTTTGTTAGGCGCCATTCAGGGAGATGTTGTCTTATTGATAATGTTGTATGTTATTTTATTTTAATCGCTTGTATTGTTGTGATTATTGCTTGTATTGTTGTGTTGGGCTCGGCCTCATGTAAGCCGCACCAAGTCCCTTGGTGAGATGGTAGCGGCGTACAAATAAAGTGTTGTTGTTATTATTGTTGTTATGTTGGCGGGGTACAAATAAAATTTATTTTCATGTATTTAAAAGCTAAAGCCCTTGTAAAACTACAGTTGCCATGATTCTATAGAATTGAGCTATGGTAGCTAAAGTGTTATAAAATTGCATTAATTCTACAATGTACATACACCCGCAGTGTAGCAAGTAGCCTGTTAAGATTTGCTCATACCTGTCTTGTGAGAACTCACTCCTTTTTAGTTTTTCCATCCAAATTGTTCAAAAAAATGAATTTGCAAAATTAATGGATCATGCACTTCTGAAACTAAGTGCATATGCACACACAGCACAAGTATAACACAACAAACTGATAGATTACAAAGACACACAATCCATCCAACACTACTCTTCTTATTGGCCCTTACAACCTGGCAACAATGATCACATATTTAGACTTTGAACATTTTACTGACGTGTGCAAAAATTATCTTAAAATGTAGAAAATCTTTCCAAGACTGACAAAATCTCACAGTGCTTCAGCGAGGAAGCACTTTTATTGTTTACTCCTTTAAAATTATAAGGAGCAGCCCAGCCAAGATTTACATTCCTATATCCTGAGGGTCACATTCGACCACTGGCTGCTGATTTAATGGAATTATCTGTTTGAACAATAACAGAAAGATGTTTGACCCACATCCATGTTCTTAAAAGAAATCTGGTGGGTGATGAGATCTGTAGAACATTCTGTTCATTTGCTAATAAACATTGGTACAGCACTCTGATGCTACATGTCTACCGAAATCTTTCCTGTTAAATACAATAAACTAGTGATGAAGATTCCCACTGTTTCTATGGCAGCATTTGTAAGAGTCTAAATCATATTTATGGATTGTTTGTTTCTACTGATGAAACATTTGTCATATGTTATAGATATGATAATAATTAAACAGCATATGGGCCCATGTGTATCTGTCTGTGCAAGAGCTCTACGATCATGCAACCTAGACACGTGAAACTGGATATTAAGGCAATCATAACATTTTGTATCTTCTGGTTATTTTGATTTTAAAATAGATTAATTATAGTTCATAAAATATGTCTATGGCTTGCAATACCATTTTCAGTCTCCAGGCGCCAGTCTTGGAATGTTTTCTTTTCCACCAGTGGGCTTCTTGGACGCTCCGTGTCCTGCAGATCTCTGCAGGGCCTCCAGTTTTTCAAATTGTTCAAAAATACAGAGAGATGAAGGAAAAAAGATTTAATCACTTGATAAGGAAAGAAAGGAAAGGTGAGTGAACGCTGAGAGAAAGGAATAAAAATTACATCAAGAAAGAAAATGAGAGAAAGGGAAATAGGGAAAGTCCCGAGTATTCTTTGGAACAAAGTGATAGCAAAGCATTTTAGTGATACATACAACCTGGAAAAGCATGCAGCCCAGAAAACTCACAGCAATCCAGTAATTCCGGACATGAATGCCTTCGACAACACATTTTAGTAATCTTTTGTAACAAATGCGGATGGTCTGCTCATGAGTGGCCAAACAACTTTTCCAAAGCCATTGCTTGTCAACAGCAAAGTCTTCAACGTCTATCTATTCCTCATTGAGTGATAGCAGAACGGCCTTGAATGTAATTGAAAGTACATTTTTGAAAATGTGTATTCCAAAATGTTTTTTCCGTTACAATGTAAGTTGGAATTTACTTGATACAAAATACCAGTTGAAAGAAACACTGCATATAATAAAGCAATAGATGTATTATGTGAAGTATAACCTGTATACAGGCTTTCATGATTCCAACAGATCAGTGATTTGGTCCAAACCGACATAAAGTACCAACCATAATGTCTCTCACTCCAAAATTCCTTTTACGGAAACGTCAGGGCAGAATGAAATGTTATTTTTATATATCAGAGTAATAGAACTTGGTAGTACTCTCTTGTAAATACTTGTGTTTGAAAGCACAAGTGTATGATTCTAGTTGATGTTGAAATCAAATTTCTCTCAATACAGTTGAAACATCTTAAAGATTTCAGTTTTCTGTCTCCCTCAAGACTTGATTGCTTCTAGCAGTTTTTAGCTGTTCTATTTCTAGCAGATGCCGTTTCTGATAGGATAAATCTAGGATTGTCAGCTCTCCCTACCAGACTCCTCTTGTTTTATGGCCTATTAAATGAATTTGGGCTTGCTGCTTCATAAATATGCATAAATAACATTGTCATGTTGGATTGTTATTAATATTATGATTGTTATTGTTATCGTCATCCTCCCCAAAATAATTAATGATTCTTTGCAGCATTGTGATTTCTTTTTTTTATTGTTTTGGCAGAATAAGGGAACATTCAGCAATTGAGTTATTTTTTAAAAAAATGTGGCCAATTCAGGGACTGCTAAATAGACTTGTGCACAGATTCATTTTAGCCAGTCCCTTCGGCCATTTCATACCGGTGCTCGAAACGGCAAAGGGACAGCCATCACGGATTCCCATGCGAAAAGGGACTATTTGGCAGCTGATCACAGCTCCTCCTCCCCTATCAGCATCACAATTGAATCTTTTTATTTTCCTGATTTCTTTTATTTAGTGGGACTGATTGGGAGTTGGAGACCTGAGAGACAGTTGGAGACCTGAGAGAGACCTGAGAGACAGTGGGTGGGATGTGCATGCACATTTGGGGGCTTGGAGAGTCCCCATTTTAGCTTCTTTTTCTCCTTCCCCAAGGAGATTGCAGTCACAGGCAGGCAGTAGAGACAGAGGGGATTTTTAAGGTAGTCCAGGGAGGATAGCTCTCCACTGAGCTTCAGGTCATCGCTCTTCCTTCACTTGGGCTTGGAAAGCTGCATGTGGTGCACATGCTTGCCTCTCCTCTAGAGTAGAAATAGCTCTAAGAAGCATTAAACCAGTGGTTCTCAACCTGGGGTCCCCAGATGTTTTTGGCCTACAACTCCCAGAAAGCCCAGCCAGGTTACCAGCTGTTAGGATTTCTGGGAATTGAAGGCCAAAAATATCTGCATTAAACCTAAACCCATTCTCCTCTACATACAGAAGGTAAAGGATCCAGAAAGAGTATTTTAATGAAGGATATGGAAAGGGAGCCTGTGGGGGACCCCCCCCCCCCAATATGGGCTGGATAGGGTGCTTCCTTAACCCCATTACTGACACCCACTCTCCCTTGAAGGGAATAAAGGAAAGGCTTCCAGGGGAAAGAGTAGCCTTGTAAGTTCCCCATTGCTGCCAATGGGCCAAAAAAAAAAATCAGTTTTTTCAGATGTGGAACATTCGGCAGTGCCCATTTTCTGGAGGTGCAAGAAAACGGATATAGGGGGTTTCCGGTATCTGGCAAGCAGAAACACAAAATACACAAGCCTACTGGTAAATGACGGAGCATGGGAGACATTATTTTTTTGCTTGGAAAATTGTATATGCTTTGACTACAATTCTATTTTGTTAAAAGCAGTGCTTGCAAAAGTGGTCAAACAAAATCAGGGAAAAGTTGTTTTTTTTTCTACTCAGTGTTTTCCAGATAAAGTTGGTGTTTTTATTTGAATAAAAATATTTTTGATGCATTGTTTATCATGTTTTATTAAAACATCAGAGCTTTCCCCCTGTGACATCATTAATGTTTACTACCTATGACAGCACTCTGAAATAGTTCCTCATTCGTTAGAATTTTTTAAAAATGAATAACTTGGTTTGGGCAACTATGACTGGTGTTTGGCATGTAATACTTAATGACATCACCAAGCCTTCCTCTTGTGACATCATTAGGATCCATCTCTAGGTTTTGACCTGAGAATTAAAATGCGCCAGAGCAGACAACTCTGCATGAGCTCATGTATCAGTGTGTGGAATTTGAAATGCAACAAACTGATCTTTGTTAATTAAATTAACCGGCACTGTCTGGTTCAGGTGGAAGTCAAGCATATATGCCACATGTTTTCCCGCTTGTGCCTTGGAAATCTATTGGAAGCTTTTAATGTATATTGTAAACATGAAAATACATCAATAAATTATTCTAAAACCAATACTTTGGTTTTAGTGGACATAACCGCAAGGCACAAATGGATTTTATGTCAGCATGTCATAGAATAAACCACCTTATTTGCTGAAGTAGAGAAAACTGTAGGGACTCCAATGAAGTTTTATTACTCCAAAGAAGTACAGTTAATTAAACCTATATTTTTAGTTGTAAAATGATTGTTCAGGTGTTAAAATTGGGGGTGGAGGGTTGATAGTAACCAGACAAAATGAATTCTTCTGCAACTTTATTCACTTCCATCTGGAATGCCTGCAGATCTTCTCCGTACAGAATCTGTTTGGCCATTAATTAAGAAAAGAGCAGATTATGTTCAGTTCAAGCACTTTAAATGAATTGCTGCTCTATCAAATGAACATCTTCTAGCATTGTGTTACATGGAAATGAGCTATAATCACTATCGGGAGCTGAATATACAAAAGCTTCTATGTAGCTACTACTTCAGTGAATTGAACTCTGCTTTGAATATGAGGCAATTAAGGGACTGGCTAGTCTGAATAGATTCTAGAAAGCACTTACAATTATTTAAAATCTCTACATTTTCTCCATAATTTTTTTTCTCGAAAATGAGCAGAACATTTTACAGCTAATTATCTGACGAAACGTATGCCGGTTTCCCTTCGGAGCATCCTACTACTTTTTAAAATTGGAGCAAGGCCACATTATTATGTACTGTAAGATTTGTGGGCTTTGTGTGTGTGTGTGTGAACATTGGTGCTGGCTATGTGGAAAAAATATTTTTCATGCAAACCCCCCCCCCTCCCCCCAATTCTCAAAATATTCTCATTCTTTTAAAGAGAGGTGCTGGTGTTTGTTTGTTTAGGGTTGTTGTTTTTTTTGCTTGTATGTGTGTGTACACACACACACACACACACACACACACACATATACACACAAACACACACACAATAAATCTATGTGGCTATCCAGAAATAGCTTTTTAGTGTTCTTAAAAATTGTGGCAGGGGATCAAATACAAACCATGATTTTCATGCACACCTACATGTAATTTTGAAAAAAAAAAGTCATAATCTTTAGATCTATCTGGCAGAAATCTTTCTTTTCTCCTGCAGGGGGAAGAAATCTATAAAAATATATGTCATCATAAGTGAACACACAATAATTGATTCTTTATATACCTAGTGTTGGCATCCAGATCTTCACCATTTGGTTCATTGGTTGCTGTTTATTGGTTTCTGATTTGGACTCTGGCAGTGTTGGATATGTTTGTTGTTTATTTGTTCAGTTGCTTCCGACTCTTTGTGATCTCATGGACCAGCCCATGCCAGAGCTCCCTGTCGGCAGTTTCCAACCTCAGCTCCTTCAAGGTTAAAATGTTGGGTATAGTTTAACCCTTTTTGTCTTAAGAATTGCAGTTTTGTATAATGTTTTTGTAGTGTTCTTGACTCAAGCTAAAAGCACAGAGTGGTGACAATTTAGCCAGAGCACTTGGTGTATAGAACCAGGAATGTCTTTTGACTTGTAGCCATCTTTCACAAGATATAATACAATTTATACTAACAACTCAGCTAATATAACTTAGCCCAGCTATGTTGGAAACATAGGACTCCCTGATGGTATTTATCCTAGAATGAATCCAGTTAGGTATTATAGAAAATAAGTTATTGGCTTCTTTTATATCTGCCTTTTCTGCCTTTCCTACACTTAATATTTCTCCTTTAATGCGATTTCATCTAGAATCTTCATGGAGTTTTTTCATTCACTTGACAACAACGAATATAGCTTGAATCACCACACTTTATGAAGTTTATAGTAAACAGTGCTTTCACTTAAATGTGTATCCCTGCCAAGTTGCTTAAATTTGTGTTTGTTTTTTATAACAAGGGGCAAGTGTAATCTAGTCCCTTTTTCATCCAAATGTTGCTGGAACAATGAAACATACTGTTGAATTTGTCCTTTATTTTGAAGGCATTTTATTTTAAAGTATGCAGCATTGCCTTTCTATTAGTTTAAAAAAGCTAGATGAGGGAGTCAACAGATCTTTAGTTAGTTGAACATGACTAGCTTTGATTTTAATGGGTGTGCTCAGATCCTGTGATATGGATGGATGATGACGAACAATGATTTTAGGATGAGGACTGACCACTGTAATTATGACTGTACTTTGTTATTTTAATGTTTTAGTGTAATTTGGATTATGATGTTTTAATGATTGTTTGTAATATTGTTTGTTGGAAACTGGTCTGAGTCCCTCGATGGAGGTGAGAAGACTGGTATACAAAACTGCTAAATAATAATAAATAATGGGAATTCACTAAGGCAATTGTTACCCATTTGGGACTGGTTCATATTCATGACATATTCATCAGTTTGTGGCATGCATAGGAACCATGAAAGTCCTCCAGTTCTTACTTATTGTGCAGATGGTGCTATGATTAATGGGTAAATGTTTCCTTATTGATTACGAAACAGCTGCCTCATCTCCCTTGCACAAGTGATCTCTAGCTTGAGGGGGAATTACACAACTGCTCACAGGAGGAGTGGAAACATAAGTCAGCTGCTCCCAATCAATAGGGGAATAGAGTCTTGTTGAATGCGGCAGTTGCTATCCAGAAAGTGAGTTTTGGAAGGTTGAGCAGGCAAACACTACTTAACTAGGTAACTAGGGTGGTTATATTAGCTAATTCTGGTCTTAAGTTATAACTGTGACTTAGTTGTACTCCAATCCAATGCTCACTGCTGAAATAATTCTATAAAATCTTGGCATTTAATTTACTAATTAGACACACTGCCCTGCCAATCTTATTTTTGAAGCCCCATATGTTCCTCATAGTTTGTGATAAAGCTAAACATCTGATGGGTGTAATAAGGGTTGAAATAGCTTTGTAACAAATGTGAAGCTTTCATGTCTTCTTTCATTTCTTGCCACTTGTGCCCTTTCTGTACTCATCACTCCTGAAAGTATCTCACGTACATGCATTACAATATTGTCACCTAGCAATGCTCCTCAAAGTTCTGCTAATTATATTTTCAGAAGACAAAGTATGTGGCATAGTTCAAACTTGCAAATGGCTGTAGTGTTTGTGAACTTTTCAAGCATGATACACAACAACTGGGATCAAGAAGGGAGGGAATCAATAAAATGGGTTGGAAAAACCATCCATGCCCTGTAAACAGAAATCCATGCCCTGTAAACAGAAATATGACACTGGTTGTAGGGCTACTTTAGCACAACCTTAATTATAGTGCCATATATAGGCAATTAAAAGTGTATGTAACTTTCATTAAAGTGTTACCATACTGTCTAGGACTGTGTTCAACCCTCAGTGCTCACCAACACGTTCAGTATAGTAATATTTTTGAAATGGCCTTTTAGAACCAGTGCAAAACCCAGTCTTCACAATATCATGTATTAGAGATGTTATTGTATTGCTGAAACATGATCCTTTATAAATATTCTAATTTTATTATCTTTGCTTTGTAAAGATAAAATATTCAAGCATACTAAAACTCTCCATGATAAATTAAACATACACACACAAAGCCCAAATGTTTTGACTGTGTTAATGAATCTAATTTATAAAGCCATGTTCAGCCCTATGGCATTTTTGTTGGCAACAGTTGTTTCCATATGGGAGAGTTAAAAAAGATGTTTTCAATTTGTTCCTAGTTCGCATTTTCAAGTTTGAGCCAATAACAACATTATTTGAATTATAATGAACTTTGGAACATTATCCTGACATAGATTTTGTAGACATTTTTGTATGTGTACTGTATTAAGGAACTAATTTCCTACAGTCACGGAAATAGTGAGTTTCCAAAGTGAGTCAACCACACATTTTCTATAAGATTTGAAAATAACTTGTCTCTCACATATGTAGTAACATGCTGTTATGAACTGAGATCAGTTCAGGTTCCTGAATGCATGTTTACAATTTGCTTTCAAGCACAGTATTGCTTTCTAAGATTATATATCCATCATTGCTGGTCACTGCCATTTCCCACCCAGGCAATCAAAAAGGTCAGATGTAGCACCATGTTGCAAACAGTAGAGAAGGTCGGTGCTTCTTTTGGGAACTCATTCCATGAAGTGGGGCGGGAGTGGGGAAAAGCAGAGGGAACTGTCTTGTTTCATTTCATATCATCGAGGTCCCATGCCTTCCCATGTTCTTTCCCCACCTTTCCCTGCTTCCTTTCATCTTCTCTTGTTGGGAGTCAGTTAGCACCAGACTCCAGAGCATGCAGTCTTCATTCCCTTTCCCTGCACTGCCACAATGGCGTAGCCACTGGAAGTCATGTGATGGCCTCCATAGGATTCTGTTTTGGCAGTGCACAGAATTGGAGCAGACAGTGCGTGGGATGAAGTCCTTAGCTTCTAACTAACTAAGCTCTCACCTTCCACCACTTTATTCAGAGAAGGATGTGGTTTTGTTTTTTTGGGTACCTTGATACCTTGACCTGTGAATACCTCAACCCAGATTTTTGGGGTTGATTTTTCACTAGAATTTCTATATATATATATATATATTTATATTCAGTATGTAATTAGCCTTTGGTATGAATGCAAACTCATTTTCTGTAATGTATGAAGCACCCTTCACATACATTGAAAAAGAGAGACCATCTTTGACCAAGTAATTAAGGAGGATATGCTGGTACAATTCTGCATTCATAAGTGTTTTCTTATTCGTATCTGTTTGCAGAAAAAAGAAATTAAACACCAGATTATCTGTATTTTAACAGAAAAACAATCTGGGTTGTTGTAGGTTTTTTCGGGCTATATGGCCATGTTCTAGAGGCATTCTAGAAAAAACCTACAACAACCCAGTGATTCTGGCTATGAAAGCCTTCGACAATACAGAAAAACAATCAACAGAAATAAACCATAAAAATTAAAATAGATAATGTTGCATCAGTGTTGTCAGACTTCCTATCCATGAAAAATGTGGCCTTCTCGTGGAAAGCTCTTGAATATAAAGTAATATTTTGCAATGTGAATAACTAAAAGGCAGGTCTCTAGAATATGCAAACAGTTTGCACAAGGAAATATTCATTGAATTTTGGTTTACTTTGGTTTGGTTTTAATGTGACATAAAATAGTTGGGTTGCTGGCAGATGTTTTAAAGTGCAGTGCATTTTAATATGTTGGCTACAATACAAATTCAGTCACACTTAGAGTAGACCAACTGAAATCAATGAAATTTAAGTTAATCATAACTACTTGAATTTTAATGGGCCCTTTTAAAAATATGAACATGTTCATATCCAATACAATGTATTGGGTAAAAAAAGCAATGCTTAATGATAACATTTTTTTTTACAAAAGTTTTGATAGCTAGCTTTCAACAGTTGTTCTCATGTGGTATGAGGGCTAGTAGTTTGGTCAAGAGTTAAGTCCTACTATTTGAATAGTATGATTTAATTCCAAAGAGACATGTCCTTTTGAAGAGTCCTGGTGCTAAAAACAAACAGGATTCATCTAGTCCTGTCTTAATGTCACTGTGCATTGAAGCTGAAGAAAACAAATGTGTGTCAAGTATGTGTGTGTGTATGAGAAAGAGAGAGATGAGAGTGAAAGAGAGGACTGTGCTGTCATTAAAGAGTGACACTTATTTTTATAGCTGCATGCTTCAAGGCTGACTCTATGTCCAACACAGCCATATGAATAAATGATGCCAGCTTCCTAGTGATCTAAAAATTGTGATCAGAGTGTTTTTCATCAAAGATAACAAGACCTTTCCAAAGTCATGTTGTTTCAAATGGCTCCGGTATTATTTGGCTTTAGCAATACGTACTTACTTTTCTGAGTTGCAACAAATTTGTAGTTTCTCTTTCCCTTATGCGAAAAATAGAGGGCACTTTCAACTAATTCCAAAAACTTTGCTCATCCAAGCATCACTATTTCAATAAACACTAAAGTAGTTAGTCACTGTATAGTTGAGAATTTTCCAAGTCAAGAACTGTGGATGTAATATTAAAGGCAAGCTAGGTTTGGTGAAATGCATGTTCACAGGATATTCACACTTTGTGCTAGAAGGCTGTCAACAAAACTGACAGTATACTATGAAGCCACGATGACAGTCCTTTGTAGAGATTTGAAACTGAGAGTCCATGATGTGCACCTAAAGCAACATGAAAGACATGTTATACATTCTGTCTTTACTTTGTATTGAAGGTCTGATAGCAAGATGGGAGAAAATGTCATGCATTACAATCCCATAAAGAATTAAAACAACCAGAATTTCTGGGATTAATGATCAAAGTTCAGCCAAGAGCGATATGTTTGGCAGAATAAGTTGTCTGTGGTGAGTTGCTGAAATTTGGTAAATGAATAAAACTGGCCTGTGCAAGTTCGCTAACAGGCCAAAAGCCAGCTCTTGCTTTATATGACATGGCCAGTTGGCAACCCAAACTGCTTGTCCATGGATGTTGTAAAATGTTGTGAATGGCAGATATGCAATTGGCTTAAGAACATCCAGTTACTGGACTATGTAAAAAGCACTGATATAAAATATGTTTGCATCAATAATGATATTTGTATACTACCCTTCTAAGCCCTCAGATGACTCAGGGCGGTTTACAGAGGCAACAATTCGATGCCCAAGAACATCATAAAACATTTAAAACATTAATCACACTAAAACACAGACAGGTGAAAGTGTGTGACTCACCCAAGATCACCCAGTGGGTTTCCATGGCAGAGCAGGGAATTGAACTCTGATCCTCCGAAGCCATAGTCCAACACTCAAAACACTATACCACACGGACTCTGCACCCTAGTTTTTTCTTTCTGTGTCACAGTTCTGGAATTAAATTTATATATAGACGTTACAGCTTTGGCCCATAGGAATACAACGTAATTCGACATTTGTATACACCTGGGCAAGAGAGAACTTCAACCACAAACTAAGATGTATGCATCAAAGTTTGCATTACAATGATTCAATAAGGAATAATTTAAGAATTAATTAGAAAAGTGAAATTCATGGTCTGCCTTTTTCTCGCTGTTCCTAAGGCACACAATCAAATCATCAAGGATTATCATAAGGAGATTAACACTTTTTATTCATCATCTTGGAAATATTTTACTTAACAAAGGTTTGGAGCAGGTTTTCTCTCTGTTGTTGCCATAGTTTCATTACTGCTGTCTGGGGTCTACAGTAAGTGATCGGATTTATTCAAATTTATTCAAATCAGTGATTACTAGACCTAACTGAAGCAACATTGCTACAGTTAGGCTATAAAGCAAGTTAAACATGTGAACATAGACATGACCTTCATTTGATACCTAACATTTCCAGTCCACTATCACAAAAACATGGATCCAGAGTTTGTCTGAATGTACCAACCTAGAAGTAGCAATATATCTGGATGGGCGAATGAAGCAACATTTGATCTGGGAGATCACTTACAGAACCATAAAATCTAGAGTTGGAAGAGACCTCTTGGGCTATTCAGTCCAACCCCTGACAGATGGACATCCAGTATCTGTTTAAAAGCCCCCAAAGAAAAAAGCCTCCAAAAAAAGGAGCCTCAGCATCTATTGTGATAATGCAAGACTTCTTACATGAGATTCATGTGGCTTGCGCCAATTCTGCATGCAGAACCATAACCATGAATTAGCAGAATTGTAGTGGCCAGTATGGCTATAAATGATTTTTTTAAAAGTTCTATATCTTCCACTGGGAAATAAAAAAATGTAGTACTGTGAGATTGACATCCAATTTATTTCTGGTCTAAGGAGAGAGTTCAAAGGGACATTTGGAGATATAAGAACATAATTTCCATCACTTCTTAATGGTCACAAGTTGGTCTGTGTATACTCTCACCAACCACCAGCTTACTTTATATTCCTTGAATAAAAATAGCAACTATCAAGCATTGTATAGTGTTTTGAAAATGAAACTTTTCCTCCATAAGTTGTCTTCCCAATTGGATTCACATAATTGGAAAATAACTTTCAGGGAGGGGGACAGAGAAAAAAATTGCACAGATTTCCTTTTTATATATAAAAATAAGAAGCTGCCATTATCTTCAGAGTGCTTAGAATTTGAAAAACCATTTATGAATTCAAGTTGGAAGTGTGTCTGAAAAGTCAACTGAATAAGAAGAAAAACTGAATGTGGAGATCTTATATGTGTCTTCCGACTAATAGGTGGTTTTCACTTTAAGGATATGGGACTGGTGTACACTCAGGGAAATCCACCTTATGGCCCTTCATGTACCTGGAGAAACCCATATTTTAGCTGGTTGGTTGAGCAGAACTCTAGTCGACAACCACAAATGGTCTCTTCATCCACTTGAGGATTGCTCTATTTTCCATCAATGGGGCTAACTCGAAGTGGATTTGTTTGCAGCACTGGGCACACGTCAGCCACAAAATCATGAGTGAGGCTGCCTGGGAGTCATGTTTCAGCTGGCATCATCATCACCTCTTTGCGTTTCCCCTGCTGCCCCTCCTGAATTGAGTAATAGTCAATATACCCGTGGAGAAGGCCAATTGTATACTACTCATCCCGTGGTGGCCCTGGTGTGTATTTGTGTGTGCAGGGATAGTTCCTAATCCGTGTAGCAAGAAAACTATAATAGGCTTGATCCATGGAGTGATGCAAAATAAATCTTCCATGTAATCTCTGACTTAGGTAAACTAAAGAGGAGAGATACATATTTTTCATGCATGAACTGCAAGTGAGCATTTTAGGCAAGAGCAAAACTGGCAAAAGCATTGCAAATTGTAGTGTGAGCTTTGCTGACCTCTTGTTGGTGCCGTTTTTCTATTTATCAAACTAAGGAACAAAATCATGCAGTGCACCTATATTTAACACAGCTCTTATATACATATAACAGCTGTTACTGATTTTTACATACAATGTAGTCTGTTAAGTGCCTATATTAAGCATACATTTAATTTGGTTTGTGTCTTAAAAGTGTTTTATTTAAAATCTGTATTGTGTTCTTATATAGAGAACATAATTACATGGATAAAAAAGTTACTGTGTAGCCATTTCCTTATTCTGTTGTCCCTATGGCAGCACCTTTTCTGCTCCAGTTGTTACATTTCTCACTAAGTTGAAAACAATGTGCTGAAGAGTGCAGGAAGAGGAAGGAGAGAGAGCGGAGAAGATAGAGTTTCTTCTTGACTCTGACCTCCGAAGCTTATGTCACTGTCGTTGTAAACACTGCCATCTTTAAAAAATGGAGGAGAAAGGAGTCATCTCTATTCCAAACTGATTTTTCCCTTTCCACACATACCTCTGAAGTACCCATAACTCGGGTTACCTTTTTATGGTAATCTTTACATATATGCACACACATCTATATGAGATAAGAGTCCTCAAATTGCCAAAGGTGTATTCATTGATCTGTAAATTGACATTCTGTGTCCCCTTAGAAGGAACAACTATTTATACAAATTTCAACCAATTCCACAGAAAGAGGTAAAGCTAAAGCTAAAGATTTTCCCCTGACATTAAGTCCAGTCATGTCCAACTCTGGTGTTGGTGCTCACTTCCATTTCTAAAGCGGAAGAGCCGGCATTGTCCATAGACTCCTCCAAAGTCATGTGGCCAGCATGACTTCATGGAGTGCAATTACCTTCCAGCCGGAGTGATACTTATTAATCTACTTACATTTGCATGTTTTTGAATTGCTAGGTTGGCAGAAGCTGGGGCTAACAGCGGAAGCTCATCCCGCTCAGCAAGTTCAGCAGCTCAGTTGTTTAACTACCGGTGTCACTGGGAGAGAGTGACAATTGTAAATAAATACCTATATTGGTCTCCTGTTTACTTCTTCGTCTCATTATGACCTGCCTGCAAATTCCATGTAGAACAACACACAATATGTTCACTCCCCCCCCCCAATTAAAATCACGTTATCATGGGCAAAGATTTGAATTTCTGAATCCAGATTCAGGTTTAGATCTGAGTCAAATTTAATGGCCTCCAAACTGAGCAAAGACATTTTCCCTGTTTCCTCAATTTGCTGAACCAGTTGAAATTACTAAAATTAAACTGAAGTGTGTGCATGCTCAGCTGATTTTCCAGAGATTGAAATATCACTTAGTTGAATGCTTGAAAACTAAGAAGCAAAGATGTATATCTTTCAGAGATGGGCAGATTGCTCTGGCCTTTCAGGATAATGCTATTGCTATTAGCACCCCATTTATTTCCTCATCTGTGGTTCATCCATGTAGAGTTCTCCATCAGACTACTCCCTTATCAACAGTGGGCCTTCATACTGCCAGTACATGGGCATATTTAAATTAATCAAAATCAATCCATATGTTTGAATCCCCAAATAATTTTGAATTACACATCTTTCAAGCTTCCTTAATATGTGTGTCAAATATCAGGTAGCTATGGCTTCTTCTACACTGCCCTATATCCAACGATCTGATTCCAGATTATCTGCATTAAACTGGATTTCATTTATTTATTTACTCTATTTCTACCCCATCTTTCTCTACCCTGGAGACTCAAGGTGGCTTACATAGAGGCAATTATTCAATGCCTTAAAAACACATATAATTCCAAAAATTAAAATTTAAATTAGATTAAAATTAAAAAAATATTAAACTCTAGCCGTCCCCTGCCATGTGTTGCTGTGGCCCAGCCTTCTGGAAAATAAAGTAATGAGAAAGTGTATGTTTCTAATACATGTAATTTCTTTATGCTTGTGGGTGAACAGAAGTTTTTGTTGTTTGTCAGTGTTGATGTAGAGATTGTTTGGTTTGCCTACTCTGGAACATACAACATATAATTGTCCTTCTTTAGGGACCCCTTTCAAATCTATGATACTATATCTGTCATATACGTGTGTGTGTGTGCGTACGCGCATCATATATATCTATGGCTGCATGGCTCCTTGCCAGGAGGGCTTTGATTATGTTTTCTTGACCTAGTGAAGGGAGTTGGACTGGGTGGCCTTGAGGCATCATTTTTCAACTTGGGGGTCAGGACCCCTGGGAGGGGGTTGTGAGGGGGTGTCAGAAGTGTCACGAAGACCGCCAGAAAACATAGTATTTTGTGTTGGTCATGGGGTTTCTGTGTGGGAAGCTTGGCCCAATTCTGTTGTTGGTGGGATTTGATTGTAGGTGAACTATAAATCCCAATAACTACAACTCCCAAATGTCAAGGTCTATTTCCTCCAAATTCCTTTTGTGCTCATATTTGGGCATATGGAGTATTCGTGCCAAGTTTGGTCCAAAACCATCATTGTTTGAGTCCACAGTGCTCTCTAAATGTAGGTGAACTACAACTCCAAAATTCAAGGACAATGCCCACCAAACCCTTCCAGTGTTTTCTGTTGATCATGGGAGTTCTGTGTGCCAAGTTTGGTTCAGTTCCATCATTGGTGGAGTTCAGAATGCTCTTTGTAGGTGAACTATAAATCCCAGCATCTACAACTCCCAAATGTAAAAATCATTTTTTTAAATGATGTTCACTGCATGCATTATTAGGTGTCTTGTGGCCAAATTTGGTGTAAATTTGTCTAGTGGTTTTTGAGTTATGTTAATCCTCCAAACAAACAGTAAATTTTTATTTATATAGATTTTAAAATATTCTATTCCATATTAAAACCACACCATCCATAGTCATAGTCCAAGCTGTTCCATAGTCATTCCATATATTCCAAATCTGTTAATTGCACTGCACTATTATATGAGTCTCCACTGCTAGATAATCTGGAATAAGAAGGTAATCTGAGATCACATCCTGGGATATAGGGGCAGTGTGGAAGGGGCTTATGTTTCATCATCTTGGAGGGTATGGCTCACCCTCCTTTAGTGTTGCAGCTACATTTCAGTATATAGTTTGTAACTTCCTAACAATAGTTACATCCTGGGAATGTTCAAGTGAGGACTGTTATGATCTTCTCCCATGGTTCATCTCATCATAGATTAATCAGCACCCAATCCCCTGCCCTACAAATCTGGAAGCCCTTCCACACAGCCCTATATCCCAGAATATCAATATCTACTTTGAACGGGGTTATCTGAGTCCACACTTAGATAATGTGGGATTTTCTGCCTTGATGTTCTGGGATATTTATTTATTTATTTAAACCATTTCTACCCCGCCCTTCTCACCCCCGAGGGGGGACTCAGGGTGGCTAACACGGGCAACAATTCAGTGCCAACAGTATCAGGACAACAATATAAAACAGCAATATAAAATCCATGATATAACAATTAAACAGTAATATTAATTAAAATTAAAGAATCACATAGAATAAATCACATAATCACAGGTCATAAAGCCATTTCCAATTTTCAAACAATCCTATTGTCCGAGTTCAGTGCCTAAAGTGCTGCTGTGCCCACTAGCCAAAGGCCTGGCTTCATAATCATGTATTTAGTTTTTTCCTAAAAGTAAGGAGGGAGGACGCCAATCTAATTTCGCTGGGGAGCGAATTCTATAAGCGGGGGGTCACCACCGAGAAGGCCCTGTCTCTCATCCCCACCAGACGCGTTTGAGACGCTGGTGGGCTGAGAGCAGGGCCTCCCCAGTAGATCTTAAATTACGAGGTGGAACGTAGAGAGAGATACGTTCGGATAAGTTAGCTGGGCCGGAGCCGTATAGGATTTTATAGGCCAAGACCAGCACTTTGAATTGTGCTCGGAGGTGGACCGGCAGCCAGTGGAGCTGACGCAGCAGGGGGGTGGTATGTTCCCTGTATGGCGCTCTGGTAAGTAATCTGGCTGCTGCCCGTTGGACTAGTTGAAGTCTCCGAACAGTCTTCAAAGGCAACCCCACGTAGAGTGCGTTGCAGTAATCTATTCAGGATGTAACCAGAGCGGGACCACCGTGGCCAAGTCAGACTTCCGAAGGATATAGGGCTGTGTGGAAGGGCCCTGGGTTATTGTAAGCGTATGACAGGCAGACTTTCTTAGTACAGCTGTTCTTGAATAGTTAGAATAGTCCTGTATAGTTACAGGACCGTTGTGTCCGATGAGCTATGCTAAAGCCAGTTTTAGTTGGTTAGATATGTACATCTTCTCTTGATTTTCCATGTGTTAACCTTTGATACTCATTTTGTGCAGTAAGGCACTCTGGGGATCACCACTCGTTTTTTAAATTCTTTGCTCGTATTAATAATTGATAGTGGCTTAGACTAGATATAGCCAATGCAGGCTTTCCGCCTAAATTGTGGAAGGACATATAAAAGGGAGACAAAATAAACAGTTAATGTCCTAGTAATATGTTTCCATTTCTTAGCCAGAACTGAGATTGAGTCTTTTAGATTCTTAGAGAAAATTAGGTCAGATTTTGAAAATCTTTCTCAGAGAATGAAACATGGAAATATGCTGCTCCAACCTCTTATTTCTTAATTACTTTTCTTTCTGACATTTCAGTGACCATCAGCGTGCAACCATCATTGTGGAGATACGGGTTGGAAGACAATAAAGGAATAGCTTTGCATAACAAGGCTCCACATAATCGGTTGAATTAGTTATGCATAATTAAAGTGATGAAAATGTATTATTTGAAATGAAAATACTTTGCCCCAGATTAGTTATTTAAAACAGATTGCTCTACATTGAGCTTTCCATATTTGGTAATAGCTGGTGCTGTGGGCTGTGGTGCAACATCACAGTGATTTTTTCTTGAAATAAGTTCCACTGCACATTAGGGAACATTTTCGCCATGCTTGTTGTATCTCAAAAGGACCGCCATGGGTGTATTTTATTGCCAAAATTGAAAAGAAAGGAGAAAGGCTTCTTAGCCAGTGCATGTCATTCATATTAAAGTATTATTATTTATTTATTTACTATATTTGTATACCACCCTTCTCAGCCCTCAGGCGACTCAGGGTGGTTTACAGAGGCAATGATTTGATGCCCAAGAACATCATAAAACATTTCAAACATTAATACATAGTATAAAATCAAACAATAGTAATAAAAACATAAGCCATTTGCGTCTCCTAATTAAAAACATTATTAATCTCGTCGTCCAGTTGTTCCATGTTCCTATGTCTTTTACATTGCATTTTCCAACACTTGCTCGAACAACCAAATCTTGACTCTTTTCTGGAATATTGAGATGGAGGGGGCCAATCGAATGTCCCTAGGAAGGGCATTCCATAGCTGAGGGGCCACCATTGAGAAGGCCCTGTCTCTTGTTCCCGCCAAAAGTATTTGTGATGCAGGTGAGATCGAGAGCAGGGCCTCCTCGGATGAACTTAAAGTCCTAGCAGGTTCATAAGAGGAAATGCGTTCAGACAGGTAAGTTGGGCCAGAACGGTTTAGGGCAGTGGTTCTCAACCTGTGGGTCCCCAGATGTTTCGGCCTTCAACTCCCAGAAATTCTAAGAGTTGGTAAACTGGGATTTCTGGGAGTTGTAGGCCAAAACACCTGGGGACCCACAGGTTGAGAACCACTGGTTTAGGGCTTTATAGGCTAAAGCCAGCACTTTGAATTGTGCCTGGTAGCAGACTGGCAGCCAGTGGAGCTGGTGCAACAGAGGAGTTGTAAGCTCTCTGAGCACCGCTCCTGTTAGTAATCTGGCTGCTGTCCGTTGGACCAGCTTCCGAACAGTCTTCAAAGGCAACCCCACATAGAGCACATTACAGTAGTCTATACAGGGTGTAAACAGAGTGTGGGCTACTGTGGCCAAATCAGACTTCCCAAGGTACGGGCACAGCATGGAGCATTTGCACAGTCAGGGCTACATTGCAGAGTTATTGAAAGAAGGGCTTCTTCAGCTTTTTGTGACTCTTTTTCACCTGAAAAATCTTTAGAACTTCATGTATATCGGTGTATAAAAGAGGTATACAAATCAAACATCCATAATAATAAACCAACATTTGCAAGGCTTGCTAAACAGACTGATTTCACTTTTTGTGGAGTACAGCTGAAGCATTTTCTGCAGAGTCTACTGTCAACATTGCACATGGTTGCTAACATATTCGTGTAAATGAGTGGCATTCAGAAACCTTGCCTTTTTTCTTCATGACACCAACATTGAGCTAAGGCAGTGGTTCCCAACCTTTTGACCTCTTAAGTGTTATAGATTTCAGCTGCCACAATTCCTAACAACAGATTGGAAACCACTGAGCTAAGGGGACCCCATTTGGAGTCAGGACACACAATTTAAGAAGCAGTGACTCAAGAACAACTGGCAATACAGGTGAGAAATAGTCTGTGAATTCAAAGATAGTCTGTGAATCTACACTTTTGGTTAACCATAACCTAATATGAAAATCCAGACTTTCCTTGTCAGATGTTTTAAGCAGCAAGGATAAGCAATATATTTTCCTCATTCAAGAACTATATTTCGATTCTTAATTCAGTTGTTAGAGAATTTCCAGGGAGAATAGGATGTATGCATCACTTGTCATATCCAGATGGTAAGTTAGTAAATAGTTTCACCAAAGTAACCACTGCCCCTAGGATACCTCAAAGAATGTAATTTAATTAATCATTTGCCACAGCCAGATGGTTGTTATTCCAGCCAATACACACGGTCTTTTACACTGAATATAGTTGTTCTTTCTATACTTACTTACTTTGTTCTGTTAAGTTCGTTGACAGCCAAGTGGGGTTGAATATTAGATTTCGCAAATGGACATTGGCAAGCTTTGACATTTTAATTTTCATTGTGAGTGTTAATATAATACTTAATGCAGCTACACATTTATATGTCTATGTGAATGTTCGCTACTCAGTTTTAATTGGTTTCAGGGTTAGAAGTGAAACATATGCATTTCCTATTTTTACATTTTGTGTTGTGATATTGATAGAAAAATCTAGTGAGTACCAATTAGTCATTTTCAATTTTGGAGGACAGTTCACAACTGGGACCACCTTTCCATGACTTTTGCCAGAGTCTTTTCAATTCTTTCAAATCTTTAAATTCTCATATTGTGTAAGCTTTTCCAGCTGCTTCTCATCAAATCTGCTGTCACCTGGAACTGCAACATTGACGATCCATACTTTGGTTTTCCCCCCACAATTGTGAGGTCAAAAGTATTGTGTTTCAAAACTCTGTCAGTATTACTACTACTACGACGACGACTACTACTACAATTCTAAACTCTGGGATGCTTTGTCTTCACAAAGCAAAATTAGGATGAAAAGATTTCAAATCTAGAAACAACATTTCTAGGTCCATATAAATGAAATGAATAAACTTTTTGCTCAGTATCAGAGCAAATCATTTATCATGATCCTCATGGTCAACAAGTTGAACATGAGCCAATAATATGATGCTGCAGCAAAAAAAGCCAATGGGATTTTGGCCTGCATCAATATGAGTATAGTGTCTAGATCCAGAGAAGTCATGCTACCCCTCTTAAAAACTCTGGCATAGACAATGAGAACTGGGAAGCCCTGGCCCTTGGGAAGCGCTCCAGCTGGAGGTCAGCTGTGACCAGCAGTGCTGCAGAATTTGAAGAGGCACGAATGGAGGGTGAAAGAGAGAAGCGTGCGAAGAGGAAGGTGTGTCAAGCCAACCCTGACCGAGACCTCCTTCCACCTGGAAATCAATGCCCTCACTACGGGAGAAGATGTAGATCAAGAATAGGGCCCCACAGTCACCTACGGACCCACCAAACACTGATCCTGGAAGATTATCCTACTCGGCCAACGAGGGATTGCCTAAGTAAGTTACCCCTCTATTCTTCTTGGTTAGACCACACCTGGAATACTGTGTCCAATTCTGGGCACCACAATTGAAGTGAGATATTGACCAGCTGGAATGTGTCCAGAGGAGGGCGACTAAAATGATCAAGGATCTGGAGAACAAGCACTATGAGGAGCAGCTTAAAGAGCTGGGCATGTTTAGCCTGCAGAAGAGAAGACTGAGAGGAGACATTATGAGGGCCATGTATAAAGATGTGAGAGGAAGTCCTAGGGAGGAGGGAGCAAGCTTGTTTTCTGCTGCCCTGGAGACTAGGACGTGGAGCAATGGCTTCAAACTACAAGAAAGGAGATTCCATCTGAACAGTAGGAAGAACTTCCTGACTGTGAGAGCTGTTCAGCAGTGGAACTCTCTGCCCCCGAGTGTGGTCAAGGCTTTCAAACAGAGGCTGGATGGCCATCTGTCAGGGGTGCTTTGAATGTGATTTTCCTGCTTCTTGGCAGGAGGTTGGACTGGATGGCCCATGAGGTCTCTTCCAACTTTATGATTCTATGATCCAGACATTCCATTGCAATTTATCACAATAAACCTTGGTCTTATCAAGTTTATTGCAGTGATGGTAAGAATCTACACTGCCAAATAATGCAGTTTATCTGCTTTGAACTGCATTATATGAGTCTACACTGCCATATAATGAAGTTCAGTGCAGTTACGCATTATAAAACTGTTATTATATGGCAGTGTAGATGGGGCCTGAGTAATTCTCAACTTTAAACCTACAGTAGCATGCCCACATTTTACTAGCTTCTTTGTGAGAATGTAATGGGGAACCTTCTCAAAGGTCTTACTGAAATCGAAATACGCTATATCCACAGCATTCCTTTCATCTACCAAGCTTGTAACTCTGTCAAGAAAAGAGATAAGGGAAAGTCTGGTCATTGTAGTTGCTTCCAACTCTACGATTCTGAGACTCATACAGCAGGAAAAAAATCTGGATGAAAACCTTTCACCCTTATATTTGACACTTCTGCTCGAGGAGAGCTTTTTTATTTTTCTCTTTTTAAATGGTAAGCTGCAAGAAAGTACATAACAATTTGAAAGAGATGGAGTGAGAGAGCAAGTACAGCAATTTTGTGTTTAAGCAGACTACACAGTTGAGAGATTATAAAGTAAAGGTTACCCAGTATCACCTTTATAGAAGGTGTTGACTGCCCTGATGGGTCAACATGGCTTGAATGGCAATACTGTCATCTGAGATATCTAGGCTTTATATCACTAGTCAGTTTCTTTAACCTTTACAGCAATTCGCTACTTCATAAGGAAGCGAATACCATTTCCTGACATTTTTGCCCATTAATGTGTCACTTATAAATATTTGGCTGGCATCAAAATACCTGCAAGGGAGTTAGTCTGATCTGTGAGAATGTTCTTTAAATTCAGCCTAGAGTTTTGGATACAATGAACGCTTTGACATAAACATTGTACTTTCTTGCATTTCTGAAAGTTTTCCCCTGACATTAAGTCTAGTCATGCCTGACTCTGGGGGTTGGAGCTCATCTCAATTTCTAAGCCGAAGAGCCAGCATTGTCCATAGACACCTCCAAGGTCATGTGGCCAGCATGACTGCATGGAGCGCCGTTACCTTCCCGCTGGAGCGGTACCTATTGATCCACTCACATTTGCATGTTTTTGAACTGCTAGGTTGACAGAAGCTGGGGCTGACAGTGGAAGCTCATGCCGCTCCCCGGATTCGAACCTGTGACATTTCGGTCAACAAATTTAGCAGCTCAGCGGTTTAACCCACTGCGCCATCGGGGATGAGTTTTATCATATTTATTTATTATTTATTTATTATTTACAGCTTTTATATTCCGCCCTTCTCACCCCGCAGGGGACTCGGGACGGATTACAGTGTACACATATATGGTGCACTTTCAATGCCAATTTTTGACATACAAACATATACAGAGGCTATTTAACTTTTTTTAATATGTTTTATTTAACTTACTAGCTGTACCCACCACGTGTTGCTATGGCCAACCTTCCCTCTTTCTCTCATTCTTTCCCTCCTTCCTTCACTCCCTCTTTCCTTCCTTCCTGTTTCCTTCTCTTCTTCTATCTCTTTCCTTCCTTCCCCCCTTTTCTTTCTCTTCTTCTCTTCTCCTCCTTCCTCCCTCTTTCCTTCCTTCTTTCCCTTTTTTCTTTCCTCTCTCCTCTTCTTTCTCTAACTTTCCTTCCCTTTTTCTTTCCCTCCTTTTCCTTCTCTTCCTTCCTTCCTTCTCCCTTCCTCTTCCTTCCTTCCTTCCTCCTTCCTTCCTTCCTTCCTTCCTTCCTTCCTTCCTCCTTCATTCCCTCCCTCCCTCCCTCCCTCCCTCCCTCCCTCCCCTCCCTCTCTTCCTTTCTTCCTTTTCCTTCTTTCTTTCTTTCTTTCTTTCTTCTTTCCTTCTTTCTTTTCTCCCCTTCCTCCCTCTTTCTTCCTTTTTACTGTATTGTCATTTAGCTTTGGGGGCTTTTTAAGTCCCTTTCTGTTTTCAGTGTTTTTTTTTTTTTGAGTGAAGGACATACATTGGCCTGAGAGGTGTCTTGTGCCCAAATTTGGTGTCAATTCATCCAGTGGTTTTTGAGTTATGTTAATCCCACAAATGAACATTACATTTTTATTTATATAGATTATATAGAGTGTAATCGGGTATTATGAAGCCTTTTTGTTTGGTTTGGTATTGTGATATGGCCTAAGGTAAATAAAATTTACTATACTGTCAAAACCACACCACTATTGATATGTTTTATGTACTTCTTATCTAAGTGCAATTGAATTTTGGTATATGCTTCTGTTTATGACAGAACATGACAAGAAGCCAAATGTACTGGAACTCAGCGGTAAAAGGAGATACCTCTAACATTGTGAGCTGTCCCTCAGATGTCAATCATCCCTAGCATCAATGACATGTCTCCATAAATATGTACAGTATTAGTCTTCAAAGAATTGGCTGTGTATGTCTCTTGCACCATGAAAAGGAGGATGAGGGGGAGAAAAAAAGGAATTTAGCAGAACCTTTGGACTAACTGGTTTTTATTTTAACACAAGCTTTTGTGAGTTGTAGGTTGATATGAAGAAAAGCTCATGTTAAAATAAAAATCGATTAGTCTTCAAGGTGCTACCAGATTTCTCTTTATACCTTCCACTTCCCTCTTTTAATTTATAAATATATAAATATTACAGTGGAACCTCTACTTAAGAGCACCCCAACTTAAAAGTATTTTGAGTTTAGAGCTCATTCTGGGTTTCACTTTGACATAAGAGCAGTATTTTGAGTTAAGAGCTAGTGCCAGAGGGAGCATTAATGCGAGAATACAGAGCTTTAGGGCTTCAGGGGAGCAGCCTCTGTGCCTCGTGTTCTTGTCCACTTTGGAAGATTGCTGTCTGCTTTCTTCTTGTCTGCTTTGAGTTAGTTGATTTTGTGTGATTTTTTTCTTGGTATGTTTGGCTTCATGGAAAGAGAGAGGGAGAGAAAGCAAGAGAGGCTATAATAATAATAATAATAATAATAATAATAATAATAATAATAATAATAATTTATTTGTACCCCGCTACCATCTCCCCAAGGGACTCGGTGCGGCTTACATGAGGCTGAGCCCACAATACAACAATAAAAACAATAGCAACAGTAATACAAACAATAAATAAAACTCATAAACAGAAAATCGCAATAAACATTAACAATAACACGAAAACATTAAAAAACCTATGGCTGGGCCAAATGTAATAATTAATTTTTTTTAAAAAATGCTGGGCGTGACCAGGTGACATATAAACAGGATAGAAATTTTGGAGAAGGATAGAGCATGCAGACAATCCTAGATCACTAATAAAGTGTGTTTAGGGACATATTGCTGAGAGTTTCCTTATTCTGGGAAGGCACACTGGAACAACCACGTTTTCGGGCTCCTCCTAAAGACTGCCAGTGTTGGGGCATGTCTGATGTCCCTGGGAAGTGAGTTCCAGAGTCGAGGGGCCACCACTGAGAAGGCCCTGTCCCTCATCCCCACCAATTGCGCAAGTGTGAAGAAAATGATGCTTCTGCCCCTTCACTTTGTTCTTCTTTGCCACAACTTTGCGCTTCTATCTTTTTAAAGTTGATTTTTCTTTTGCATTGTTCCATGCGAATGCGCATTTATACATTATTGGTTATTTATAAAATACATTTTTCTATGTATTGTCGAAGGCTTTCATGGCTGGAATCACTAGGTTCACCATGGAAATTTCCAACAGACCTCACTACCTCTGAGGATGCTTGCCATAGATGCAGGCGAAACGTTAGGAGAAATGCCTCTAGAACATGGCCCTATAGCCCGAAAAAACCCACAAGAACCTACATTTTTCTAATTTAAAAATATGTAAGAAAAATGGGAGTGAGTGGATGGGTTTCAGGAGTCCAGAATGGATTAAAAGCATTTCAATGGGAAAATTTGCTTTGAGAAATGAGCATTTTGAGTAATAAAACAAATAGAGTTTGGTTATAGAACAAATTAAACTCTTAAGTCAAGGTATCACTGTATAACACAAAGATTTCACTGACCTCATTGTTACCTTGATTGGGTAGACTAAAAAGTAATAGAAAAATTTGAGTCACTTACTGAAAGCTATGAAGTACTCAGATCTGCATATGTTTCTGTTATATTTTTCATTTGTTTCCTTTTAAATCTCTTGTAGAGAACTTATCTTGTCCAGCATTGATCTTGAAGCAACAGGAATGTGGGAATGTATGATCAACAACTCCTATGGAAACATCTCTAAGCAGGTGGAAATAGTTGTACTAGAAACAGCTGCACCTTACTGTCCTGCTGAAAGAATAATTAACAATAAAGGAGATTTCAGGTATGATTTTGATTGATTGGTTGATTACAATATTTATTTCCCACCCAGTATCTTGAGAACTCAGGGCACCACAAAATACAATCAATGTAACCAATTTTGAGACAATTTAATATTAAAATAATTGAAGTAATTTAACCAGAATAAAACCACAGTATAGTGCAACCCCTTTATCCATGAATTCAATGTCTAGGTTTCATTCACCCATATGTCAGTATCAACCAGTCAATTGTATTACATTTTTAACAAATTTTTAACAAACAGACAAAACAGAGTTTGCAAGCTTGGTAGTTGATTAAATGTCCTTCGACCAGTAGTTGGCTACTTGGAGTGCCTCTGGTGTTGCTGCAAGGAGGTCCTCCATTGTGCATGTAGCGGGGCTCAGGTTACATTGCAGCAGGTGGTCTGTAGTTTGCCCTTCTCCACACTCACATGTCGTGGAGTCTACTTTGTAGCCCCATTTCTTGAGGTTGGCTCTGCATCTTGTGGTGCCAGAGCGCAGTCTGTTCAGCGCCTTCCAAGTCGCCCAGTTTTCTGTGTGTCCAGGGGGAAGTCTCTCATTTGGTATCAGCCATTGATTGAGGTTCTTGGTTTGAGCCTGCCACTTTTGGACTCTCACTTGCTGAGGTGTTCCATCGACTGTCTCTGTAGATCTTAGAAAACTATTTCTTGATTTAAGTCATTGACGTGTTGGCTGATACCCAAACAAGGGATGAGCTGGAGATGTCTCTGCCTTGGTCCTTTCACTATTGGCTGCTACTTCCCGGTGGATGTCAGGTGGTGCAATACCGGCTAAACAGTGTAATTTCTCCAGTGGTGTGGGGTGCAGACACCCTGTGATAATGCGGCATTTCTCAATAAGAGCCACATCCACTGTTTTAGCGTGGTGAGATGTGTTCCACACTGGGCATGCATACTCAGCAGCAGAGTAGCATAGCGCAAGGGCAGATATCTTCACTGTATCTGGTTTTGATCCCCAGGTTGTGCCAGTCAGCTTTCGTATGACTGTGGTGCAGGTGAACTGAAAGCATGGTAAGCTGCTGTGACAGCTATAAGGGAGACTTCCTGTGTTGTGTAGTCAACAACGGAGGAGAAGCCAGATGGGGGGACACTTCCCCCTGTGGGATGAGGTGAGAGGCAAGGTGGGTGATGCAGGGCAATGGGTTCCCTGTATCCCCCACCAAGCCCCACCAGATTTGCATGGTGAATCCCATAATTTATGTGATGAGATCCTTAGACCAAAACTTGTCTTTTCAAGCAGACTGGTGCTAGCCTGGTGATAGAAATGAGACATTTTCCTCCCATAATTGTATCCTTGAGAAGTTTAAATAATCCTTAGTGGCATTACACTTGGATAACTTAATTTTTAGTTTTGAGAAAGGCTTTATTGTTTCACTGTCAGTTGCCAGAATGGAAATCTTGACAGAAGACGTAACAGAAGGCGACACAGCCTTCTGAGAAGCAGAAAACATTGTTTTGCATTGAAAGGTTCAAGAGACCATCCCTGTAGACACATTGCATTTCTCCTCCGCACGGAGAAGCTCAACTTGAGGTCTTTTATAATGAGTCACTTTTAAAATGTATTAGATAAGCTTGTACTGAGTGCTACATAATGCAGCTTTCATTAAGAAACTCTTCCGTCCCTTGCCAGTAAATGTCATCTTCTTCTTTATAAATAAAAGATATATAAATGCTCAACTAACGCCAAAGGCGTTTTGCCATTTCATTTGCTATAAATCAAAAAAGCCCAGGAATTCACATTTCTGTCCTTATTGATCATCTTTTAGAAAGTCCACACAAATTTATTTTAGACATGTACATCAAAAGCATGCTGAGTCCATAGATTCCTTTGGCATTTCAAAGTAATGAATTCAGAATTTGAGAGAACATCTTTGAAACTAAAGTTAGCATTAACACCTGAAGCTTCCTTGAAAGGCTTCTCCTCTTGGATGCAGCTTGCATGCCAATAATTTATCATGAAAAGGTCTTTGAGGTTTTGATATTATAGCAAATAGGTAGGAAGCAAGACATCACTGCCACAAAAGCAAAACTCACTTTTCATTTTAAAAAGAAACGGCAAGCATTAAATGTAATGGAAAAGGTGAGTCTTTTCAGCTGACAGGCCCAGGTGGTATTTGTAATTGAAAACTTTCTGTAAGGATATGTAATGCAAGCCTCAGTGAACAAAAGCTATTATGGGGTGATGGCTGGATTTGTTTTGTTTCTTTCTCATTATATTCTATTTTTAAAGTGGCAGACTGATGGTATACTAGCATTTCCTTACATTAAACCTTGATAATACAGTATAGTAGTATTCTCAGGCATTTTTTCATTGCCGAAGAACCTATGTTATAGATAGCATGTCCTGTGTGTAGATTCTCTTAAAAGCATAGGAACACCTATATTTTAACACATAAACATTAGTGTAGTCAGTGGTTCACTAAAAGTGGCATTCAATCCAAAAGCAAGGCAAAATAAATCGGGGTTAGAATGTCATAAACAGTGAAAATATACACTAAAGAACAGGGCATTTCTTACATGTTTTCACTATTTATAAAATTCTGGCCCTAATTTATTTTTTTTCAACACCTTTTTTCTTCATAATGAGTTATTTTGGTAGCTAGCAAGGTGTGGAATATGAAGGCCCCTTTTCTTTCTTTTTGTAGTTTAGTTCAGATTTCAGAAGACATGGCTCTCTCTGGCCCCTTCTACATAGATGAATAAAATCTAACATTTCTGCTTTGAACTGGAATATATGGTAGTGTGGACTCAGGGCACTTGACCATATGCTTTCTGAGGTGGGTTTCCAGATGTTCTCCAGGAACTTTCCAGGAGAACACCCAGACACACTAACCCCTCCCAAAAAGCCCCCCAAAGCAGCGTAAAAAACAAAAGAACGTACCCGGCCTCCATTAGAGGGTTGCCAGAGCTTTCCTGGCACATACAAATGACACGCCAGGAGAAAGGGGGGAGGAGCGATTTTCCTCTCCCCCTTTCTCCTGGTGCATCATTTGTTTGCGCCAGGAGAGCTCCAGTAGGCCTCTGATGGAGGCCGGGTAAGGTTTTTTTTACAGTACTTTGGGGGTCTTTTGGGGAGGGGGGTTGGAGTTCTCACAGTTTTCTGTGCTAATTTAGCCTGGAAAACCATGGGAATACTGTCTGGACTACAGTCCAGACACCAGACTTCCAAGAAGGTGCAGAAAAAACCCACAAACAAATTAATTCACCACAAACCAGGGTTTTCCTGGTTTGTGGTGAATTAATTCAGGTTTGTCCAGAGTGGCGCAGTGGGTTAAACCACTGAGCTGCTCAGCTTGTTGACCAATAGGTCGCAGGTTCAAATCCAGGGAGCGGCGTGAGCTTCCGCTATCAGCCCCAGCTTCTGCCAACCTAGCAGTTTGAAAACATGCAATTGTGAGTAGATTAATAGGTACTGCTCCGGCAGGAAGGTAATAGTGCTCCATGCAGTCATGCCAGCCACATCACCCTGGAGGTGTCTACGGACAACACCGGCTCTTCAGCTTAGAAATGGAGATGAGCACCCAACCCCCAGAGTCAGATATGGCTGGACTTAATGTCAGGGGAAAACCATCTGGTAAGCCCCCTTTTTATTGCAGCAACTCCCACGTTAAAGGGGCTGTCTGGGTGTTCCCTCAGATAATCCAGTTCAAAACAGATATTGTGGGATTTTCTGCTTTGATATTCTGGGTTATATGTCTGTGTGGAAGGGCCCTCTGGTTGGATCTATACTGCTCTGTATCACACATCTGTTTATCCAAGATTATCTGGTACAAAAATCCACACACTGAAATACAAAACTGCCTGAGCTTGAGGACCGGGACATCCATAGGGAGGGGAAGGTGCTTGTTTATAAAGCTATTGCCCTCCCAACCCTGTTATATACCTGCAAAATGTGGACTGTCTGCAGTCATCACACTCAACTCCTGGAATGATTCCATCAGTGTTGCCGCCAAAAAATCCTGCAAATCTGGGAATACATGTGGAAAAATATCAACATGCTGGTAGAAGGAAAGGCCACTAGCATTGAACCAGTGCCCCTACGCCATCAACTCTGCTGGATTGGCCATGTTGTCCGAATGCCTGATCAGGATCTCCTGAAGCAATTACTATACTCCCAACACAAGACTGGGAAATGTAATGACCTGGACCACCTTCCACCTGGAAACTGATATCCTCACTGCTGGAGAACATGCGGATCAAAAATAGGGCTCCACAGCCACCTACAGACCCACCACTAATGCATTCCACTTGGAGGACTATCATCTTGGGGCTACGAGGGATCACCTTAGTAAGTCAGTACTTAGTAAGTAAGTAATCTGGCAGTGTAGATTCATATAATCCAGTTCAAAGAGGATAATCTGGGATCAGATCCTCGGATATAGGGCAGTGTAGATCCAGCCTCAGACTCTGTCAAAAAAGAATAACGTGGTCAAATACTTCGCACTAATGCCAGTTAGAAGTAATTCAAGGACATTCACTATTATATAGAAGCTTTCTTATTTCATTTTTGTCTGAAATACACACACACTGGAAGACTACATATTTTAATACTTTTCCAAGTGGTAAATCTTTGAACTGAGGGAACTTGTGTTATGAAGCGATCCTCCATTTGTTTTTGTTTTTTTTAATGCACCTGTATATTGGAAATGATGGTTTAAATCAAGTTGTGGAAGTAGTCCCATTAAATCAATTACTACAATCTATATGTAAATCCCATTGATTTAATGGGGCAGTTGTGATTCGGATTAGCAGTTGGATTAAGGATGATATGCCCATATATTGGAAGAATGGGCCCTAGTTGTTCCTTCTTGTTGACAGTCACTTTTTTTCTTTTTGTGAAGCAGCATTCCAGCAATGTAAATATTTTTCCAATTGCTGGAACTTTAATGGCTTATGATTTTTGAGATCTAAAAAGGAAAGTGATTATTGGGACTCAGGAGAAAATCCATGCATGTAATTTCTTTTCATTCTCTAGTATGTTTTCAAATCAGAACCATAATAGCCACAAATCAGCTGATAGCTTTCAGGGTGGTCTATTATAATTTTTCACTCAAACATAAATTGATTTTTTTTATCTGAAAGTAAAATTGAGCAAAGTAATGATACCACTACTGCATCTACTACTACAACTGTTGTTATGAATGATGTTGGTACTAATGTTCTGATAAATTACTAATTGAATTACTAATTGATTAATTAATTGCTAATAATTAAAAGACAATAAGGTACCGCCTCTGCATTTAACAGTGTAATAGGCATGCTGGAAAGTGGGTGACAAGAGAGGAAGAAGGAAAACTAAATTTTGTAAAAAGATGTAAAACTAATATTATGATCTAATCAAATGTGAGGATACTGGTAAGGAAGAAATGAAGCAATTGAAACAGGTGTTACCATCAGTAGTGGAGTAGGTAGAATGTTTTACCTGATTAATCTACTATGATTTCCTATGTAATCATCCACAGAGCAAATCGCAGTCTTCATTTGTTCCAAATTAACCTCCTGTTCACATATATTCTACCAATTTCTCTTGCTTTTTATTGAGAATGTATTTTTGGCACAGATTACGACTTTATAATACAATGTCATGGAGTACCACTTACAGCTTCTGGTTTCTAACTTCTAGCGTCCATGTGGATAATGCAGTACCAGTTAATTTGGAAGTCCATATTCCCTAGAAATATGAGGTGTGTTCAAAAAGTATCCAAACTTAATTCATAGAAAAGTTTGTATTAAGATACAACAATCTTACACTAATCACCTTCAAATTAGTCCCCTTCATCTGTCACACATTTCTACCAAGGTTCTGCAACTGTTGGATGCAGCACTAAAACACCTCTTTTAAGTTGGTGCGTAGCTGGTCCATCACATTCTGCACGATGTCTTCTCTGGACTGAAATCTGATTTCTTTCAGGGGCATTTTCAACTTGGGGAAAAGCCAGAAGTCACACAGAGTCACGTCAGGAGAGTAGGGAGCCTAATAAAGCACAGGTGTGTTGTGTTTGGCCAGGAAACTCTGTATCAAATGTGAAGAATGGGTGTGTGCTTTATCTTCGTGGAGCTGCCAATTGCCCATTGTCCACAGGTCCATCCCTTTGTGTCTCACAGCATTAAGAAGGGAATGCAGAACCTCTTGGTAGTACTCCTTGGTGATGATTGTGCCGTGTGGTACGTGCTCATGATGAACCACACCAGTAGAGTCAAAGAAGACAGTCAACATGACTTCGACATTGCTGCTGACCTGCTTTGCTTTTCTTGGCCTTGGGGATGTTGGATGCTTCTATTGCGATGACTACAACTTGGTTTTTGGGTCGTGCCCATAAACCCAGGACTCATCGCCAGTGATCATTGTTTTGAGGAAGTTGGCATCACTGTTCACAGTCTGCAGCATGTCCTGTGTTGCTGCTGAGTTGCTTCTGCTCAGTTGCTGCTGAGTTGCTTCTGCTCAACTGAGTTGCTTCTGCTCAGTTGTTACCATCTTTGGCACGAACTTCGCTGAGATTCTCCTGAAGCCCAGATCCTCAGTTAAAATGGAACAAACAGATCCAATGCTGATGCTTGCCTTGTCTGCAAGTTCTCTGATCGTGATTCTATGATCCTGCTTCCCACTTGGTCAATGACGATCTCATTTCTGATGTTGAGGGCCTACCAGGACATGCTTCACTCTCCACTGACATCTTTGAAGTCATTGTTGTACCACTCCTTTATCTGTGTAGTGTCCATTTCTTTGTTCCCAAAGGCCTGTTGAATCTTGCGGATTAGTTCCATTTGGGAATTGCCAAACTTTACACAAAATTTAATGCAGTAGCATTGTTCAAGATTTTCTGTCATTTTGTCAAAACCAAAAATCAGATGGCGTTTACTTACACTTCCTCACTCATCAGCTGTCTGTCAGTGGCTGTCAGCTTCTGTAAGCAGGAAAAAATCCAAGCATGAGCATTAGGATCACTACATGCGTGCACCAAACTATGCCTGCCTTGCTTCATTTGTTTACGCACTATAAATTATGGTTGGATATTTTTTAAACACACCTTGTATGCATATGATGAGAACACATGTGGTATTGTGATTTAGATGCTGGACTACAACACTGAAGACATAGGGCTCAAACCTGAGCTTTGCTCTAGAAACTCATTGGGCGACCTTGGACACATTACACTCTCTCAGCCATACAGGAGGACAAAAGCAATCCCCCTTTGAACAAGTATTGCTAAGAAAACCATGCAATAGTTGACCCTAGAGGCTCCATAAGTCAGAAACTACTTAAAGGCACACAGCAACAACTTTCTATGATTTGACATTGCAAAGTATATAATATTGTGTATTGCTATCTTGCTTGTAGATGGCCTAAAACTCTGGCTGGTGTAACTGTTTACCACCCCTGTCTTCAGTACTCACTAAATTCAGCTTCTCTTTTGAGTGGATCAGAAGAATCAAAAGCATGGCGTAAGTGTAACCGCACTGGTCGGTGGGCTGAAGAAAGCTATTCAGAATGTCCTTATTCACAAGAAGCAACTCAAGTCCTTCATGCCTTTAGTCAGGTAAAATGACAACATCATTATGCACTGAGTGTTCTGTAGATGTTTTATACTAGTATGTCTCTTATCGGCATATAGCACAGGAGCCAAAGTTTACCCCTTTGTTATCTAAAGGAAAATGTAAACATCTTAAGTTACAGATTCTCAAGTATGATTTTTTGTGGCATACATCCTCACCTTTCATATGGTTGTACATTTATGAAGGTCATAAGTTAAGATACATCCTAGTACTCCCACAGTTGCAATAGAGCCAGCTGACGGTCAACCAAACTTTAGTTGCTCTTAGCTTTAAACTGTCTCCCACTGAATTAGGGGGTAGACAAATGCCAAGATTGTTGGGCTGTTTTGTTCACTTGTGGGACCTTGGCAAGCCATCCTCTTGTTATCATACGCATCTTTTCTTACCACCAGTATATGGAACCTTTTTTTCGTGTCAGGAGCAACTTGAGCAATTGCAAGTTGCTTCTGGTGTGAGAGAATTGGCCGTCTGCAAAGACATTGCCCAGGGGATGCCCGGATGTTTTGATGTTTTATCATCCTTGTGGGAGGCTTCTCTCATGTCTCCACAACAGGAAGCTGAAGCTGATAGAGGGAGCTCATTCACTTTCTCCCCGGATTCAAACCAGTGACCTGTCGGTCTTCAGTCCTGCTGGTGCAAGAGTTTAACACAATGGAATTGAAATGGGTTATGGAACTGAACAGCTGGAGTTTTAGCTCTAAAATAACCAGTAGCATTCATAAGGTTTTGAAGAGTTCTATTTTCCATTTTGCCACATTATGCCTCATTTTTAAAGCCCCATTGAGACCTTCTTTCAGCTTGTAAGGATTTTTTCAGCCTCTAAGATGTCAAAACCATGACATGACCAAACCAAAAGATATAATCACTTTCTTATTTAAAGAAAAGCTGAGGCTTTAAAATATGGTGCAAGTGTGTAGAGCACCTCATTATTTACTTAAAGGTTACTATTCTTGAAATGTGGACCCCTGAGGTGTGTCAAAATGGTTCTGTGGGTTACAGGTAATTGTGGGACACACTTTGGCCATCCCTTTGCTAGACATGGTGCATTCTATTTTAGATTGCATAATTTTACATGATGATGAATAAATGCATATCATTGGCAGTTAAAACCTTTCAGCTGACATTTAGAGTCAAGTATTATTTTGTATTTTTGTTTCTAGATGCATCTTAATGCCACCAATGCACTTGAATTTTCCCATCAGCTTGCAACCTATACAAGAGATGCTGCCAACTTTGCAGATAAGCTGGACATTATCTATTTGGCTTACATGTTGGAAAAGTTAGTCGTATATATGGATGAAATCAAAGATGTAAGATACTGGTTGGCTGGGTATTGATTGATATGTTGCTATTTAATATTAAAACATTTTATACAGAAGCCTGTTCTTAACATTTTCTAGTGTTAAATATTCTGTTATCAATTTCTTCCTTTTGAGAGACTAACTTTTAGACCAGATACTTTTCAGTCTACATTTTTTTTCACTTGGATTGCATGCTGTATAATTTTTTTCAGTTGTTGGATTTTCTATGAAGTTACACATTTAGGGTCAAATATCTCTTCTTGTGATTGTATTCATATGAAAGTTAATTCAGATATCTTTTCAGAGTGTTTCTGAAAAGCCTGACATGTGTCTCTCTTCTTATATGCTTGATAAATGGACCTTTTAAAATTCTCAGTACACCTTATTTTTTATTGACAAATTCCAACCAAAAGAACTATTCTTCTGAGGTCATAACGTACTTTGTGTTAGTCACAAAGATGACCTCATAAGATATATCACCTTCTGATTCTTAACAGAATTGGTTGCATAAAGATTTGATCACCGGATGTTTTAGACTCTGTCTAGTTCCATTTAATATTTTTACTTTCTTTGTTTTTATGCATTGTTTATTTTTTCTAACTTCCAAGTCTATTTCTTTCTGACTTTCCAAGTTACAATTTTAGTACCAGCAGTTAATGTGTATCTTCTTATGCCAAAACCAAAGTACACACAAAATGCCCTTTGTCATACCCATTATATGACATTCATCTTTCTAGCTCATTAATTTTATTAAAGTGTATTCTCTTAGCAAGATGTGGCCAGAATATGGAAAGTGACTCTTTTGACATGAATGTCTATCAATACCTGCCAAATGCCTTTTTGGTCCTGTTTCAAATTGCCTTTATGACTTGACTTGATTATTATTTTGTCCCTCTCTCTAGATGTTTGTTATATGCTTTTTACCATCATTTCCATTTTCTTTTGTTTTCAAAGACTAGCCTTTTCTGGGCTAGTACCCACCAACATTTTTCAGTTCCAACATTTAGCTAGATTAGTATTCTTCCCTGAGCTGAGTCATAGAATCATGGAATCAGAGTTGGAAGAGACCTCATGGGCCATCCAGTCCAACCCCCTGCCAAGAAGCAGAATATTGCATTCAAATCACCCCTGACAGATGGCCATCCAGCCTCTGTTTAAAAGCTTCCAAAGAAGGAGCCTCCACCACACTCCGGGGCAGAGAGTTCCACTGCTGAACGGCTCTCACAGTCAGGAAGTTCTTCCTCTTGTTCAGATGGAATCTCCTTTCTTGTAGTTTGAAGCCATTGTTCCGCATCCTAGTCTCCAGGGAAGCAGAAAACAAGCTTGCTCCCTCCTCCCTGTGGCTTCCTCTCACATATGGAGGAGGGAGCAACTTGTTTTCTGCTGAGTTCAAGTCTGCATCCTTTTCTACTGTAAACCCAATCCACAGAAATATATTATAGCACTAACACAAATCTTACATTCCAGCAGAGTTAAAGGGACAATAGTTCCAAATCAGATGCCAGATGATGTTAGAGATCCACTGTCTGGACATTTTTGAACTGGTGAAGTTAGCCATTAACTTACTCCATCTTGGAAATCCCAAGATTTCCAAGATTTCTACTGCACTGGTGCAAGCAGTAGATTTGTATTCAGTTCTTGTGGGTTTTTTCGGGCCTCTAGAACATGGAGAAATGCCTCTAGAACATGGCCATATAGCCCGAAAAAACCCACAAGAACTGAGTGATTCCGGCCATGAAAGCCTTCGACAATACAGTAGATTTGTATTACCTATGCTTGAGCTCAACTGTTTGGAGGGTATTGTATTAAGGTATAGCACAATTTTGTGAACCCGTTCTCTAAGGGCACCTCCAGACAGCACCAAAGCACAGGATGAATATGCAGGATAAACAAACCTGGGACCTCAGAGCGAGTCCTGCTGGTCCCGGGCTTTCTCCCCCACCATCCTCATAGCCCTTTTGTGTCTCAGGAAAAAAAAAGGAGAGGGATGGGGGACAGTCACCAGAAGTTTTTTTTTTATAAAAAAAAATTACTCAGTTATGCACTAATATGTATATGCATACATGCAAATATCCTAATACAAATGGTGAAATGTTTATGATGGGGAGACCATTTTGGTTACTTTTGGGGGCAAAACCATACATTTTTACACACACTCAAATCTTTGCTTTTTTTAGAGCAGTTTTTTTGCACAAATAATTTTAATAGAAATTGTGTAAACCCATATAATACACAAAAAGCCATAATATTTTCACATAGAGGGGAGAACAATTTGGCAATTATTATTCATTATTTCATAAAAGAATTAAATTGGGAAAGATTTACACCCCCAATTGTGACTGTCTTGTTTGTATTGATCTTATGTCGGTCTGGTAGGAACCCTTCTGCTAATGAACTGGTAAAAATGCTTTAAATAAAACACATAAATAAATGTCTGGCATTTCAGGGCTTTCTCTAAAGGATTTTTAAAATTAACATCAATGTTATTATTCTGAATTGGGCCCTTTTTTGGTAATTCTGGGGTGTAAGAGAGAGTGGAGGATTGAGAAAAAGAGAATACCTGTACTTTAAAACCTGATGTCAATATATTCATGGTTTTCAGGTTAAATAAAACCTGCCTTGTTGGACTATAGTTCAGCAAACTGAAAACAGTACGTGGGCCTATACACTCCCAGTCCTCTTTATTGTGTACCAACTTTGTGCACCAACTCACCCCCTGCTTTCTGACATGAGTCTATGACAAAATGGTTTGCCTATTTATTTATCTATATTAATAAAATAGAATACAGAGAGCATGAAATCAAGTAATTCCAATTAATATAGTTAATTATACCACCTTTAGAAGAGTGGGAAAAATATATTACAGATATGCTGATAATGGACAAAATAACAATATTATTAAGAGGAGAACTATTAGACAACTTTGTTAATGAATGGCAACCAATGATTCAACACATTAATGTAAAGTTAAACTAATATATATATATATATATATATATATATATATATAGGATCCTATAAGATTGTAGACAAGGAAGAAGCAGATGTAAAGTAAGAGTCTATGATATCTTTATATGTATCATTTAGATAGTTGACCGTGACCCCTTAATGGAAATATATTATCAGATAAATGATTATAGAACATTAATAGATAGAAAGTATTGCACTGTATGCAACAAACACTTGCAAATGTATGTCTACTTAAATAAAATAAAAAATATAAAAAATATATTAGTTGAAAATAATATGTAATGCTAAGAGCAAAAGACCTGGAACCAAGATACATGGAACTTGGTTAGCATACTAAGGGGACAACTCAGGTTCATTTGAATTTTAAAACAGATTGATTTTATTAATTTAGGTCAATTTAAACCTGTATGTGCCCTGCATTTTTGTATTTCATATCAGCTAATAACATGTTTTGGAAATCTGTTTAGAAGAATTTAACACATTTCTTACTATTCATTGTTTTCTCTTCAAAGAAATCTTTTGTGGCCACATATTACAAAATAAAAATGTCAGTGCAAGTTGGGGAGAAACCCTGCATATAGTGGAGTAAATCTGATATCATTTTTGGATTTAGAACACCTAATTCATCTAAAACCAACATGCATTTTTAAAAGTAATTTATGAGCACAGTTTTGCCAGAATACACAATGAAAGCATTGAAATAATTCAGAATTTTACACTCCTTGGTTCAGTCATTAAGTAGAATGGGGACTCCGGTCAAAAAGACTCCGGTCAAAAAGCTGTTTGGGAGGACAGCTAAGCAGGAACTAGATAAGACCCAGAATTGTCAAGATACGTTATTGAATACTACTACAGTTAAGATTGCCTATTCCATCTTATTCTCCATTTCTCAGTATGGTTGTGAAGCTGGACAGTGAAGAAAGCTGAAAGAAAGAAAATCAGCTCCTTTGAAATGTGCTGCTTCAGAAGAGTTCTGTGGATGCTGTGGACTAATAAAAAGATAGTAGCAATAGGTTCCTGAATCTAATCAATCCTAAACTATGGAATTCAAGATTAACTAAATGTGTTTTGGACACTTCATGAGAAGGCATGACTCATTGAAAAAGCAGTACAGGCAGTCCCCAAATTATAAGCATCCAACTTACAAATGACTCAAAGTTAAGAATGGGGCTGAGACAACAGGAAATGAGAGAAATCTACCCCAAGAAGAGAAAATTACTCATGAAAGAGTTATGGGGAAAAGATGTCATCACTGAAGTTTTATTTCCCATCCTTGTTTCCATGAAAAGCCATTTTTTTCAAAATCTAATTATTATTGGGAAAGTAAGTGAAGTGAAATCTTCTGAAGAGGGGCACAGACAGCAAAACAAATGCCACAAGGGTGTTAACTCTTCTCTATGCTATCCAAAGCTTATATGGATAGATAGACAAACAGATAGATAGGTTGTTCTACTTAAAAGTGTACCTCCAACTTACAAAGAAATTCAACTTAAGAACTAACCTACAGAATCTATCTTGTTCATAAGTTGAGGACTGCCTATAATGCTGGATAATATGGAAGGAAGAAGGAAAAGAGGGAGACTATGTACTTCACCACATGGATGAAGTTCTATGGGGCAATTTGCCACCACTCATGTTGAATCAGCGGGGCAGTCTGATTCCCCACACACCACCTTGACCATAGCTAATGTTTCCCCATCCTATGCTGGGAAGCATCACTTGCTGCAGCTTGTGCTCGTAGTTTTCTATGGAACATGGAAGCCTCCTGTGTTCCGAGGGGAGCCCCCTGCACCAGAGTCAGGATGCAGTCAAGAAGTTGCATCCAGTAGGCAATGAAGAGGAAGTGTCCCAAAAGTGTCCTAGGACATTTAATTTGCCTCATGTGATGAGGCCCTTAAATACAGAGCTATAGAGTCAATCAAGGAAGCAACAGCCCTGAATCTGCAAGACCTGAGCAGGACTGTTGATAGGGTGACTTGGAGAACTTATAGGGTTGCCATAGGTCAAAGTCAATTTCTGTTTTTGAAAGGGCAATGTGAATTAGTTAAAGAGTTAAAGGAAGGTAGGTTTGGTGTTCAAGTACTGTTAGGGAGTAATAAAACACAGCTTTATGATGCTTTTGCTAGAAATGGGAGGGAGGGGGGAAGAGATTCTGAACTGCATTTGCCCCAACCCCAGGCTATGTTTACAGTCATTGGCTCCTCTCTAGCTTCTCTAAATTGCGCTATTTTAAGCTCTCAGTAAGGCTAGAAGTGTTCAGTAATAGCTGTTTACTAAAAGAGCCATTTACTTCTTAATCTCATTTTCTCCCTCCCACTCCTCAGTTTATCATAAAGTAAGTCTGGTTTTAATTAAAAACCAAATGTGGGATTCTGGCCACATTTTTTGTTTTTGTTTCTTGACCTTTTTTTGGCCTTTCTGCCTTTTCCTTAGTGATTCTCGGGGGCAGAATATTGACTTCCAGACCCACAGAGACTGTTTTGTTGACCTGGTGATTTATGCCATTATTTATGCTACTAATGCTTTATACCATTATCACCCTAAGAAGCCAGAAAGGGGCAGAGGGCATCACAGCAAGACTAATAGCTGTAAAGACAGAAAATTTGTTTTATGAAATGCAAAGTCAAGCGCTGTTTGAGATCTTCTCACTAGGAAGTGTCTGGGAGGAGAGCTTTGCCCATCAAGCTGTTATTGGACTAACACTTTCACTGACCAATGGGACTATAAGAATTACAGCCCAGCCACATGTGGATAGCCACACTGGTTGCTGTCATTGTTATTGTTGTTTTTCATGTATATAGCACAAAAAAGAATGTGTTGTATCAAAGGTGAACAATCTAAAATGTGTGTGTGTGTGTGCACATACGCACACAGAGGGGAAGGCAGAATCTGAAAACGATACAATACAATTGCAAAACAAATCATCCAGATAAAATGGAAATTAAAAAAACACAATGTAATACAAAGAAAACTGACGACAAATATAATCAAAATATTCAGCTCAATCAATGATAACACGGTAACACATGGTCTCATATTGTTAAGAAACTGATCCAGTAATTTTGAATAGCGCTTTAAGGATTCTGTTAGGAAGTAAATAATATGAAGCAGATTATTATAGCAGAATAGAAGAGCTTCAGCTAGTGAGTGAAACCCTAGTGTGGCTATGTTCTTGGGAGCCCGAGTCTGTATTTTAATCTCTGGCATTTGCACAAACATAATTGGGCATGGGGTTCAAATTGGACATGTCTAAAGTTCACAAAATTGCTGTCACCTAACCTGGTTGGCTATTGATCTTCCCAAAGTATTAGTAAAATTAGGTGCTCCCTGTCAGATGTAAGGTTGGGCAGAAGGAAGTGTTAGCACTCTAATTGTCATAGTTGTGTGAATATGTGAGATGATTCATTTGACATTCTACTAAATGCAGCCTGTTTAACTTATTCCCTATGTTTTTGTGAAAAAAAACCTCAATATAATAGAATTTATGCTTGCTTCAGCAACCATTTTCTGTGATTGTTTGTATATTGTAGATCCAATTGTTGTATGTATTACTTGCCATCTTATTGTTTCAAACTGCCTTTAATTCTGTTTTAGCTTTACGTTGGTGGGATTTTGAAAATGTAAATCCAATAGAGAAATAATTGAAATAACTAAATGCATAAAACTGAATAGGTTATTTTAGTGTCATTTGCATTTGTATCAGGGTTTTTCTAGACTGCATTTATAGTCCTCATAGTATTGTATTGTTAATTTCAGTGAAGTAGTCATTTGGGCTAACTGAGATTGTTTTGGCTTTCTAATTACTGATTTGGAAAAAGGCACATCCAGAAGAAATCCATTAATTCTTATAAATATCTGAATGTAAGTCAGTGTTCTAAAAAGTAGTATTCCTGAAATGCTCAACAGACCAGTTAAATGAAACAGCTTTCAATTGTGTTTTTATGTTGTTGTGCAGTAAATACTTTACACCATGTCTTTTGTCCTCTTCCTTTTTCTCCCACCAGCTTGCTGATGCTGTGGTTGAAATTGCGAGCAATATAATGCTGGTAAATGACCATGTATTGTGGATGGCACAAAAGGAAGATAAAGCTTGCACTAAGATTGTGCAGTGTGTGGAGAGCATTGCAAATCTAACTCTGACCAGCAATACACAGGTCATATCAAAGGTATGTACATTCTTCAGATTTATTTGTGGCTTTATGACTTGGGAATCTTGAGCGGGGAGGAGGAAGCACAGAACCCTTGAGAAATGAAGCTTCTTAATGTTGATGTACACAGGTTATTGTGGCATACGGCATCGGATTTTGTAACAGTCACTGCATGAAGCATGAAGAGCTGGAGTTTCTTGTCAGAGCCTAGACGTGACTCAGTAATGTTTAAAGTATTCCCCATCCATACATACCTTTTTATTATTATGCCGTGAGATTTTATAGCACTTTTGAGAATAACTCAAGAGGAAAAAAAGTTGGTAACATAAGATACTGTAGCTTTATGTGTACTTCATCAGATGCATGAAATGAAGTGACAAATAACAGACTGTTTCAGGGGGTTTGAAGGTGGTAGGAGGTTGGGGGTGCAGTGTACATGCTAATGTACAAGGTCCACAATCCTAGTAAAATGCATTCCATAGGTCACATGCAGCCTTCAAGATAGGTGGGGGCATTTTTAACTTTGCTCCTTCCCCAGGCCATTTAAACATCAAGAGAGGTTCCCCCCCCCCCTCCTAAAACAGGATATGAGAAGGAAGAAATTTCTGCTCCCTTCCTATTGCTAATCGATTTTTGATTGTCTCTCCTGGCACTGAAGTAGTACGAAGCACCCAAAACATGTTGAAATTTACCGCTATATTTCCATAGTTTTGTACGGAAATGCATCAAGGAAGTGCAGCCTGCCATGGTCTCCCAGATGGCTATTTATTTATTTATCTATCTATCGTGTCAGGAGCAAGCCAAACACTTGTATTGCATTTTTAACAAACAAACAAACAAACAAACAAAACACAAAGTTTGCAAGCTTGGTAGTTGATTAAATGTCCTTTGACCAGTAGCTGGCCACTTGGTGCCTCTAGTAGTATAAGAAGTTTCTCCATTGTGCATGTAGCAGGGCTCAGGTTGCATCGCAGCAGATGGTCTTTAGTTTGCTCTTTTCCACACTCGCATGTCATGGATTCCAGCCCCATTTCTTAAGGTTGGCTCTGCATCTCGTGGTACCAGAACGCAGTCTGTTCAGCGCCTTCCAAGTCACCCAGTCTTCTGTGTGCCCAGGGGAGAGTCTCTCATTTGGTATCAGTCATTGATTGAGGTTCTTGCCTGCCACTTTTGGACTCTCGCTTGCTGAGGCGTTCCAGCGAGTATCTCTGTAGATCTTAGAAAACTATTTCTTGATTTAATTCGTTGATGTGCTGACTGATACTCAAACAGGGGATGAGCTGGAGATGTCACTGCCTTGGTCCTTTCACTATTGGTTGCTACTTCCCGGCAGATGTCAGGTGGTGCAATACCACCTAAACAGTGTAATTTCTCCAGTGGAGTAGGGTGCAGACACCCCGTGATAATGCGGCATGTCTCATTAAGAGCCACATCTACTGTTTTAGTGTGGTGAGATATGTTCCACACTGGGCATGTGTATTCAGCAGCAGAGTAGCAAAGCGCAAGGGCAGATGGCTAATGTAGACTCATAGAACCGGACAGTTGCATAACTCTTCTCTACATGTTATAATCTGTGTTAGAGAACTGATTGCACCAGATTTTGTACTGGCACTAAGCAGTGTGCCAACAGATGATGGCAGTTGTTCAGCAAATTCTGGTGTGGCATAGGATCTCACTCATGTGCTAACCTAAATTCCTGGAGCAGTTCACAATTAAGAATGCCTTAAACCCCCACAATAGCCTGCCAATGCTAGCACCTCTAATCCTTAGTATTTTGACTTGCATAAAGATCATTAGTGTCACAATAGGATTCTGGCACTAATAAAACAACTTCCTCTGGGAACAATTATTTCTGTTGAAATATGTTGTAAGCACTTAGCTTTTAAGCATGGATTCCCCTTGCTATTCCTAAATTACTGTAACACGCTTTTTTTCTTGTTATCTTAATCAATGATTAAGTCATAATTGTGGAATAATTCAGCTTTCTAAAAGTTCTTTTTATGTAGGAAACATTTCTTGGTGTACTAAATAGGATCATTTGATTGGTGCTTCCTATACACCAAATTATGAAGATAGGAGGAACTCTATGTCTGTAGCAAAGAAGCAATCGTCCATAATCTGATAAGTTCTACATGTGCAGGTACCTGATCATGAGAGAGAATAAATCCTCTAGGCTTCTGCATCTTTTTTTAATCTATGGTTTCCTTTCTGCTGTACAATTACAGCACTGTGGTATCACTTTAGCAGACCTTTTTTTACAGGGTTTCTGGATATTTCAAGACACCCATTCTTGTGAATGACCTTTTAAAAAAATATTCTCCCCACCTGTATAATCTTTGAATACCAAAGGTGATACACAATTGAATCTTGACAAGATGATTTCAGCAAGCCACAGTTGATTTCTGTAAACAACTGCTGTGTGTTATAATTTGAGTTCATATTTGCACAATGTTTCTATCACAGTAAGAGCATGCACACTCTATTTGCATAACATAGTGGTTTGGGTTTTTTTTTTTTTTAGTATTGATTTTTTTTAAATTCTCATTTGTGGGTGGATGCACCCATTTTTCTTCAGGTATGAGTATTTTGTATATGCAAAGAGCAGATTTCTTTCTTACTCTTAACAGGACTTCTTCATATCCACCATTCACAACCACTTCTCATTTTACTTTTCTATGGAATTAGTGTAAATTCACCTGCTGCTTGTCACTATACTCATAACTTTCCATTGTAGCCTCACACAATACTAAATAATTGCCATTCATTTTGGAGTTTAGCCAGTAAGCAATTAGACAAACTGAAGCACTGTGACTGGACTAGTTTCTGTCTCAGTGTGAAAATGCCATGTATAAATGATTCCAACTAAGAATCTGAGAATGTTTTTGGCCAAAGTTCTCACTGCAACTCCTTTATCCCTGTTAATCACCACTTTACATAATTAGACAAGATGTTCTGACTTAGGGACCATCCCTTCTACTTCACATATCCTCAAGAAAATTGACTTCCCTAAACCCATATTGGTTTCCATGGTAAAATGGAACAAATTATTGTGGCTAGTGCACTGTAAGATGAATTCCTGCATAATTTCCATTCATTCCAAAAGCAATTAATTGTAATCGTAGTTAAGTGCAGGTGGCTTGTTGAAAAAAAATGTTTGCATTAGAACAGCAAAGGTCTTATTTATCTTCAGTGAAGGTGTTATGTACCATCAGTGAGGAACAGGTGGAGATTCACTACTTCATCACACTAGAGAATGAATCTACCTTAAATCCGGTTTCTACCTCCTGCGGAATTTTGGGGTTTATAGTTTAGTGAGGCTGTTAAAGGCCTCTCCCTAAGCTACATACCCCAGAATTCTGCAGTAGGCAGCAACCAGATTTAAAGTAGATGCATTCTCTAGTGCAGTGTTTCCCAATCTTCCTAATGCTGCGACCCCTTAATACATTTCCTCATGTTGTGGTGACCCCCAACCATACAATTATCTTGCTACTTCATAACTGTAATTTTGCTCCTGTTATTAATTGTAATGTATTATCTGTTAAGCAGGATGTATTTCCATTGACTGGACCAAATTTGGCACAAATACCCGATATGCCCAAATTTGAATAGTGGTGGGGTTGGGGGGGGGGGGGGAGATTGATTGATTGATTTTGTCATTTGGGAGTTGTAGTTGCTGGAATTTATAGTTCACCTACAATCAAAGAGCATTCTGAACTCCAGCAACGATGGAATTGAACCAAACTTGGCACACAAAACTACCATGGCCAACAGAAAACACTGGAAGGGTTTGGTGGGCATTGACCTTGAGTTTTGGAGTTGTAGTTCACCTACATCCAGAGAGCACTGTGGACTCAAACAGTGATGGATCTGGACCAAACTTGGAAATGAATACTCAATATGCCCAAATGTGAACACTGGTGGAGTTTGGGAAAAATAAACCTTGACATTTGGGAGTTGTAGTTGCTGGGATTTATAGTTCACCTACACTCAAAGAGCATTCTGAACCCCACCAACAATTGAATTGGACCAAACTTCCCACACAGAACCCCCATGACCAACAGAAAATACTGTGTTTTCTGATGGTCTTTGGCGACCCCTCTGATACTCCCTGGCGACCCTCGCAGGGGTCCCGACCCCCAGGTTGAGAACCACTGCTCTAGTGTGATGAGGTCCTCAATTACTAGGGGTGTGGAGAGTTCCGTTTAGTGATTTGGGATTTGGGAAAGTTCAGCAATCCGGCAGTGGGATTGCCAAAAACGGACTGGGCAGAACTCAGCCCAAGCCTTAACCAGAACGGATCATGGCTAATCGGGGCAATGGGGCGGGATGGCACTCTAACTGAGGCGGAGGCTGCAGCGTGCAGGTGGCCTTACAAATCGGGCAATAGTGGGTACCTGGAGGTGGCAACTCCTTTTTTAAATTCTTTGGAGCATCCACTTGAGGCAAATCAATCTGGAAAGAAAGAGATAGAAAGAGAGAAAAGACAGGAAGGGCTTCCCTCTAGAGAGGTCCCTGCTGGGAAAACCACTTCCCCAGCAGCACCTTGTGCAGTGCGAGCATTGAAGGAGCCTTTCCGCTTCCTCCTGAGCATGATAGGAGCTGATGTTTTTCTTTCTCTCCATTTCTTATGTTTCTTTCTCAATCAATCAGAGGCCTAGTTGACTTGTGTCCATTCTCTTCCCCTCTTCTGGCGCATGCTGGTTGGGACTTCGAATTCCCCAAACACTCTCTTGTGGGTTTTTAAAAAAATGTTATAATAAAAAATTAAAAAATCCTAAAAATCAGTGGATTGGTGATACATTCTGAAACTTGCTGGGTTTGCAGTCATAAATATGGCCTACAAGTGAGGCAAGTTTCATCCTGATAGACCTGAAAATGACAGAGTATCAAGCCTCTAAGTTTCCCCAGTGCACCAATGGACCAGATCTTACCAGAATAAAAGCAATTTCAAGAATATCCCAGAAAATGGAACCAGGGAGGCAGCCGAAAACAGAACTGAAATCAGCATGGTTTTGGGGCATTGCACATTGCACATCAGTTACATATGTCCTGGGAATTCCACCTCCTGGAATGATAAAGTAAGACAGACAGCAAATCTCAAGAGCAAGGAAGCTTTTTTTCAAACAGCACCAAAAACAAAAAGATGGCAAATCCTGAGTGATAAATGAAGTTTTTATACTTTGTAAGGGACCTTATATTATCAGCAATTGATTGGCTTTAAAATGCTGTATAGGCAAGATGAAAAAATTGTGAAATGCCTGCCTCATTTTCACACTCCTTCTTGCTGGTTTTCTGCTGAATAAGCTCCTACAAGGCAATTGTTTTTCAGTGAGGTTCAGAATGCAACTTCTTATCTCTGTGCTGCATTCCAAAGAAGTTCCATGGCAGAGTTCCTAGAAATAGACAATGAAGGATCTACTGTATCTTGACAAAAGAACTAAAATAATGGTTTTAAAGATTGCAATTTCCATCAGGCTGAAACTAAAACATAACTTCTAGGATCTCCAAAACTCAGCAGACCTAGCAGGCTTAGATTTCTTATTTTATTCCCTTTATTTGGTCATGACCAAGTGGTTAGTTTGTGGCTTCAAATATTTCTAGGGTGGTGAGCATATTAATATTACTACATTTAAAACAGGTAAAGAATATACTGCTATATGTAAGTCTCCAAGGTAGAAAAAAATTAGAAAAGTAACTAAATAATGATAACTACTATTAAAATGATTGACCTCAACAACATGGAAGTCCATCGCATCTTAGGCACTCAGACTCTAATACCCCACCTATTGTTTCCATGCTCCTCTACAATGTGTATTGTTCTATTTGCATTTTTTAAAGTTTTACATCATTCATCAGAGCTCCAGAGTTTTTCAACAAGCAGTATGAGTGTTTGCACACACAGTTTTTTGTTGATTTTTAATGCTTTCTTGTTTGGGAGGGTGACTTCAGTGGGGGATTGTTTAATGCTACAGTGAAGACAATGCTTCTTGAGTGCAATTAAAGGCTTTTACTGTTTCATTGTTAGAGGAGTTCTCCCCTTTCCAACGTGTGATCCTGAGATAATGTGACTCACCTAACATTACCCAGTAGCTTTCCATAGCTGAACAGGATCAATTGAACCATTTCACCATGTTGTATCTTTTTGTTCCCTACTGCCAGTGACGGGAAACATTCATTTTATAGTGGAGTAGAATTCCATGCTCCTTTTTATCAAGTAATTAGCAATGTTGAAGTTGCTGTCCCAATAGTGGGCAAAATTCCTTTAGCCAGTGTCTTGGAGCTGCTGATATTTTCCGTATTTGCACGTGTGGTCTAGATATGCAAATGTACAGGTACCCCTGCATTCATTGGGCAGGGCTTTATAAGCTGCCTTCCTACATGAGAACCAGATTCCAGATAATCTAAGAAGAATGTTGAGATACTGTTTCCTCTGATATGGTCTTACTACCTCATCAGACTGACTAAATTTGGTGACATATGCTAGTCCCTCGCCATTTGCACCATGGAATCTACCAGCTCCCATCCTATCACATACATCTACTTCTGGTGGGGCTCCATGGTTCAAATGGAGAGGAACAGGCATATACCACTGCCGTGGTAACACGGTAGGTTTCCGTTATGCATAGGCATCAACAAAGGAAGCTGAGCAGCAGACACTTTTTTCCTGTGAGATGATTTAAGGTTGAAGCTGGACTATGTATGACATGGGGCAACAAGTTCCTCCTGCCCCCTGCTGGATACTGCTATATTTGTCATGATACGGGCAATTCCAGTGGCTAACATGATAAGGTCCAACTTCTTAGTAATTTTCTGACCCCTTGCCACTAAAAACATAGGGACACTTTTGCTGGCATCCCATTTGATTCCAACCCCAAGTGTCATGTGCAGTACTGTGTTACAGCTACACATAAGCTGGGAGTGTGAAGCATGTAATGTGATCAGGGAAAAAGTATTGGTTCTTTTTAAAAAGCATGCCACTTGTATTATTCTACACTTGCCACCCCCAACACCAGGTATATAGATTGGTTTAGATATGCTTGGGCCTTTTCATGTGATATATCTCCACATTCAAGGGTTTGCTAAGATTGTATTAGTACTGGAAAGATGATTGGTATGCACCAAAGTGGGAAGATGTATATACTGAATAAAAAAACATCTGAATCTTCCCTTATCCATTTGCCATCTTTAATATCAAACCATACAGTGTGAGCACGTTCTGAGGGTGACAAGTCACCCAATCATTATCATTTGTATAATGCAAAATATAAAGGGTGTGCAACATGTATTGGTGTCTCTGTATCCTATAAAGGAAGTCCCAAGCTATTCCATCCAATTTTCTAATACTGTTATCAGCTAGAGACAGGTCTGACCACTCAGTACCCTTGACCAGTATCATTCCCATGCTTTTGATATCATTTTTCCACTATCATTGTGTGGAAATCCATAGAGCCTCCCAGGTATAAGGCAAATTTCTCACCCGCTAGGACAGTGGGACTTGAACTGAGGTCACAGGAATGTCTGTTCTCAAATCCCAATGTTATTTACATAAAGATTAGGTTTTTTACATTTTAAAATGTTGTTTAAAGCAATCTCAATGTCCTACAAGTTGTATACTTGGATACGATGACTCCTATATCCGTCATATCCATGGTTTTGTTTATTCATGTTGGGGGGGAAAGAGTCTTCACTAGGTATGTGACTTTGATATGGGTATTCTTGGCCAAGAAGTCCTTCATTGCAAAAGGGTTTGCTCTATTATTTTCAGCTTCATATATTTACACACAGTCTGTGAATGCGTTCCCTATGGATATGTGGGTCGTACTGTTTATGTAGGGGTGTACATAAACATGGGTGCATTTTTGAAAAGCATACATGCTAATGTACAATGTGGATTTTATACAACCGATTGCCTTTTAAAATATGTAAACAGTGTACCACTTCTTCCAATTTGTTTTGACAGGTTTCTCTTAATATTGCTCTGGAGGCCTTTATGATCAAGCCATCTAACTTCATGGGGATGACTTGCACTGCCCTCCAGAAAATATCTGCAAATTCCGACAGGTCACTGAGCCGTGACACAGAGAGCAGGGAAACAGACCAACATTTGAATTTTAAGTGTAATGCTGGCAGTCACAGTGCCTCTTTGAAGAATTTCTCTTCAATGGTAAGTAGTGCAAGCAATGCATATACTTAAAATGTGTGTGCGTATGTTTACTTTGAGAGCAGTATTTGCAGCAGTCATTACAATAGTTTAGAGATGTTATATAAAATAGTGTTGTGAACTTCCTCTTGGTTGTGCATATTGATAAGTAATATGTTGACTTTCTTGCAGGCCATGTGTGAGAATTTAAGGGCAATAGATTAATACTCCAAAATATAATAAAATCCTAAAATATGGCACTGACTCCCCCTGCCACAGTCCAGTATGCAAGTATATTAATGTAGATCGCTTGGATGTATATAATGTTTGTTGTACTGAAGTTATCTTACCCTACATCCTCATGTATAACTCTAGAAATTTTAGTGAAAACCCCAAAACTTGTCTCACAGGTCAGTGTGAGTACGTTATCCTAACTATTATTTGTTTAAAAGAATCCATCCCCTTTTCTAAGTAGAATGGCAAAAGGCAAGAGCTTAGTCCATCCCAAGATAACTTAAAAGAAGCACTGTTCCCCTCTGTTCTCGCCCATGGTGGCCATTTCTGGCCTTTAGAATTCCTTGGCATGGAAATGGTAGTGGCAACAAGGAGCAACTGGGCACCTCAAATTGTAGTAGTAATTTCCACTTCATATGGTACTAGTACTTTCGATTATCTGCAAAATATCTTAAACTTATTCATAAGTCATATCAAAATGCATTATTTTGGCTCCAAAATCTGCCCTCAACTTATACACTTGTACATGAGTGTATTTGGTATTTGAAATAGTATACAGTGGATACCACGATAAGAAATCAAATCAGCTATTTTTATCTTGGCAGTTGACAAACCAACCTGAAGACTGTCTACATAAATGTGGTCAAATCCCTTTAATTTGTTCAAGATTCATTTATGTTTATGAGGAAATTGGTTAAGAAAACATACTCTTCTGTCATTGTTGCTCGTGGCTGGGGCAGGAGATAACTTCTTAGAAGGAGTAAAAGTATATAAGAGCAATCAAAGCTTCATAATAATGGAAAAACTGGGTTGTAGAAGGCTTGTTGTTCTTGTTTTTGGCTCAATTCTAATGAAGTATGTTTCTACACCATTTTTGGTTCCTTGATTTATTAAAATCTGACTTGTGTTTATGTGGGACACTCTAAAAATGTTTGAAAGGGAAACTAATTAAGTAAAGCTTCCCAGGGCTGCCACCATATGTTTGGTCAGCATGATTAAACTCAATTACAAAATTATATATTTATTGGATTGTAATACAGTAAGGACTTAATAAAAATGTGTCCAGAAAAACAAATAATTTTGTTTCTGATGATGCTATGCCTGTTAAAAGTCTTCACAGTTTTTAATACACAGTTATTTTCTATTTTATGAGATCTGAAATAATCTAAGAAAACATATAAAAGTGTGATTCTTGGTAGAATGTATTATTTATATCACATAATGAAGCAGATGAAATAAATAGTATAGTTTGAAAGTTTTCCAAGTTGAACTTTTTTTAATGATTTTTGTTAAGTAAGATTACTTATTTACCATATCTTAAAATAGGAAAGGGGGGATAAGAGTAAAGGGGAAAAGACAGGGAGTAATAGAATGGAGAGAAGAAAAGAAAAAGAGGAAGAAAAAAAAGAAGTGGATTTAGAGTTGTGGGAAAATGGGAAGAGGGAAGAAGAAAAAGGTTTTTGGCTTTCAATCTTCTTTGTTGTGGTTTGTATTGTCCTTGTTAGGTTTTTAAATTTCTGCTTCCCCTCTTCTTCCTCTTCAATGTGTGACAATGTTTTCTCTTTCTATTCCATTTTACTATATTATTTTTATTTTTTTCTCGGATCATCACAAGTTGAACTTCTTACCCTTGAACAGAATCTTGAATAGAATCTTATAATCCTGTACATAGTGATCTCACTATTTTATACTGTTAAGACCCAACATGCATAGGGGAGAGGTTTCCAACTGAAGTGTGGTTATCCGAAACCATGGATATGGCCAAGTACTGTTACATAATTGGATTTCTGGTCCCATCTTAGGATAGAGTTTTGCTGGAGGCCGTAAAGATTCTTCGGTATCCTTTCTAGGAATTGGATTATTTCTCCAATGCAACTCAGAGACAATTTCCCCTTTTGTCGTGGGTAGGTGAAAGCACAGATATGGGTTTCACATTTACAAGGGTCTTACAGTACTTCTGAATATATATATGAATAGCATTGTAATATAAGCTTTGGAATTATTCTGTGTGTCACAGAATACTGCTTTCCAAGACAGTGATCCAAAGCTGCTTCAATAATCCTTAGAAATGGTTAAATATGGTCTTCCCTTCTTCCCCTCCTTTCTCCTTTCACACTTTTGAAACTGGAATATATCATGGGATGTTGGAAGATACACTTTTTTAAGTGACTCTGTAAAACAACGTCTTTTCCTGGGGGATATGTACCAGGATAGAACAGACATGCAAAATGTTTCCCTATAATTTTTTAGAAATTACTCAAAATGGTTTGTACATTTTAAGGAGAAGATAATGAGAGATCCTCCAGTTCAAGTGGATTAGAATATAGCTTTGAATTTTAAAAATGATTACCGTACTTTGTACAATTGGAAATGTTGATTTCTCAAGGTTATATTACTTTCTTGGGCATCCACATAAAGTTATTTCAATCAGTGTTTTGGGCAGAAGCTGTGGAACTGCAGTTTATCACAGTGCTGTAATTGTTAATATGGAATAATTATTATCCTATGGACAGCTTATTCACTACTTGCTCCTTTGTCTTCAAAATGTTCGCTTACTAGAACATGTCAGATATGCCCTAAGGCACATTGGACAGCACAAGTAAATACATCACATGAATTGAAACAGGGCTTATCTACTTTTGAGGGGGTATTGGAGGAAACTTTCATTAGTCCAGAAAGCTGTGGCAAGACTGTAGAGCTGGACCGGAAGCATATTTCTCTCGGTCATTTTCCAGACCCAATTCAAAGTTTTGTTAAGATACCTGTATAACTTGGCTCTAGGTTGCCAGTAAGTTTGTGTTGCTTTGACCCATGGATAAATTGAGGGTCAGTCTGTAAAGAGGGAAGAAGTCAAAGCTGCTTCAGGGGGCCATCACCATTATTTCCCCAGGTATTAAAAAAGGCCAAAAGCAGAGCTATGACAGAGAAAATAGAGGGGATTGGTGCTTTTTTGTTGTTGTTGTTCTCCCAGTACAGACAAACCTCTTGACTTTACTCAGAAAAGAGGATGATCCCTTTTTGTTATGAATTAAGGCACAGTACCTATGATGGCCTGTGGATAAGTTGCCCCAGGTTTTTGGGGTTGATTTTTTGACCAAACTTTCTAGACTTACGCATGAATATATAGGGTACTAGCGGTCCCCTGCCACGCGCTGCTGTGGCCCAGTCTGGTGATCTGGAAAATAAAATAATGAGAAATTTTGGTTTCTAATATATGTAATTTCTTTATGCTTGTGGGTAAACAGTATTTCTTGTTGTTTCTTTGTCAGTGTTGATGTAGAGATTGTCTGGTTTGCCTACTCTGGAACACGGGACATATTACTGTCCTCCTTTAAGGGTCCCTTTCAAATCTATGATATTATGTCTGTCATATACATATATGTGTGTGTGTTTCATATATATCTATATCTATGGCTGGATGGCTCTTTGTCAGGAGGACTTTGATTATGTTTTCTTGCCCTGATGAAGGGAGTTGGGTTGGATGGCCTTAAGCATTTTCTCATGGTCATGGGGGTTCTGTATGGGAAGTTTGCCCCGATTCTGTCATTCGTGGGGTTCAGAATGCTCTTTGATTGTAGGTGAACTGTAAATCCCAGTGACTACAACTCCCAAATGTCAAGGTCTATTTTCCCCAAACTCTATCTGTGTTCATATTTGGGTGTATTGAGTGCATGTGCCAAATCCATCATTGTTTGAGTCCACAGTGCTCTCTGGATGTAGATGAACTACAACTCCCAAACTCAAGGTCAATGCCCACCAAATCCTTCCAGTATTTTCTGTTGGTCATGGGAGTTCTGTGTGCCAAGTTTGGTTCAATTCCATCGTTGATGGAGTTCAGAATGCTCTTTGATTGTAGGTGAACTATAAATCCCAGCAACTACAACTCCCAAATGACAAAATCATAATTTTTGAGTGATGGTCACTCCTTGTGTTGTGAGATGTTTTGTTGCCAAATTTGGTGTGATTTCATTCATTGGATCTTTGGTTTTTAAGGTACCCATTATGTACAGATTATTTATATATATATATAGATATCACATGAAACATCTTTTACAGGAAAGATCAGACATCCTTTTCTGACATGGGCTTGCCACATACTTGTTTCATTTGAAAGAGTTGTCAAAGAGGCATCAAACAGATATCAGGATGGGCTCACTCCCACTTCTCAAAAGCATTATATAAATCAATTAAAAGCCCATCACAATATATCCAAAGAGTATATAGCTGTTAAACTAGCAGGGCACCTTTAGCATTAACAACACCCAACACTTATTTATTAATTATTTATTAACTTTATTTATACTCCACAAAATCTCCCATAGGACTCAATGCGGCTTACAAAGGCCAAGGCCGCGAACAATCAACAACATACAATACACAATAAACTCAAAAGCAAATAATAAACATCAAGCAAAACAATAAAACAGTAAAACAATGACACCGTGACATAATTAAAACTTGATGCAGTTCTATGTATCTTCTGACCTCCTTCAGTTTTGTTTGCTGTTAAAGAAAATGCAAGGATTCTACTAATTTATACTTTGGTAAAACTAATTTTTCACATATGGTGATTTTGAGACAATTAGATACAGAAAACTGCCTCATTTTCAAGTGGAAATGCGTTGTAATATCAATGAATTATGAAATTATGCAAACAAAAACATTGTACTTTAAAGCAATCTGTTGCAACAGACAGACATAACTTGAATTCCAAGGCAGGGACATACCTTGAATAAAACGTTACATGTGGTTATAATTATGAAATCAAGATTTTAAAGAGTTGTCTGGTAACCGTACCTGTGTTTTAAAAATATTTCTTTCATGGAAAGGAGACATGACAATCCATGTTTGGCCATGAATTTGACTTGGACATTTCTAATAAACATGGCAGAAATATATAAGAAAAGATTAGGCTTTGCTAAAGCTCTTTATACAGTGATGTACTGCCAAGATTTTATACAAGGTTTCCAAACAAAATGTTCTGTCGTAGCTTGTGATAAATCCTAGATGCCTGGCATGTTCCCAGGGGGAAGGGAATCTAATCACATGTTTGTTTGCTTTTTTCATTTTTTAAGCAAACTACATTGTCATAACAAGGGAAAGAAACATCAGGAATTGGCAGACAACTAAATTGAGAGTAAATGTTAATTTTGTGTACCTGAAAAATATGAACAATGTCTTGTTTTAGTTATAACACAGAACAGTGCTTAGGAATGGGAAAGCACAATTCACTAACTGGCTAGCTGCCACTCATCTCTGTATCTTGCTTGAAGGATTAAGCAGCAGAGGCAAATAAAAGTTTCAGGAGCCACCAATTTTGTGCTAAGTGATTTCACCCCACCTTTTCTGCAGCTACTGATTCAAATATGAAGCTGGCACATGGAAATGTGCAAAAATATTGTGGAACATTAGGAAAAGGACCAGTGGATGCCAACACAGTGGGTGCAGGATTAGAGTATAAATTTGTTGGGTTTACATTTTAATATGAAGTAAGATCATTCTTGTGTTCCAAACAAACCATAGCATAATTATACTGCTGTTTTTGCATCTGTCTGAACTTTGTAACATGTTCTTTAAAAAAGGTCATCCAATAAATAAATATGCACAGACATATTTACATCAGATGAACGTTCTGAACACTGCAGAAGAATAGGTACAAAATGCATACACTAAGGACCTCATCACATTGAGGTCCCTAACGTGGGCAACAGTGAGTGTGCAGGTACAGCTGTACCAGAAGCTCCCACTTTATTTGCTTTGTATCAAGTGTTTGTTTGCAGCCCAAGGCTTGGGATTTTGCAGAAGGTGGTGTCCTGTTAAAGTTTGCAGTTACAGGGCAGGTCACCTGTCAATTATCATTAGGTTCCCCAGCCCCGCCCCCTTTTTGGGCTTTGGAAGGGAAGTGAGCCATTTTGTTAGTCAGTCTCAACCAGGTTAGCCTTTGTATAGGATGTGTGTAACTTCCCCTGTACAAAGGCTTCAAGCTTTAAGAATTTCCAGGATTACAGAAATCCCAACAGAAACAGAAGGGAAAGAAATCCAGAGGAGAACAACTTTAAGAGACTCCTAAGGAACTCCATGGAAGCATTCCCTCAGCTTTGGGAATTTCCAGGAAACAGCCCTAAAGACTAAAGAACTCCAGCTGGAGAATATCCACTGCCTTGCTGGTAGGTCCACTCGGTGTCCGAGAAGCAGTTCGGCCCGGTAGCAGAGCCCAGACCAGTGAGGGTTGGATTTCAGTCAGCCTGGGAGAAGTTAAAAAAGGGGTTTTTTCCTTTAAAGAAGAAGTTATTGAAGATAGTTGCCTGTCCTTCGTGGGCAAGTTTAGGAATTCACCAGTTCCCTAGAAGCTTGGAATTATTTGCTTTACTTTGCTAAAGATAAGAGAAGTTCCTGTTTGATTGTTCATTAATAAAAGACTTTGTTGTACTTCTCAAGCCATCTGAAGATTCTTTGTAGTGGAAACCTCTGAGAACTTCTCCTTAGGCCCCTGGCTTCCCGCTGGGCAAAGGTTACACATCCTATTTTTAAAGCCAACCAATTACAGGCAGGGCGAGAGAACAGTGAGGAAATTTGCTGGGCAGCATGGCGAATCTGTGGAGAATCAAAGGAAACCATTGTCCCATGCCCCACATTGCTACCTTCCCCATCATATGGGGGAAAGCATTGGTGACCGGCTTCTCCTTGCACTAGCCCCATTGCAGGCTATGAGAACACAGCTACCTGTATTCTCAGGGCTCTGTTCTAGGATACTGCCAGGACAGAATCCCAAAAGAGGTAACTCTGTGTTGGTTACCCTCCAGCTAGCTCCGTCCTGACTCCATCCTAGAAGCATCCTAGGATTGAGCCAAAAGTCCATGTGATCAGCTTGTAAGAGAAATTCACAGCCCTCTCAAAAGTCACAAAGGTACCCAGGGATGGCCAGGATTTCTTTGTCTATGGCAATGACAACACAAATACAGGTAAAGGTGGCTGTCCAAAGGACCTAAACTGGATTCAGTCTCACTGGGTGGTTTGGGCTCCATTCTACCACCACAGCAAGATAAAAGTGGGCAGTGTAGTTGCTTCTGAATGTGGGAAGGTTTATATGGGAGAAATATTTGCCCCAAAACCCCCCTTCAACATATACACAAGATTTATTAATACATGAGTATAAAAATGTGTGATCCATTAAAAATCGTTCAAAAGTCAATACAAAACTGAGGGGTGCTGGCATTTTGTTTCTAAAGTGCTTCTAAAGTATCATTAGGGAAAAATTAGTTACTATAATGAGAGGAACAAAATGTTGTTATTATTTCATTATAATAATTACACATAATTACTATAATTGGGGAAAATTCAGGGGCCCCTCCCTCCCTTATTTTTACAGCTATTAGGGTGAAACTCACTACAATAGTAGAACACATTTACCCCTCTTAGCCCACTAAATTTCAGAGTGTTTCTCTTTCCCATGGATTTTGGGGGAATTTTCAAAATTTTAATAAACAACATTTTTAATAATATATGTAACATATGTTGTAGTTAACAGTAAGGATTGATAGCTGAGCAAAGAACCATAATTTGGATTATAAAATTCTTGCTTTAATAAAAATCCTTAAACACTGAAAAAAAAATATGTTCCTAGTTTGAAAGTATTATTTCCTGTTTAATTGTGTAGTCCTTACTTTGAAAGTAGTAGTTCTCTACCAGGAACTTTGTTTTTGTGCCAAAAACTTTGTTAAATGGGTGGATGACCATTTTTACTTGGTGGACTGGATTGCAAAATGTGTTATAATATGATATCCCTCATACAAAGGCAAAGTTTTTATAGTTCAATAAATTTTACCATGTTTTTATGATAGAACCAATTGGGAAATTTATAACCCAGGAACAAAAATAATAATTTATTGGAACTCTGGCTGGCTACAGAGAGGCAAATCTCTCTAATGCTGAGCAGTGCACTACAGTAGGAAATGTAGTTTACGGCAGGGCCTTTTGAATTCTCTGACATAGGCCTCCTGCCTTCCCAAACTACATTTCTCAAAGTTCTGTTCTGCTCCCAGAAAACACCTCTCTCTCTTTTTTCCGCTCCAAAAGCCTAAGGCAGCCTTTGGCTTTGCTTTCAACTTGGTTTGCTTGCACTGAATATGAAACCGACTTTGGGAGCCTTCCAAGATTTAGAAAACTAAAACCAAAAAGTATGTGGTAAGTTTTGATTCTTACATTTTTGGCGCGGGCCATGCCTATGTGTCAGATATCTCCTTGTAAATATGAATTTAATGAATTTGTTCTGAATTATGAAGAGTAATGAAAAAATGCACACCTCTAGTATATATGGCAACTCCCTGTGATTTTTTAAACGTTTTTCTTGGGTGTTACGGGTTAGCTCTAGTCATTGATATGAGAGATGATAGGATTTCTTTCACCCCTACTTGTATTCCCCATGAGAAACTGAATAAGTTAAAAGGCCAGTTTCCTCTTGCCCTTCTTATCTGGTCCACTGGAAAGATGAAATATGCTGGAGAAATATGCTGAGCTAACTTACTTAGGACTCAGCCAGCACTTTCTGAGCTTTCCTGAGCATCTCTTGTCTCTTTCTTAGTCTTGCAACCTGGCAGAAAGTGATTTTCCCCCCATACCTTTCCCACATCAAGAAGCAATTGAAAGAATGACGCTAGCTGCCTTTGAGTGACACTTCTCAGAAACAGAATTCTTCACTTCCTCTCTGTTATTGCACATGGTTTCCAGTGATTGCAGAGCAAAATCAGTTCTCTATCCAAAGTACTGTTTGGAAAAGCACCACCCAGCAGGGAAATGATTTAGTCAAGGTACAAGAAGTACAAAACTTTCCTATCAAACTGAAAGTTGAAAGGGCAATCAATCAAGAATGCCACAAATGAAAAGCTTAGAGATAATACAATATACTTCACATTCAGAAGGTTTTTCAGGGTGGGTAGCTATGTGCGGGAAACAAAATAAGGCCATTGCCCCCACTAAAATTCGTGTCCCCTAATGCAATTTTCTTCAGTTTCTGAATTTCTATCACTTCGTAAACTTAATCATTCAAGTGAACATTTACAAATACAATTTATACATTTAAAGAAAAGGGGCAGACAAAGTTATGACAAAACGTAAACACAACGAAGCTGAGAGTCCTCTGTGTTGATTATTATAACTATCTCACTCTGCAATGTTCAAAAATTGGGTACTGAAGGAACATTTCAATAGTGATATCCCTAGTGAGTCGGTTTTTGTGTGTTCTTCTTTTGTATTTTACTTCTATTCATATCTGTTTGTCTAAATTCTGTTTCTGTCTTCTAATGTATTAGCCACTGTGCAGAAGTCATTGTTATTATGTTTGTGTTTAACTGTTAGGGTATTATTTGTGTTTGTAACAGTAGCTAAAACTGGAGTCATCTGGTTTGAATCCACAGTGAGCGTTGCCAAGGAGACGAGGCTGGCTAGCTCATGAGAGGGAGAAGTGGGCGGAGCCAAGCAGGAAAAGTTATGTGGGTTTTTTAAAAAAAGGAGCTGAGACAGGCTTGGAAAGGCCTGAGAGAGAGGCTTGTGTGTGTGAGCGGCTGGTGCTTTCAGTCTAGGAGGGCTGAAGAAAGAAACCTGGCCAGATCCTTTAGTCAAAGAAAACTACAGGAAGCCTAGTTAAGATCCCTAGTTAAGGAAGAGCTAGAGATCAGAGATTTGATCGAGGGAAGATCAAATTGAAAGGCCATTTATAGTAGTGAAACATTGTCACTAGAGAGTTTCACCTCAGTGAAAGTTAGCCTCAAGCTGTGTTATCTGGAAGAGTGGACTGTATTATAAACCACGTGATATTCAAAGTTCCATAAGTTATTTACCAGCCTGCAACCATAAGCTTTGTACACAATAAACTTGCTATCTTTTGTTGAAAACCGTCTCATCTCAACTAATCTGCGTCTGTAGAGCCAGATCTCATCGGTGGTACCTCAAATTCCTCACGTTGGTGGCAGTTACCTTAACTTACAAATAATAATTGGCCTCCTCCATAATATACTCTTCTACACCATTGAGGCCTGAGGTAAATTCCCTCCATAACATTCACATCTGTACAATTGGTGATAGCGGTGGGGATCTTCAAAGATAAAATCCCTATACCCTGTCCATCGTTGTGTTCGCATCGTCCCACCACCAACTCAGTTTTGTGTCATTTGCAAAAAAATGATTTGGACTCACTATATTCTTTGTAACTCAGTGCTGGCTGGGTTGTTTTAAAATTGTATTATTTTAGATTTTATGCTATATGTGTTGAAGGGTGTTGTTGTTATAATTATATGTGACTTGTTTTGTACTTTTGTACCGTTTTGCCTTGTAAGCCACCCTGAGTCTCTTTGGGGAGATGGTGAAGGGATATAAATGAAGTTTATTTTATTATTTATTTATTTATTTATTTATTTATTGGCAGACAACCCTGAGGAGACATTCAATGCCCTACAACAAATACAAACACATCAGAATAATACAAAATACAAACTAATAACAAAAACTTATAACAAAAAAAGTTAATATCAAAATGAAGAACAGAATACAAATAATCAAATAAAGCATAATTGTGCTAATAACTTAATTAATATTATAATATTGTTTGGAACAGTCAAATTAATACATTATGATATACTAGCCGTCCCCTGCCACGGGTTGCTGTGGCCCAGTCTGGTGATCTGGAAAATAAAGTAATGGTTTCTAATATATGTAATTCCTATATGCTTGTGGGTAAACAGTATTCCTTGTTGTTTCTATGTCAGTGTTGATGTGGAGATTGTCTGGTTTGCCTACTCTGGAACATGCAACATATCATTGTCCTTCTTTAGGGGTCCCTTTCAAATCTATGATACTATATCTGTGTGTATGTGAATCATGTCTATCTATCTATCTATCTATCTATGGCTGGATGGCTCTTTGTCAGGAGGACTTTGATTATGTTTTCTTGCCCTGATGAAGGGAGTTGGATTTGATGGCCTTAAGTATTTTCTGTTGGTTTTGGGGGTTCTGTGTGGGAAGTTTGCACCAATTCTGTCATTTGTGGGGTGCAGAAAGCTCTTTGGTTGTAGGTGAACTGTGAATCCCAGTGACTACAACTCCCAAATGTCAAGGTCTATTTCCCCCAAACTCCATCTGTGTTCATATTTGGGCGTATTGAGTGTTTGTGCCAAGTTTGGTCCAGATCCATCATTGTTTGAGTCCACAGTGCTCTCTGGATTTAGGTGAACTACAACTCCCAAACTCAAGGTCAATGCCCACCAAACCCTTCTAGTGTTGTCTGTTGGTCATGGGAGTTCTGTGTGCCAAGTTTGGTTCAATCCCATCGTTGATGGAGTTCAGAATGCTCTTTGATTGTACGTGAACTATAAATCCCAGCAACTACAACTCCCCAATGACAAAATCATATTTTTTTTTGAGTGATGGTCACTCATTGTGTTGTGAGACGTTTTGTTGCCTAATTTGGTGTGATTTCGTTCATTGATTCTTTTGTTTTTATATATATAGATTGCCACATTCATGCAGCAAACATATATTCAAGGATTTAGCTTGACAATTTGCAAGCAGAGTACCACTCATAAATTGTGGCTTACCTGTCCTCTTCTTTCCACTGTGACTTCCGGAAAGCCAGACTGAGATATGAAGGCAATAATCGGAATAAAATGTGGAACCCACTTGTATGAGTGGAAGCACTTCACTGCCCAAATTTAGATACTTTGGAGCTAAGCCATATCCTTGTCAACATGCTTTAGGGCTCTGCTTGGTATCTTCTGCATTAGTACCATACTAAAATTTATAAAAGCAGTTAAGCTTGAAATATTTTACCATAAAGACTTTCCCAGTAATGCAACCTGACAAATCAAAAGCTCATTCTCATAATGATAAACATTAATAGTAATAGAACTGAAAAGTATAAAAAGAAATATATGTGACTCTTGGCTTAATTTTTAACTAGTGAAAGATACATGTTCTAAGAAAAATAGCCTGGGCTTGGCTTTTAAGAATCAATGTGATTATTCACTTTTGTCTGATATGGTTTACTGTAAGATTTTTCTCTTCTGCTATATATTGGAGCTCTTTAATTTTTTTCTGAATTTTTACCTGTCTGTATCAGCGTGTAGATGTGATGCATATGCTAAAATGTATATTGCTCTACAACAATAAGCAAAAAAGATCCATTTCTCAAGTTGACTACTACTTGCAATCCAAACTGTATACTCAAAAATGTCCGTATTAGGACCAATCAAAGTATTTCAAGATACTCAGCCATTCAATTAATCTGATTTTCCTTTGATTCCATTCTCAGGCTATCATTAAATAAAGAATGTGTCCCTTCAGTAGTAAATCAGTGTGTTCCCACTCCCTGCTCTTCATTTTGATCAGCAGTCAACCTAAGAGATCTGAAAAATTGAGAAGCTTGCTCAGTAACATGATTGGTTTTGTTAAAGATATTACCTGATCACGGATTTCAATTTTTGTTTCATTTATAGAACATAACATACTTTTCTTTTTCTATTACATTTTAATGCAAGTAAAAATAATACTATGTCTTAATGAACTAATATTTATGTTCAAAGTTTACCATATAATCTCAGTGCCCAGTATATTGTCCAAAGCGTCTAGAGAAATAAAATTAAATAGAATATGATAAAAATAATCCTATTTTTTTCCATGTCAAGCGTGACTTGAGAAACTGCAAGTTGCTTCTTGTGTGAGAGAATTGGCCTTCTGCAAGGATGTTGCTCGGGGGACGCCTGGATGTTTTTTGTGTTTTATCATCCTTGTGGGAGGCTTCTCTCATGTCCCCACATGGAGAGCTGGAGCTGACAGAAGGAGCTCATCCACACTCTCCCCGGATTCAAACTTGCGACCTGTCAGTCTTCAGTCCTGCCGGCAGAAGAGTTTAACCCATTGCAACACCGGGGACTCCTTAATGTTTTATAATTATATAGTTTTTATCTAAGTGATAGTCCCTATTAGACTAGGCAAAATGAATCAATTGCCAAATAGTAAGCTAACATATTGTGTAAAAAAAGATTTATAAAATATGCCAGATACTTTTGTGCATTTGCTGTATACTTTTTAAAACTTCCATTTAAAAACATAATAAGTTAATGAAACAGTCATTGTTGGATTGTATCCTCCAAATGTGTTGATTGTGTCTAAAACCCTTCAGCAAGTCCTAGGCAGTTGTAACTTTGGTGTAGCTGTCATGCAGTTTGACCATGCATTCATATTAGAGATCAGTTCAATTAGAAAGCTGCCACTAAGCAAGATGGCTTTAGACATGCTTCAGATGGTACATTTTCATATATATTAAAATATTATAATTTCAGGGCTGCCAGTTGCTCTTACCCATTTTTTCTAAATAAGATTTATACATAAATAATAAAGATATTCAATTTGGAATTTCATTATAGCATATTGAAGGAAAATTATGTAGTCTTTTCTATTTGATGTATTTCCTGTAAATTGTTCGAATGCATGGTTCAAATGCTTTATTTTTGTTGTTTATTCATTCAGTTACTTCTGACTCTTTGTAACCTTATGGACTAGCCCTCGCCAGAGCTCCCTGTTGGCCATCGCCACCCCCAGCTCCTTCAAAGTCAAGCCAGTCACTTCAAGAACAACATCCATCCATCTTGTCCTTGGTCATCCCCTCTTCCTTTTTCCATCCATTTTCCCCAGCATCATTATATGTTCTGTCTTCTCATTATATGGCCAAAGTACTTCATCTTTGCCTCTAATATCCTTCCTTCCAGTGAGCAGGCGGGCTTTATTTTCTGTGGTATGGACTGGTTTGATCTTCTCCCGATTCAAGGCACTCTCAGAAGGCACTCCTCCAACACCACAGTTCAAAAGCATCTATCTTCCTTTGCTGAGCCTTCCTTATGGTCCAGCTCTCACATCTATAGGTTACTACAGGGAATACCATTGCTTTAACTATGCAGATCTTTGTTGCCAGTGTGATGTCTCTACTCTTCTCTATTTTATTGAGATTGGTCATTGCTCTCCTGGCTAATTTCCTGGCTGCAGTCTGCATCTGCAGTAATTTTCGCACCTAGAAATACAAAGTCTGTTACTGCCTCCACTTTCTCACCTTCTATTTGCCAATTATCAATCAGTCTGGTTGCTTTATTAGGATTGATCTAACCTAAGCAAGAGATATATTGACATTATAACTCAGTAGTAATCAGACCATAATGGACCATGTTTTTGTGATTTCAAATACTATTCCTAGCTCATTGTGTTAGTCTCCACTACTTAGATCTGGGGGCCGGATATGGCCCTCCAAGGTCATTTAACACAGGGGTCCTCAAACTAAGGCCCGGAGGCTGGATATGGCCCTCCAAGGTCATTTACCCGGCCCTCACTCAGGGTCAACCTAAGTCTGAAACGACTTGAAAGCACACAACAACAACAATCCTATCTCATCAGCCAAAAGCAGGCCCACACTTCCCATCTGAAATACTAATAAGTTTATATTTGTTAAAATTGGTCTTCATTTTAATTATTGTATTGTTTTTAAGTGGTCTTTGAACTACAAATAAGATGTGTCCAGTGTGCATAGGAATTCATTCATTTATTTTTTCAAATTATAATCTGGCCCTCCAACAGTTTGAGATACTGTGACCTCGCCCTCTGTTTAAAAAGTTTGAGCCCCCCTGACTTAGATAATCACTTTATTTGTTGGAAAATGGGTTTGTCTTTGTAATTGAATGACATAATAGCAAAAACTGTTCAAAGCCGATGGCCACCTCTGCTTCATTTGCATCTGTCACACAATTTTTGCCAATTTTAAGGATGTGAGAGTAACGTGCTAATCATTAGTGTACTGTAATATTTATGAAATGGTCCTGCTCGTGAATAGTAAGTAGTGCAAGTGGTTTCGTATTTGAAATCTAAGTTAAATTAATAAGTTCTTTCTTCTTTCCTCCTTGAATTATTCCTCTAATCTTTAATTATTATCCCCCGTAGTTTTGAAAATTTGGCATGGTGTGCAGTTAGACAAGAAGGGTGGTATATTCCACTTACTTTGTACTTATTAACAGCTGCTGTGCTATTGAGGAAAGAACTCAAACATTTCAACTAGATAGGAGTCATTTTCCCAGATATTCAAAAAAAATCACTGTAAATCATATATAATAATGACAGTTGACTTTTTTTGCCACTGATACAATAAGGCAGGGGTCCTCAAACTTTTTAAAAAGAGGGCCAGGTCACAGACCCTCAAACTGTTGGAGGGCTAGATTATAATAAAAAACATAAATGAATTCCTATGCACACTGCACATATCTTATTTGTAGTGCAAAAACGCTTAAAACAATATAATAATTAAAATGAAGAACATATGTTAACAAATATAAGCTTATTAGTATTTCAGTGGGAAGTGTGGGCCTGCTTTTGGCTGATGAGATAGGATTGTTGTTGTTGTGTGCTTTCAGGTCATTTCAGCCAGGTTGACCCTGAGTGAGGGCCGGGTAAATGACCTTGGAGGGCCGTATCCGGCCCTCAGGCCATAGTTTGAGGACCCTTGCAATAAGGCATGCTAAGTCAACAACTGGCAGTGAAATGTCAACAGATAGGAACTAATTCGTTTTTCAAAATTAATTTTTTAACTAACTCACTTTTCAAAATCAACATTTTTTTTAAAAAAAAATCCAAGACAGCGTATTTAAATGCCACTGCAGAGTACATTTTTGCAAACAGGTAATAAACCAATGGAAATATGGAAGAAACTGTCACTCACTCATATCCATATTCCATTGAAATGTGCTGCTATCGTATTTATAAATTCACACATTTTCAGAGTAGGCAATGATTCACTTAATGAAGTCACTTCACTTGGAGAGATGTAATGCACTTGAAAATTACTTTGCATTCTAAATAACTGAAGCACTGTTTTATATCAATGTTCATGTTATTCTTTTGTACCATATTCAGCCCTGCAGCAGAAATATTCATGGAGGTACCAGGAGACTAACTCTTAGGCATGAGTTTGAGTGCATTACTTCACAGCAACATGCTTAGTTCGAGAATTAGTACACTAACCTCATCATTCCCTACATCCTTGCCTTTGTGTCCTTTAGGTCAGAGCATTGTTCATTCTTTGAAAAAAAATCTCTAACTGTAAGGCACCAGGATTGATTAAAATGTAGTATTTGGCTTTCTAAAGCTCCACTGCTGCCCAAATGGTAGTCTCAAGGCACTATTTCACTGCCACTGATTCTTTATCAGAATTCTTCTTATCAATGTAGGAAGGAACCGTCAATCTCCCTGCAATATAACTTTATGCAGAGTTACTCAGAACTCAGTCCCACTTTGTTCAGTAGATCTTATCTGAAATAACTGTGAACAGGATTTCGGTCTTTCATAAAAAATTTTAGGAACAAGAGCCACTGAATAAAATGAGGCTGACTTTTAAGTAACTGCATTTATTTATTTGAGATGTAGATCACCCACCCTCAGCACTGCACTGTAAAGACCACAAGACAGCTCTAACATTAAAAGTTATGTAGAGGCCAGATATACAGAAGATAAAAAAAACCCCACACAAAATAGATAAAGAAAAAGATAGATATGAAAAAAATGACTTCTGAATTTCCTCTTATCCTATATGTGTGTGTGTGTGTAATGTTCGTTTGTGGGATTAACATAATTCAAAAACCACTGGATGAATTGGCACCAAATTTGGACACAATACACCTATCAGGCCAATGGGTGACCATCACTCATAAAACACTGAAAAACACCGTGGAAGGGGCTTAAAAAGCCAAAAAAGCAAAAAGATACTCCTGCAGCTCATGGGCAAAAATGACTCCCACACAATAGCATATCCACTCTCTCTTCCGGACTACAACTCCCAGCATCCCCAAGACCAGGCCCTTTAGGAGAGGAGGATGATCCAAATGCACTGCTTCCAAGATTCAAGCTTTCTTCTCCTTGGATCTCTTTGAGAGCCTCTCAGTCCCTGCGTATTTGCAATTTCCTATTCCTGGACTCCATCTCCCAGCAATCCTCCAGATAGATAGATTAGATAGAGATAGGTCGATCGATCGATCGATGGATCGATGGATCGATGGATCGATGGATCGATGGATCGATGGATCGATGGATCGATGGATCGATGGATCGATGGATCGATGGATCGATGGATCGATGGATCGATGGATCGATGGATCGATGGATCGATGGATCGATGGATCGATGGATCGATGGATCGATGGATCGATGGATCGATAGATAGGTAGGTAGGTAGGTAGGTAGGTAGGTAGGTAGGTAGAGGACAGCTGGGAGTTGCAGTCCAAGAATAGGTAGAGGAAGGGAAGAAAGGGGGGAAAAGGAAGAGGAAGGAAGAAAGGGGGGGGGGAGGAGAGAAGGAAGGAAAGATAAAAAGGGAAGGAAGGAGAGAAAGAATGAAGGAGGGAAAGAGGGAAGGAAGGTTGTCCACAGCAACGCGTGGTAGGTACAGCTAGTGTGTGTGTAATATATATAATATCTCTGTGTGTGTGTGTGTGTATACTAGCTTGGAGACCCCGTGGTGCCTGGGTTATTTGAGAAAGGCATTGTTTTTCTGTGCTCCAAGTTTAGTCTAGATCCAATGTCAGCAGGATTCAGGTCTCAAAAAGTGTGTGAAGGTACAGTAAGTCCCATTATCCATGGTCCATCGTCCTTCAAATCACAAGAGGATGTAAAGTGGGTCATGGTGGGTTAGTGCACCAAGTTTGGTCTTTATCAGTCATTGGATGAGGGTTGCAGTGGTCTCAGGAAATGAGTATATCTATATAAATAAAAATGTAATGTTAATTTGTGGGATTAACATAACTCAAAAACCACCGGACGAATTGACACCAAATTTGGACACAATACACGAGCGACCATCACTCATAAAAACACTGAAAAACACAGCAGAAGAGACTTAAAAAGCCAAAAAACAAAAATTACATAACAACGCATGTGCAAAACCACATATAAATGCAAACACATACATCTACACAAATATATATACACACAAAACACATATACACAGACTGGGCCACAGCAACACGTGGCAGGGGACGGCTAGTGTGTGTGTGTGTGTGTGTATATATGCATGCACGCAGATGAAATCCTTCTCATGTTATAATTATGGCATTGTTTTCATGTGGTCTATAATGATGCACCTATTCAACTAAATTAGCTGTCCAGTCATAACTCAAAATGCCATCTAACTTTTGCACTAATAAAAAAAAGTTATTCACAAGTTTTCCCCAGAAGCACTATCCAGTTGATTTATTGATTATGAGGCACAAAAGCTAAATTGCTGAAGTCTTTCATGTGTGGTGAGATGGTAAAGAATAGCCTATACACTAATTAAGAAACACTGATTATAAAAATACTGACATTGTAACAGTTAATAACACAGTACATTAGCTTTTAGGACATGCATTTCAAGTAAAATTAATGACATCTATTGTAATATTACACCAAACAGGCTGGAAATTAAAATTCTGGCTGAATGTCCTGGCAAAGAAAGCACCTTAGTTGTAAAAGGGTTATGAATGTGTACAAAAAAGCTAGAGAGCCCTTGATATAGTGAGAGTTGAAATAAAAAAAAACAATTGAGTGAATAACTAGAAGACAAATGGAAGTGTTATGACAACTTTATCTGTATAGATTTCATGTCAAAAGGCTCTTCTGTGGCAGGGATAGTGGCAAGCACGTGATGCTGATCAGCAGAGCTTTAAAATTCACAATCAAAATCTGTAACATTGGTGGCTATGAACATTTGCCTTTTACAAATGAAAAGGGAAGGATACCAGCCTTGAAAACTGCTAGAGCTGAAACTGGAAGTGAAAAATATTGCATTCATAGATCTCCTTTTTAAAAAAAAAACAACATAGACATAAAAAAGGATAAATTGCAAAGCAGAATCAGAACTCATTTAAAATGTGTGAGAGTGGAGTAAAGCAAAGCAGTTAGGAGAAGGAAGAAGAAAACGGAGATGTGTTGGGTACTGTCCACATTCAGTTTTCCATTTTTCATTCTTTGTTTCTCTCCCATTTTTCCGTCTCACCCTTCACTTGTATTATTGCCCTTCTTTCTCATTTCCTCTCTAGGACTGATTTTTTTAAAAAAAAAATCCATCTCCCTGGCCTTCCTTTTGCCTATGTCCTAACCAGAGCAATTTGGGTAGGATGGGGGGAAAGTTGACAACATGATAGTTAAGGTGCATCTAAATTATAAAATTAATGCAGTTCAACATCACTTTAATTGCTATGATTCAGTGCTATGAAATCATGGGAGTTGTGGCTTTACAAGGTCTTTAGTCTTCTCCGCCAAATAGTGCTGATGCTCCACCAGAGTAGAAATCACACATTTTGAGCCATGGCAGTTAAAATGGTGTCGCACTGCATTGTAATAAAGGTCTAAATGGAATTTAATTTCTAAATTGAAGACATGTGGTTAGTTGATTAGTTGGTTTGAAAGTTTATGTACTACCCAATTGGATATTGCTTCTGTTTACAAATATAAAACAAAAGCAATTAATGAAATAACAAATTTCATAATAATAATAATAATAACCAATACATAGTTATAATAATTATCTGTAATAAAACAAAAAATAATCTTTTTTAAAATATATTTTTATTGATATTTTGCTTTGTGAGCAGATTTATACAATTAATACATGCATGTTGTCTATAACCACATTTCTCTACACCCTTCCTTTATCCTCCACCTCCTTCATTCAATATTATCTACTCACTTATCTAGTATATCTTAGAGTTCATTCACTCTTTTGTTTTTGTTTTTTCCCTTCCCCAACCCCAAACCCATACCACATTTCCATTAGAACTCTAACTCCAAAATTAATCAATCAGCCCAAATTTATCAAAGCTACATACCCTTCAGAAATGGAGGAGCATAGCCTAGCCTTTCACAGAAGCTACCAAGAAGGTTATTTCTGTGGCAGCCATCCATCACAGAACTGTTGGCATTAGTACCTCTAAAGATAATTTTAACAATTGCACATGAATATTTTGGATCAGGTACTTCTTCAGGTACCTGATCCAGGGATATATATTGTCAACTCTTCCAGATGTTGCTGGAATAGCTAGCCCAGCAGCCCTGGACAGCAAAGCCCATAGTGTGGGATGCTAAGGGTTACATTTCAATAATGTCTGGTGAGCTTCTGGTTTCATTCCTGGCTTAAGGCATTAAAGTTTAGCATCAGAGCCTAGAAACCAACTTGAAGCCTGTGAAACTGGCATGATACCTTCAAGATGACCAAACATGTTAGGCATGATTAATTGCTGCTCTATTCTGCACTTAGTCCTTTTTTTTTTAAAAAAGCTGTCTTTAGAGTTTGCCCTGCATTGCTTTTAATCTAGACCAGAAGTTACTAGTGTGTGGATAATTGCACTGAGACTATCTGTGTCCATGTAGGAGTACAGCTGGTATATCAGCCAAATGTGATAAAAGCCACTCTGAACTTGGAATCTCAAGTGTCACAATATGGTGCTGTGCATATGTGTCATAGTATTATAAATATAAATAAGGCAGTCAGAAACCATTGAGCCAGAGAGAGAGGGGACTGTCTGTGTTCACTCAAGATTCCACTAAAGAGGTAGCGAGGCACTCCAATTCTATTCCAGTCTGTATTTTGTGAACTTTATGGTCATTCACTTGAGCAATCCGACTGACTGCTAATTTGTATTCATGCCAACCAATTCTTTGTTTGTTAATTTAATACGTGTTGTTTACTACAGATTAAAACTGTTCTGGACACATTCATACGTTTACCTTCAAAGTCTTCTGACATTTATAAAAGATTAACAGACTTAACTGTGTGAAATTTTTCTAGATCTGTTGATAAATTGTCTATTGTCATATCTATTTGGTCAGACTGCATCACCCTTTCTTCTGACACTTGAAAATGTGTCCAGAGGAGGGCAACCAAGATTGTAAAATGTCTGGAAATCAAGCTCCATGTGGAATAGTTTAAGGATCTGTATATTTAGCCTGAAGAAGAGAAGGCCGAGAGGAGACATGATAGCCATGTATAAATACGTGAGTTGAAGTCATAGGGAGGAGGGAGCAAGCTTGTTTTCTGCTGCCCTGGAGACTAGGACGCAATGGAACAATGGCTTCAAACTACAAGAAAGGAGATTCCATCTGAACGTTAGGAAGAACTTCCTGACTGTGAGAGCCGTTCAGCAGTGGAACTCTCTGCCCCGGAGTGTGGTGGAGGCTCCATCTTTGGAAGCTTTTAAACAGAGGCTGGATGGCCATCTGTCAGGTGTGCTTTAAATGCAATTTTCCTGCTTCTTGGCAGGGGACTGAATGGCCCATAAGGTTTCTTCCAACTCTATGATTATTTGATTCTATATGTTTACCTTGGGAGAAGAGAAGATTGAAAAAAATGACATGATATCCATCTTTAAATATCTAAAGGATTATCACGTAAAAGGTGGGCACAGTATGTTTTCTGCAGTTTCAGAGACCATGATTCAACATATTCAAATGATATGAAAAGAGGTTCTATCCAAACATGAGGAATAACTTCCTGATAGTAAGAACTATCTAATGGTGGAATGAACTGCCACCAGTGATGATGGATTTTCTTTGTTGGGACTGAAAAATCTGAAGTGCTTAATGAGAAGTAGGCACAATCTAGGCAATTTAAGAAGACCCAAATTAGAAATGAAATGTAAAGTATTTTGCCCATACTTAGTGCCTCGTGCTATCAATTTAAAAAGGAATGCTTGCTTTGTGCTTTATATATAGCTCTGGATTTAAAATACAGGTTGAACATCCCTTATCCAGAAGTATAAAATACAAAATCCTCCAGAATCATTGGCATGGATGGCAGAAATAATGATACCTTTTTTGCATGGGCCGGGCTGGTAGCACCCGACTTAATAGCTGTTAAAAAAAACTGTTAAAAAATGCCCAGCGCACTGTCGACCTAAGCAGTTTGAAAATAGCTGTGAGCTGTGAGTAGAGAAATTAGGCACCGCTTAAAGTGGGGAGGCTAATTTATGACACCATAGTATTGCTGGAGAGCAAGGAGGAAATATTACGATCAAAAAGGCTCTACATCATAGTGGATGAAGCAACAGTCCACCTGTGGCTGAACTGAGCAACCAGGAGGATCCGAAGTGGAAGAATTGCTGAAATGGTTATCTGTCTGTGTGTCTTGTATGTCAAAAACGGCATTGAATGTTTGCTGTGTATATGTATATTGTGATCTGCCCTGAGTCCCTTTCGAGGTGAGAAGGGCAGAATATAAATACTATAATAAATAAATAAATAAAATTTTGATGATTCATAAATGTAGGCTAAATCAAAATTCAATTCAAAATTCATGACAAGAAGGTTTCAGATATTAGCGGTAAAGGATTCCCCTTCTGAGTTCTGAAGTCTTGATTCTGCTCCCTTCCTAGTTTAGCCAATATTAATTCATGGTCTCATTTGTACCTTTTTGTAACTTTCTTGATGCATGGTCATATAGAATCAGTACTACATGTGGAGATGTCACTTCAAGTCTCTCCTTAAAGCAGCAGTGCATGGCCATGTTTTCTTTAAATCAACAACAATCCTAGTTCGTAGCATCTTTCTTAGATTAAGTATGTCAGCCCACAATCAAACTTAAATACAAATCACAATCAGCGGTATATCTTTCATGTCTTATTTTTAAAAAATCAAATAAAAGCACTCCAGACTCAAAGCAGTAACTGTTCTAATGTCAACTCCAAGTTCATCACTAGCTCTTCAAGGCCTTCCTATAGACTGCTGAACCTGTGTGTAACTGCAAGAATCTATATCTTCTCCAGCACTTAATTAATCGAACCTTCTATCAAAGAGAGTAGTCTTGGATGTTTGCTATCATTAATCCCAGTAATGGATTTTTTAAATACCTCCCTGTGTTGCCAGAACACGAGTAGAGGTTGCATTTACCACTTGCTCTAAATCTAAAGCAGACTGCAGGCTATGAATTATGGATAGACAGGATAGCAATGAATTGTGTTCCTTTCCTATAAATAGATTGTAGCCCCTCAGACCAAAAGTTTGATGAACCGGAACTGGAAGAAAACACAGTGGCTAAACTCAGTGTGTGCAGGTCATACATTTGGGGTAACAGCTGTCTAAAATACACTTCACTGACCACCATATGCTGCCATTTTAAGAGGTAAAGGAAAATGTAGGCCATTCAAGAAAAGCTGTCTCTGCCCTTTCTCCTAAAATATGAGCTGGATAGCCTTTGACATACTTTCTAATAGTAGCCTTTGAATAAGGTGTGGTGGAGCCATGTGATCACTTGAAATACTGAAGTACTCGTATGCTTTCACCAATCTTGAAGACTCACACTATTACAAAGGTATTATAACAGTGGTGTGTGTGAGTGAGAGAGAGGACCTTTCCAGACAAGCCCAAAACGTGGGACCTCACTCACTTTTACCTGAGGCATCCAAATTACACCTCAGGTAAAAATGGATTACAGCAATGCAGCAAAAAACTGGGTTTTCCCAGTTTACTCTGCATTAATTTGATTACTGGAGATATCGGACCATAAGCTAAAGTCCAGATCATTCCAGGTTCCAGGCCTGCGGGGATTGACTCCTGTGGTTGCTTCCACAGGCCAAGGGGTTAATCTCCACAGCTCCTGGAGCCCAAAGGAGTGGGAGGGCACCCCCAAGTCCCCCTAGACCTCCATCCCCCCCAAAAAAACTTACTGGAGTGGCTTGCCAGCAAAGTACACCTGATGTGTGAAAATGACATGTCAGGAGGTGGGGGGCGGAGGAGGTATTTCCCTCCTGACATCATTTTTGCATATCAGGAGTACTTTGCTGGCAGGCCCCTCTAGTAAGTTTGGGGGGGGGGTAAGGGGGGCTAGAGGGAGGYTGGATGCYACCCTGCATCAACATTTGGTTGACCCAGGATGACATCTAGCCACCCCTYAAGGGAAAGCCTGGGGTTTGGCTTGGGGATAGGGACAGAAACCCAGGAGGAAGTAGGGTTTTTTTTTTACCCACTTCTGGGTTTTAGGAAGGTGTAAGGTCCCAGAAAGAGGCCAAGGGCCCTTCCACACAGCCATATAACCCAGAATATCAAGGTGGAAAATCCCACAATATCTTCTTTGAATTGGGTTATCTGAGTCCACACTGTCATACATTCCAGTTCAAAGCTGAAAATGTGGGATTTTATTCAGCTGCGTGGAAGGGGCCTGAGAGAGAAAGAGRGACATTAAGTGGGTCATGGAGTAAAAGTAATATGTGTTTTATTCAGRCATGTGTGCCCCACCCGAGCTTTCCAAAGGATAAARCATAAAACAAGAGAAATATACAATGATTTTAGTGAGCAGCATGGATTTTTTTCATACAAGTAAAAAAGCAACACACTGAAAATAGTTAAAGCTAACTACATTTCATAAAATGTATATTAAGTCAAAGTTCAATTAAAAGGAGATTCAAATATCCAATATTGTAGATCCATAGAAAAGCTCACAATTGAGCTTTGTATCACAGCCATGCTTTATTGTAGAATTCACAAAAAAATAAAGGTAGACATTATATGAAACTGTCAAGTCAGGAATCCTAAACAATATCCTCAAATTTTTAGCAACCTGCCCTGTATACCCTTTTTGAAGAAGAAATTAACAGGTAATCCAAAATTCTCCAAACCAGTATTTTGTGTTTGCCGTTGTGGGATCTAATGGTAGAAAAAACAAGTTACAGAGTGAATAAGGCACTCTTGTAGCACAGGTCAGACTACCGCTGTGTATGTTAGGTAGCTTGTTGCCATCAGCGATAAGAAAGAACTGTTTTCTTCAATATTGTATGTAGGTGTTGGATGTATCCAGTTCCATGAAAAATAAAGGATGGGTAAAGATTAATACTGGTAACAGAGAAACCATGGCTATGTAAACATAATCTGTGTTTTCTAGAATGTAAAATTGAAAATAATAGAAAATCATTAAATAGTAGCTATAATAGTATTATCATTGAGGATGGTACGATTTTAATAGTGAATGCAATGTTTTATATGTTTTAATGTGCATATAATTTTAATTTTAATTTTTAACTTAAGTTTATTCTAACTATGTATTGTCGAAGGCTTTCATGGCCGGAATCACTGGGTTGTTGTAGGTTTTTTCGGGCTATATGGCCATGTTCTAGAGGCATTTTCTCCTGACATTTCGCCTGCATCTATGGCAAACATCCTCAGAGGTAGTGAGGTCTGTTGGAACTATTTATTCTAACAGTTTGTTGTCCAAAGGCATTGAATAGCTGCCATATGTAAAGCTGCCTTGAGTCCCCTTCGGGGTAGAGAAAGGCGTGATACAAATAGAGTAAATAAAATAAATAAATATTATGGAAGCATCTACTTTTTTGGAATTATGACCTCAATAACTCAATATGCATTATCCCAGGCATTTTTGCTATTTGTAGCTTGGGTGTATGTACCTTCAAGTTGTCTGTTGATTTAGGATGACACCACTAATTTCATAGGGTTTTTTTTTTCTTAGGCAAGGGATATTCAGAGGCAGTTTTGCCAATTCCATCCTCTGAAATACAACCTCCAGCACTTGGAATTCATTGGCGGTCTCCCACCAAAGCACTAACCAGGGAATCTGGTGCCTTTACGATAACTATTTAGCATCACTAAATTCCTAACCAGTGTAAAAAGTACCCAGCATTTTCTACCCAAAATAGCTTTTCTTGAGTCTGATTTGATTTGTTTTATTTTCCACTAAAATAATTCCATATCTCTAGGTAGTCAAACAGCAGTTGAAAGTACACCAGATACAGTCTATGCAAATAAATAAGTTTTGTTCAAATTTTTAGAGCACTGCTGCCCATGTAAGTTAGTACCGTGTTTCAATATTTTCCTCAGTTATACATGAGAGCATGCTAACTTTAGCTTCAAGGCCTGAATTAATTCCTTAATTTAAATTCAGTTTTTAGATAGGTACCAAATCATTTTCCCTACTGAAGATACTGCTTCAATGAGATTATACATTAAATTACAGTCAAATTCTTCAAACCTCCAAGTGAAGTTAGGTGACAGATTTTGCTTTCCCCTTGCTTAGTTTACATAACTATGGAGTATATAATTGTGTAACATGACATAATTGAAATGGTAATGCCAATTGAAAACATTAGATTAAATCTATATCTGTCTGACAGTAGAAAAGACTCATCCCATTTGTCATGAGACATCTTGCTGTGAAATGGGGTTTCTCTACAGTGATCACCCTTAAAATCAAGATTTCATCCACACTTTTAATGATGATATATATAACTTGTTTTATTAAATAACTGGGATGTTCCTCTTTTCCAGTCTTCATACTACATATTATTTTATAAGAATTTAAATCTCTATTTAAACATCAAACACCAGCTCAGTCTTGTACCTGCCCTTTGGTCATGAAAAGGAGATTGAAAAGTGGAAATTACATTCTGAGCATTTGAAATATTTGAAGAAAGGACTCTCTGACATTGTGATTTACCATAATGTAATTAAGTAATATGATAGCCACAGGAATTTATTTACCATATGTCTTACTACAATTATAATTTTGTTAGCCCCAAACTCTCTAACCTCTTATTTTGCTCTATTGAATTTTACAGTGAGACACATAGTCCTGTTTTACAAACATTTAAGTCTTTCCCATATAACATTCTAGCAGTTTCCTATGCTTACTGTCATCTTTGTTCCTTTACAACTTCTATGCTTTTGTAAACTGTGGTTTTAACAAAAACTCGAAACTTGAACATTCAATTTTTTCATGACTGGGCAACACATAACTGAAAATGGCTGATTTAGGGTAAGATACTCTCTTTTGGCAGGGTGACAGGATTAGCAATTGTTGTGACACCACATCAAGATTTTGTTTGCCATAACTTGAAGAAGTAGGAAAAAAAACTTTAAAATGTGCATTAAATCAGGTGTTTGGGGCCACTCTGACAAAATACATAAATAAAACAAAACAAAATTCTAGTGGGTTAATCTTATCACCATGCCAAATTGATCATGTCATCTCTACTCCAGAGAATTGGTCTATTTTGGGCTCATATCACTTTTGAATGTGTCTTTTCTATCCGATTCTTGGAATTTAAACATTTATCCTTGGGTATTTTTTTTCTGAAAATACAAGTGGATAGATAGATAGATCTTTTTCAAGGGATGGCAAACAAGACCTAGATAGAAAGAGGTCAAGAGTGAATTAACAACTGTGTGTTATGAGCTGATCCATCCACACAGAATCAGTTGTTTTGATATATCCGACTAGGGGAGTATCTACATTTGCCCATTATCCCAAAGAGGAGGCAAATCACTCCTGTGGCAGCTGCAAAACCCATTGAGCTGATTTGGGTTAATGTGGGCCACGGCCACCTACTGTGGCCTTGAACCACATCAAGAAAAGAATATATGAAAATATAAATGGTGAAATATATTAGAACCTGCAAAACTAGAAGATTTTTTAAGGAATGAATAGTCTGATTTCAAGACAAAGAAGAGATAAGACATATAAAATAGACATTGTACAACAAGAAAAATATTAAATATTAAGAATGGAAGCAACAATCTTACCCTACCCTTTATTCCTTTTTTGTTTCCCTGTTTTCTCCCCCCTTTTTTTCTTTTTTCTTTTTTGTTTCAATAATCTTTATTGAGTTTTCTTAGTTGAAACATCGAAAGAGGGGGAACAATACTTAGATAGGAAAGTTTGGAAAAATAGGACATTGGGTTACTAGGGATTTTGGAAGGGTAGAACATGAGGGGGGCGTAGAGGGGGGGATGTGGGGCAAAGGTGTGGGGGAGAGTGTTGGGAAGGAGGGTTGGGGGAAGAGGGGGGAAACTTGACACTTCCGTATGGTCCACAGATGGATGAGTATTATTAGGTACATTTATTAATTTTGATTCCTTATTTTCTATTGTTTGTTTAACTGGCAACTATTGTTATTGTTCTCTTATTCCTAAATGTTCTTTAGATATTCTTTACAGTGGCTCCAGTTGGTCTGTCTTTCCTTGTTCTGGTTCTCCATTAGGCTCGATAGTCTGTCCAGATCTATAAACTCAATCACCTTTTTTTTCCATTCCTCCAACGAGGGGGTCTCTTGTGTTTTCCACTTTTGGGCTATAAGCATCCTTGCCGCGGATGCGAGGTAGAAGAAGATTTTTTCCTCATTTCCCTGTGGAACAGGGACTGACATATTAAGGAGGTAGCATTCAGGCTTTATTTCCCATTTTGTTTTGGTTATTTTTAGTACATGTTTATGGACCGACAACCAGAATTGTTGAATTCTCTTGCATTTCCAAAACATGTGAAAATAAGTCCCTGTCTCCCTCTTGCACTTCCAGCACATGTTGCTGTGATTCTTATTAATTTTGGATAGTAGGGCTGGCGTTAAGTGCCATCTGTAAAACATCTTGTGGCAGTTTTCTATAATAGATGTAGCTTTAGTAAGTTTGGTTTTCTTTTTCCAGATTTGCTCCCATTCGTTGAGCCTTATGATCCTGCCGATGTCTCTCGCCCATTTGTTCAAATTATCTTTTATCAATTCCTTTTCATTATTCCATTCTAGTAGACATCTGTACAATATCGTTATCACTTTTTTTCCTTTTAACATTATTTTTTCCGATATAGACTCGGTCTCGGAGAATCCTTTTTTACAATCCTCCTTATAACATTCTTTTGCTTGCAAGTAATGGAACCACCCCGGATCTTCTCCTGTTTCTCTGAGTTCGTCTATGGATTTGAGACGCCATTGAGTATTGTCTCTTACTAAAAGTTGGTTGTAGTTGAGCCATCTTTCCCTAGGTAGTTCCTTCTTATGGAAGGCCTCCGACGGAGATATCCATCTAGGCGTTTTTGAGTAAAAATGGCTTTTGTACTTTTTCCATATTTTTAGAAGGGCTGATCTTTTGTAGTGGTTGTTAAATGTTCTTTCTATTTGATCTTTCTCAAACTCATACTCTGGTTTCTCTTCAGATCGTATAAATCTTTCGCCTTTTTTTCTTACATAAATATATACCATACTCCTCCCCCATTTTCTTCCCCTTTGTATTTCCCAAATATTTTTTTTCTTTTCTTAGATGTAAAAACGTGCAATAAAACTTTTTTTAAAGTCTCTCTCTAAGAAACCTGAGCAAACTGCAACTTTGGACCTCTGTAAACAGCTGGGTGAGACAACCTAGAGATATGGAATGGCACTCTTCCCCCTAATTCTTGTAATCGCAGCATCCAGAATGTACAACATGGTTTGTGTTTTTGACTCATCACTTGAACTGTCATCAACCAGGGTAACTAACCATGTTGTACCTGCTGACCATTGCTGCCAGTTAAGGTGACTGTTAGGGTGACTGTCCAGTGGCACTGAACCACATTTAGTGTTGTTGGATGGTCAGGAATCCTTTTTGTCCTCACAGTGGCTGTGAGGACAAAAAGTATTCAATAATCTTTTTAGCAGTTGGCTGCATCATGTTATAGTCGCTTAAATGAAGAAGCATTACAGACTCTATTATTTAATAGAGAACAGATTTTAGGACATCATCAAAGTAAATGTTGCATTTTCCTTCTGGCCATGTTGATTGTAGTTTGGTAGCATAAAGTTGCTATTAAATTTTGCAGAGAGTTGCTGCCTATTATGTACTCTCATATTTGTAATACAAATATATCACTGTGAAAGGGATCTGGTTGATCAAAGAACTGAATGGAGGCTTTCCATAATATAACATAATATAGCTCAGCACATACACACAAATACTGATTAAATGAAACATAGTGCTGAAACGTAATGCTACTATATAAGATTTCAAGATGGAAGTCATCATTGTGTTGTTGAAGGCTTTCATGACCGGAATCACTGGGTTGGTGTGAATATGTTTCTGGAACATGGCCATGCAGCCTGGAAACTACCTTTTCCTCAATATCCTCAGCAATTCAGAGGAGCACCTTTGACAGGGGTCCTCAAACTAAGGCCCGAGGGCCGGATACAGCCCTCCAAGGTCATTTACCCAGCCTTCACTCAGGGTCAATCTATGTCTGAAACGACTTGAAAGCACACAACAACAACAACAACAACAACAACCCTATCTCATTAGCCAAAAGCAGGCCCATACTTCCCATTGAAATACTAATACGTTTATATTTGTTAAAATTGTTATTCATTTTACTTATTGTATTGTTTTTAAGTGTTTTTTGCGCTACAAATAAGATATGCGTAGTGTGCATAGTAATTCATTCATGCTTTTTTCAAATTATAATCTGCCCCTCCAACAGTTTGAGAGACTGTGACCTGGCCTGGCCCTCTGTTTAAAAAGTTTGAGGACCCCTGACCTTTGACATGGGGTAGCATTCAATGTCATCTAACAACTGTTGTCATAGTGGCCTCCTTAAATTGAACAGAGTTGACTTCAATTGACAACAAAAGTTAATTCCACTTTCATTTCTTTATTTTTGTTCGCTCTTTTTATTGCCTCTTGCTGGATAAAGTAGCCCCTCATAACTACTTTCATTGCCTCCCATTGTGTAGTTTTTGTAGTTTCTTCTCCTTTATTCATTTCTAAATATTCCATTAGTAGCTTCCTGTTAGCTTCTATATCTATTTCTTTTCTCAATAAGTTTTCTTTTAGTCTCCATTTAAAATTTACTTTTCCCCCCTTTATTGTGAACTCTAAGGCACAATGGTCTGAGAACAGTCTGGCTGCGGTTTTTATCCTAATAATTTTGGCTATTAGTGAACTTGTTGCCCAGGCCATATCAATGCGTGACCAGGACTTATGCCTGCCTGAATAGTAGGTGTAATCTCTTGTATTCCCTTTGTGGTGTCTCCATATATCTAGTAGGTATAGCTCTTCTAACTGTGCTATGACTTTTTTTGGAAGTAGACAGGATTTACTTTTAACTTTGGATGTATCTGAATTGCTGTATGTTTTGTCTAAATTTATATCTACTACTCCGTTAAAGTCTCCCATCATTATTAATTCGTCATAATCTTGCCTATCTATTTCTTTTTTGAGATCTTTCATGAATTTCATTTTGGGCCCGTTAGGACAATAAATATTGCAAACCATTATTTTTTGATTTTTTATTTCAATTAAAATTCCAATGTATCTTCCGTCGTCATCCTTGAAAATTTGTCTTGGGTTCAGCCAATTTTTAGCATATAGCACTACTCCTCTCTTTTTCACCTCGCAAGAGGCATAAAATTCCTTTCCCAATTTTTCTTGCATCAAGTATTTTGCATGTTTGTTAGCAATATGCGTTTCTTGTAACGCGATCAGATCTAAGTTCTTTTGTTTTAGGTAATTAAAGATTTTCTTTCTTTTATTTGGGGAATTTATCCCGTTGATGTTGTTTGAGTAGATCTTAATGTCGTTATTCATGCAGATTTTCAGGCATTTCCCACTGAGCTATGTCTTGCGGTAACATCAGCTGGTAGTTCTCGGGGGAGAATTCTCTCAGTCTTTTGTTCTCTCTCTCTTCTTGTCCTTTCCTTGATGTGCCGTGCTTGTTATCATCAATCACATCATCATCTGTCACATTTACTCCTTCTCTACTCATTTTCTGCTCTTTTTGAGATTTCCCCTTCGTGTTGTCGCTTGGTTTGTTCTGTGGTGATTCTTGCGTTTCTCTCTTTTGGCCTCCATTCATGCCTCTTCCAATTCTGCAGCAATGCTGGTCACAGCTGAGCTCCAGCTGGAGCACTCACAGGCCAGGGCTTCCCAGTTCTCAGTGTCTATGCCAGAGTTCTTAAGGTTGGCTTTGCACTCATCTTTAAATCTCTTTTCCTGCCCGCCAACATTTTGTTTTCCATTCTAGAGCCATATATGATGTCATTAATTAATGTGGTGTTTAAGACATTGACAATGGGCTAGAATCAGGCATGGGAAAACTTTGGCTCTCCAGGTGTTTTGGAATTCGACTCTCACAATTCCTAACAGCTGGTAAGCTGGCTGGGATTTCTGAGAGTTGAAGTCCAAAACACCTGGAGGGCCGAAGTTTGCCCATGCATGGCTAGATCATGGGATTTACAGATAATGCCATGGAGATTACTGCTGTTGACTGTTGAGTAGTGCATTTTGTTTTTGCCTCCTTCGCAAGCCTTTCTCCAACCTTATAATAATAAACATTTATTACAGTCAATGACCAGCATCAAAAAACCTTATAATGTCTCCACATGGGGCCACCAAGCCCATAGTAGGATTGCTGTCTGGGAATGGCAGGAGTCTCAACATATTGGAGATCATTAGGCTGAGAAAGGCTATTCTCCTCTCTTCAGTTCAGTTTGTCACTCATCTATATATCTCTTTTCTTTTCCCTCTCACCAACATGTACAATTTAATCCCTCTTTCAGTGTCTACTTTGTTAAAGGCTAATGAGAATGTTTCATTTCTGTTAGAGGGCACTGATCGAATGCACATATAGAATTAAGTGTAGAGTTACAAAATTTGGTCAATGACTCAAGACGGGAAAAATTCAGAACCTTTTGAGTTTCAAAGCATATGCAAACCATTTTTGTGTTACTACATCTTTTCTGCTTCCTCGTTCCAAATCAAGAAGAACAGTTTGAAAAGATCATGATAGATCACAGTTTTTGCACTCAGAAGACAATGTTCCCAAATTCAGTCTTAGACGTCTTCAGTTTTAATCATCAGGTGTCCAATAAGGCAAACCCTTATCTTCCTATGTGGATGTTAAGCATTTTACAGTAAAGCCACATTTCCTTTCAACCCTTTWACCAATCTTCTATATACATTTTAATATCATACAGTGTTATTTATTTATTTATTTATTTATTTATTTACAGTATTTATATTCCACCCTTCTCACCCCGCAGGGGACTCAGGGCGGATTACAATATACATATACATGGCAAACATTCAATGCCATAGACACACAACATATATAGACAGACACACAGGGGCTATTTAACATTCCGTTTTTTTTAATGAGGGTATTTTGGCCACCAGGGGTGCTGTCGCTTCACTGTCCATTTGTGACACTGATGAAGTACTTCCTCATTCTTTGCATGCTTGCTGGAGATTTTTATGGCCTCTTAAATTAGCCTCCCCACATAAGCGGTACCTAAATTTCCTACTTGACAGATGTAACTGTCTTTYGGGCTGCAAAGGTCGACAGTAAGCTACACAAAATGGTTGGAAGCTCATTCCAACCCGGGCTGGCTTCGAACTCATGACCTTTTTGGTCAGTAGTGATCTTAATGCAGCTTAATGCAGGTGACGCCCAGCCAGCTGTGCCACAGACCCGGTGTTAACTCTTGTCAAAATTGTATCGTTGCCATGAAAAGAAATGGACTTTTTATATTGATGTGTAGATATCCTCCTAGACATATTAAACACAGGAAATATGTTGTTTCTATCTTCAAATGATTTCTAAATAGGAATGAAGAGTCTTCTGTTTTCCAACAGAAAGATTGCACTCATTAAGACATATGACATAGGGACAAGCGTGGCTCAATCCATTACGCAAAGTAAGGATTTGCCGTATAGTTGATTTTGCCCAGGGGCGCTCTTGAGGTGCTCTTGGGGGAAAATAGACCTTGACATATGCGAGTTGTAGTTACTGGGATGTATAGTTCACCTAAAATCAAAGAGCATTCTGAACTCCACCAATGATGGAATTGAACCAAATAAGGCATACAGAACTCCCATTACAAACAGAAAATATATATCAGTGATTGGTTGGGGGGGGGGGGGCAAAATACTGTTTGCTTACCGTTGAAAATTACCTAGGGCAGCCTCTGCATAGGGATTACCAAGTGTGTGCTTACAGTAAGCAGTTCTGACATATATACGCGTATGTATGCATGTATGTATGTATGTATATATATGTGTGTGTGTGATGTGATCATTGAAGCCAAACATTGTGGTGATTGTTTTCTTGTGTTTCCTGAGCCCAATAAAAACCCCACTGCCCCCTTTTCACATTTTAAAATATGAACAGAGAAATAACAAACTCACAGTTTAAGTCCATCATGGGAGAAGGAGATTTAATTCTGTTTAACAAATACTCAATAAACTGAATGAAATAAAATTCATCAGTATGAAGCATTTGAATAACTACATATCTTTCCCTACTTAAAACTTGACATTTAAAACCAGCATAAATAAGGTGGTTTGACATTTGTGGAAGGGAGATACATAGTTGCAGAGAAACTCTATTTGCTCTTATTGTTTGGATTTATTTTATAGAGGTAGCTAGGTATTTATTGCTCTTGTGAAAAGGATGATTGTTGGCTAGAAAGTGGGACAGAAAGCAGAAGTAATGGATTTCTCCGGCTGAAAGGCCTTTTTTCTTCTTCCCAGTATTCAGAAATCCTCAGTGTCTGAAGGTTTTCTAGCTCAGTCGTTTCTGCATACAATAGCTTTCCATATCCCTCATACACCTGTATTTCAAGGCTTAACAGATAAAGCCATAACAGATAACAGATAAACCTCATAGTCACAAGTAGTTAACCTGTTTTCCTTAGATGTATCTTCTTGGGGGAAAGCTTCCTGTGTCCCTGTTGACTTTGCAGTGAAATTGTCTTTCCCTATCCTCATCTGCTAGTACTTGTCATTGATGAAGCTTTCCCCAAGAATCCATTAAATATTGTCTCATTCTCAGTTCACCCACAGAGTTTCTGTTCCATGACACGGCAATATGATAATGCAATTTTTTTTGCTGAAAGATCCTTGTGTGATTTCCATACAAGGTGTGGAATTCCCAAATCAACTTATTCTCACAATTATATTATCAAAAGCACTCTTTGCCCCCTTTCATTTTTCTTGTTGTTATGTGCCTTCAAGCTAACTTATGCCAAGCTTAATGTAGGCTTGTGCACGGATTCATTATGAATGTTTGCCTTCAGCTTGTTTGGTTGGTTCGGAAGTTTGCACTGGCATGGGCTCCACTGCCAATCTTTTACTGGTCACAATGGAACAATGGCTGTGAAAAACCAGCTGCTTATGGTTTCTTTCAGTTACAGTTACAAATGGAGTGCAGGGAGGGAGGCAGCCGCTAGAACAGTGGTTCTCAACATGTGGGTCCTTAGATGTCCAACTCCTCAGATGTCCAACTCCCAGAAATCCTAATATCTGGTAAACTGGCTGGGATTTCTGGAAGTTGTAGGCCAAAACACCCAGGGACCCACAGGTTGAGAATCACTGCCCTAGAAGGAAAAGGATCGCAGGAAGTGAGGTTTCTTATCCCCTTTCTTTAAATCCAAGTTGACTCTGCAGACCAAAGGGAAAGGATAGCAGGAAGCAAGGTTTCTTAAGCTCTTTCTTTAAACCCAGTTCTACTCTGCAGACCAAAGAGAACGGATCTCAGGAAATGAGGTTTCTTAAGCCCTTTATTAAAACCCAGATCTACTCTACAGACCAAAGGACAAGGATCATATATATGTCTATATTGAAAGACTAGAATCGATCTGTGTGGAATACTGTAGTGCTTTATTATTTATTTGTTTATTTATTTATTTACTCCATTTATATACAGCTTTTCTCAGCCCTCGGGCAACTCAAAGCGGTTTACAGTAGCAAAAATTCAAAGCTCAAACATCATAAAAACAATAAAAACAATTTAAAACAATTGCATAAATATACAATCATTACAAAGTCAATACAAGATAACTCATTAGCATCTCATAGTTAAAATCAAGATCCAATCTCATCATCCAGTCGTTCGATGTGCCAATATTTGTTATAATGCTTGAACAACCAGGTCTTAATCTTCCTACGAAATGCTAACAAAGATGTCTCTAGGAAGGGCATTCCATAATGTCTCTAGGAAGGGCATTCCATAGCCGAGGGGCCACCACTGAGTAGGCCCTGTCTCTCGTCCCCACCATTTGTGACTCAGGCGGGATCAAGAGCAGGGCCTCCCCAGATGATCTTAACATCCTAGCTGGTTCATAAATATTGATTTACAATTCTGAGTGATAGTATGATAGCTGGGACCCTACACTACCCTGGTTGTGCAACGCAGGTCTGAATTAGGGGAACACGTGCCCGAGTGAGTGCACCAAGTGAGAGACGCAGGTGTGGCGGAGTAGTTGCAATGGAAGGAAGGATAAAAAGGAGCGGAAAAATACGACCAATCTTTTGGCACAGATAGCTCATTTCTATCCCATTTAAGGTCTTTATAAGCCACTGTTTATCATTTAACATTAAATAACTGCTACATTACTTCACTCTTCTGTTGCACGTGAGTTAAATTACTTCACTGCTGTCCTTTCCCAGCTGCATCTCTCACTCGCTCTGCTTTCTTGTGCACGTGTTCCCTTCATTAATTCAGATCCCCGTTGCGCAACTAGCGTAGGGTCCCAGCTATCATATTATTGCCCAACTCTGGGGATTAGAATTCAAATCCTTAGTCAGCCTTGGAAGCCCATTGGTTGATCTTAGGCAAGTCACACTCTCTTGACCTCCGAGGAAGGCAAATGCAAACTGTCTTTGAATAAATCTTGCCAAGAAAACACCAGGATCAGGTTGTCATAAGTTGGAACCACTTGAACGCACTTAACAACAATGTTTAGAAAGATGAAACATCAGAAAAGAATAATATTTCAGAATAATGTTTGCAGAGTATTAAACAAGCAGTTTCTCAATTCATACTGAATATGAAGCCCTCTATATGACCTTACCAAAGACACCTGCTATCTCTGTTGTGCCTGTCTAGGCATAATTAATGACACTCTCTAAGTGACATGGTACGAATGTTAATTTGTCACTGAAAGCTTTGAACCCCTTTTATTTTAAACAAAATGTTATAATAGAGCTACATTTATGCTCAAAAGGTACCATTATTCATGCATATTAAACATATGTTAACATTAAACCAGAACAGCTGTATCTGAATTTAGCACCTAATGGCTAAAAAATGTAGGATCTAACCCAGAATGAAAAGCACTGGAAAAATATCAATAAAGTTGTTCATCTGTACAGATCTTATATAAATCCACCTACATAAAATCAAGGTAATTTTTCAAGAACAATTGAAAAAGCAATATAAAACAATAGAATATATTGCACTTTGCAGACCTCAAAATGCTATGGATATGTGTTATCTTTTATAATCCATACAAAACTGTTCGTGGCTGATCAATATCATTACCTCTTGTAACAAAAAATATGCCCACTTGTGATGTTTCCTAGTGAATTCATGTTTGAAGTCATATCTAATCAACAATATCATTATTTGTTTTAAGTAGCGAATCAACTATATTATACCAAGATAATGAAGTACCTAATATAGTCTTCAAACACTAGTTTTTAAGGTTAGTCCATCCGGTTGAAGTAAATGCTATGATTTTGTGATTGTACTAAGAGTTCGGCAATATTTTCCACAGCTGTTCATTTTTCTGTGTATTTATGTTAATGTCGACATTTCTCTCGTATTGCTGTTTTCCAAGTAAAAAATATAGACAAAGTATAATTTCTAGAGTGACTAATGTATTTTGCCAGCCTCTCTTGGCAGGAAAGTGTTGATTTTACTGCACTTTATACTGAGTTATTGTTTCTGCCATTGTTTCTTTATCAAACATTTAGCTTCTGGAGACCACTCAGAAATTATTTCCAATTAGCATGATATCCACATTATGGCAGTTTGATACCACTTTAATGCTCATGGCTCCATCCTATCAAATCCTAGGATCTGTAGTTCAGTGAGATGCTTCAAATTCTGTGCTACAGAACTCTTCTGAAGTTTCCTAAACCACTATTGGCAGCTTAAAGCTGGGTACAGTCAATCCAAGACATTTTACTGCATAGGCCAAGAATAAAATGGCACCCCCATCCTTCCTGTTTCCAGAAAATTTGGAAATAGTTCGTAAAAAATAATTTGTTATCCTAGTTTGTTAATTTTTTCAGTGACTGATTTAAAATTCAATATTTTAATCATTAAAGTGCCAAACAATTTTGAGACTTTCTCGTAATGTTTACTCAAGTATGCTCATTTCCAGCAATTCAGGGTGATATATTAAAGTTTTATTTAACTAATGAATGAATGAATCAACTAAGGAATTAATTTTCCATTCAGTTTAAGACTAACAAAGTAGATTACCCTTACAATTTAACATTATTGCACTAGCACTAGCTATGTTAGTTGATGGGATAGGATCCTGTTTTGTCCCTAGGCAGCAGGGTCCTTCAGAGAGATATGCACAGGGTGTGTATCATATACAGCTAAACTGTGACTGAGGGAAAAAGGCAGATCCTGAAAGAGCTCCATGACCCACTAATTCTGTCATCTTATTCTACATTTCTCGATATCTGATAAATCTGTTGAATTATGACCTCATCACATGATTAGTTTTCAGCATCGTAAGATGTTTCTTCCAAGTTGAGACACGGATGCTTGGTCCAGAACAGGGAATCATGAGGCCAGCACGGGCGGCGGGGGGGGGGCGGCATGTTTGATGGGGAAGTATTGCTGCCAGTGAGGCAGGGCACAGGGCACTGGAATTGCTTCACTGTCCTGCCAATACACCATGGAGGCTGGTGATTCAATCTGGAGGACTTCATAAATGTGATGAGGTCCACAGAGATAATAACCAAAGCACTACATGTACTTTTGTGACAAATAGTGGAAGAGCAGAATCCTAGCCAGCTTTGTTTTGTAAAATGTGAATTGGTATGAGGAATAAAATTGAAAAGTTGAGGATATTATATTTGGGGATGGGGATTTGGAAATTTCTTATATTGTCTAACAACTACTTTGACAATTTAAATGCAGAATGTTTTATTACAGTAAGAACTATCAGAATTAACTTGATTCTCTCATGCTAAGCTTTATTAAGCACTTCATCTCAATAGAGCAAACCCAATTAGCTGGAATTGTAGTTACATCACCTTCACTGATGGGTGTAATTGATGTGAGCTGAAGTGAGTCTAATAAGCTTGACCTTGACTCTCCTCAACGAGCATTTTGGATCATCTAGTTGAGAAGCCAAAAGAATTAAGAAAGAAAAATGATATACTTACATATATATACCCACCTAGAATAACTGAAAGATCTTTCTTTTACCTAATGAAGAAGCTGATCATCTTACAAGAAAGATCTTTTAGTTATTCTAGTTGTGTATATATGTGACTGTATGTATATCATTTTTCTTAATTATTTTGGCTTCTCAGCTAGATGATCTAAAACGCACCCATTCTATGAACAAGTTGTACCTCATGAAGAAGCCGACCATCTTACAACTTGTTTGTAGGATGTGTGGTTCAGTTGAGTTAATTTATATAAACAAAAGAATGTGGAATGTTTTCTGAAGATCATCACCCAATGTGATCGTTCTTTTAATTTGATAATGATCTTGACCTGTTGACATGAGCATGAGAAATGAGATACTATACAAATCAAGTATCACAGATTTGTTCAGAGCTTCTATTAAACTATAAATTTTGTGATATGCAGAAAAATAGGCATTGACTGATATGTTGCATTCCAAATTTATAATTTTTAATGTGTTATCATCAGCAATTGATCACTAAAGTTTGAGCATGCCTTCTTGAGAAAAGACATTTAAGAGTATCAGTTGGCCTGAATGCTCCTGAGGGAAGCTCCTGTAATATATGCCTCTTGGCAACTTCAAGCAACCAAGAAGGCCCTTCAAACAAGCATGCTTCACCTCTTTGCACATGAGAAGGAAAAAAGTGGTTCTTGTATTCTAGTACTTAGCTTACTAGCAGAAAATAGGAAAGAATGGGGAAAATATTGAGAAAAGTCAAGGAATGTGCAAAGGCAGGGTTACAGTTGAATGTTAAGAAAACAAAAATTATGACCACAAGTAATTTGCATAACTTCACAGCGGATGATGAAGACATCAAAATGCACCTTGGCCCTTTCATAAATCAAAATGAGAGTGTAATTGATATCAAAACATGTTTGGCTCAGTCATAAATCACAATGGAGCATATGAATGAGAACTCAAAAGAAGACTAGAGTTGGAAAAAGAAGCTGTGAACTTAGTAAGATCCTCAAGTGTAAAGATATATAATTAAATACCAAAGCCAGGATCATCCATGCCAGGATATTTACAATTTCTGTTTGTAGTTGTAAAAGCTAGACAGTGAAGAAAGCTTACAGGAACAATTCATTTTAAATGTGGCTCTGAGGAAGAGTGGCCCAGACACCAAGGATAGCCAAAAAGACAAATCAATTGATCCTAGAGCAAATCAAATCTGAACTCTCCCTAGGAGCAAAGATGACTAAACCAAATGTATTTTATGAGTTGACATGACTCATTAGGAAAATGATAAAGTGGGAGGCAGAAGGAAAACAAAAAGATCACATTACAGGAACCATGGTCTCACAACCAGAGCTGATGCCTGGAAGCTCTTTCGTTCATAGAGGTCTTCATAATCAAAGTCTACTTGATAGCAGTGATCAACAACAACCTGTAGCATCACTCCATGTAGCTAACTTTGTCAGGATCTAGGCTACACAATCATCTTATAATCTACCCCTCTGATGGCAAACTTTACTCATTCCATAGTTTGTGCTATATAGTTCACAGAAAATTTACCATTCTATTACAATTTGGTAATATTTTGAAAATGACATTCTAACGTAGGTGTAAAAAATTGAGAAGTTCTCTTCTGGCAGCAATTCATGCTTAGCACTCCTTCATTTAAAACAACAGCCATTTTTTAGATTGTGTGCTGGAGAAATGAAATAAATGATATTATATTTACTGATATGCACAGAAACATATTCTATGGGTGCCTAGATGGTGGAATGCTTAGGTTTTTGAGAGGCACCAATACACCGTTTATTTTGAAACAATGAATAAATACTATAATGATTGCTATTATCACTATTATTATTTCCTCCCCCCAATGTCCCCCACTTCCCCCCAATATCAGGACCTAAAGCAACCCAAAACAAATTACATTTAGACATCTGAATTGATGAGTAGAGATGTAGAGAACTGTGTTCTCTGAACATTTATGTTAATGCTAATCTTTGAGATCATAAACCCAGTATGAGTTCAAAACAACAGAGGACATTGTGCTAACAAAATATATAATGCTGAGAAAACAAAAGGTTTTTCTCCCAATGTTAAATTATGAATTGTGTGTCTAGGAGCAATGGCTTAGCAGTAACCACCACAGTGTATACAGATGAAATATAAGTTTAATGGAAATGTTTGGGGGAAAATACACTACCACTTTGTTGATAAAAGCTACAATTTAGGGTTGGTCACAGAAAGTGAATTGCGGATCCAGTCATCAGCCAACTCATGTGTTGATTGATGAGTCAGTAACTACTGGCCAGCTGCCTGCCAGGTAAGAACCACGAAGCAGGACAGAGACCCAGACGTGGTCTTTGAATGAATGTGGAGGGAATACAGTGATCAGTCTAATCCCCAAGCCTCACCAACCTTCCAGCCACCTACACCCCCTGGATTTTTCCTGATGGAACCCCCATCCCCATAGTGTCAAGAGAACAAAAAGCTTTTCTCCAATTGTCAGATTCTGAATTCTCAAAATAAGAGACCTACCTTCTTTAACAAGTAGGTGATTGAACATGATGGAGGAGTTATGATTTTCTCAGTTGCAGATGACATCCCAAATGGCACCCAGGAATGCTAGTGATTTGTACAATAAATGAAATTGGAAAAGCTATTACATAGGAGATATATGTTGTATACACACTGCATGACGATAGTAGTTTGATGGTGTGGCTCAATTCTGAAACTTGTAGTTTGTGTGGTATTTTCCACTCTCTGTCATAGAGCTTTGGTGCCACCGCAAACTACAAATTCCAGGTTTCCTTAGGTTTGAACTATGGCAGTTAAAGTAGTGTCAAGCTGCTATATTTCTGCAGTGTCCATGGTCTCGGAACATTTTCCTAAGCAGAAAATAATACAGTGAAAATAATACAGAAATTGAGGTTTCCTTATGATCAAAATCCTGCCTGAGCAAAATCCATAGATCCAGATGGAAAACAAAATGTTCACCAGCTTTTCCGAAAGGACATATGAAGCCAACATCAATTTCTGTCTTATCTTCCATATTGCTGGTAGTATAACCATCCTCTGCCTGATCATTGTTTTCCACTGTGGAGTCCCATGCCATGTTCTGGATCTTCCCTTGAAAGGCCCTGATATCCAAAAGATGTTTTCAAGGGAAAAAATGCAGGAAACTTTAGTGGAGAGGAAACCTTATGTAACAGTAGATATGTTTTTTTAAGAAACCTTCTAAATTCAAACCAAATTTATTCTGGTGCAACTCTTATAGGGGTTAACTGGGAGTAACTCCTAAGGTAAGATTTTTTCCATCTTTTGTATCCTTTTTATTTTTTGCTATTTTCTTCTTTGTGTAGTGTTTTTGTTTGCCCCACCTTATTGAGGCTTCATTTATATTATTTACACGCAAACAGAATGGCAGGACTTTGAACAGAAACTGGTCATATTCATGGCCTTTCTAGTCACTTTGCAAACCTGCTGGAATTTCTGAATTGGGCAAAGTCCCTGTAATGGATATTACCTGCCTCGTGTATCTTTTTTTCTTTTAAACTCTATCTGTGAGCATATGTTGGTTTATTAAACAGTTAGCTGAACACACAGAACACGGGATTATCCTGAAGAACTCTTTAAAATTTCAAGCATTATTTATAGTAAGAAAAAATAAGCTGCCATTTTCTTCAGTGTTTCACAACTTCCTATTATTCATCTTGGTATTTCCATTAAGCTTAAGCATACAAGGAAAAGAAAAATCATACAGACTTAATTTATTCCATGGTACTACCTTTCAGGTATATATTTTGTTTCTTGAAATGAAAGTGGAGACAGTGGTCATGTTTTCAGAATGTTATTAATTTTCAAATTCTGAACTGATCACTTTGTGAAGGAGAGAGATACAAAATAAAATACCTTATATCATCCACATTAGGAGCAAAGCAGATATCCCATAAATAAATAGCATACATATATGTATTCCGTTTAACTAATTGTAGTTCGTGGAAAATTGTCTTAAGGTTCATAAACCTTGTGCAGGAGACAACTTTATTTTAAATGCAACAAAATGCTGCCAGCGTAATGGCATTTTCCAACTCTGTTGAGGGGAATGAAGGTGGCCTAGAATCCTTTAGATCAGTGGTTCTCAACGTGTGGGTCTCCAGATGGTAAACTGGACGGGATTTCTGGGGGTTATAGACCAAAACTCCTGGGGACCCACACGTTGAGAACCACTGCTTTAGATTTTGTTGACACACCAATATATGGTCATGTGCCCATTTTCAATTCCACCATTTGGAAGGGAACACCATGAGAGGGAAGAAATTCAAGAATCTGGAATCTAACCCCTTAGTAGCACACACGGAATAAATGAGTTCCTTATTCTGTCTAAATCTTTATGGATGTCCCTTAATTTTTCTGAACAATTTTCCTCTGACCACAAAAAGTCTCCCATAATGATGGCTAGTGGCTCCCATGTCAGGTCAACTAAATCCAGGATTTGGATTTAACTTTAAAGGAGCTATCCAAAGGGATTTGCAAAATTGCATTCAGTACATTGTTTAGCCCTACTGACATGGAAGCCTTGACCTGTCACTAGTGTTCTTCTGTTCTTTTTGAAAATACATTCATTTTATTCAGTAGGCAATGCTATAACAATGGCATTCATTATCTTTGTTCTCTCTTTCTCTCAGAAGAATGGCTCTTCAAAGGCAGTGCTTACCCTCTACAGTTCTTACAGATTTTAAACTTTGGGGAGAATGTATGTTGCTCAGTGAATGAGTCATGTGGATCAATCTAAGCTATTGATCAACCAGATATTGCAGCACCTAGTTGACATACCAAACATCTGTGATTTTTTTAAATAAACAATATTTTATCTTGGAAAATGACAATTAAAAAAAAAAGGTTTTAGAATTGTTTCTTTTAAAGTTTACTTTGCCCATTATGTGATATGATCCTAAGAATGTTTAGGATTGTTTGTACGCTCTCACCAATGCCCCATCTCTCCTATCTTGTTCATGCCTAGCATTATTTTTAAAACTTTAATTACATTTGGTCCAGCCATAGATTTAAATGTGTGTTGTATTACTGTCATTGTTTATTGCTTTTTTGTTTATGAGCTTTATTTTAATTGTTTTTATTGCTGTTGTTATTGCTTGTATTGATGTATTGTGGGCTCGGCCTCATGTAAGCTGCACCGAGTCCCATGGGGAGATGGTAGCGGGGTACAAATAAAGATGATGATGATGATGATTATTATTATTATTATTATTATCTGACTAAACATATCGAGATCAATGAGCTGGATCCCAACTTAGTCATAATTGAGACTAATATGTCACTGACAACCAAACTGGACCAAATCAAGTCTTTGAGACACTGCATCAGGCTCATTTTTTGGCCCGAGAAGGACTCCACATTGCCCAGCCATGACCAAAATGGTTCGGCACCACCGGGGAGAGGTTCTACCTGTCATCCCCCCTCCCTGCATGTTGCTGCTGCTCCCCCTTTGTTGATACCTTTCCCAGCCTCCTTTGTGAGTCACACAACCTGGTAAAAGGAAGGGCAACCCCAAGGACAAGGTAGGTGACCATGTTGCTGCTGACTACATGAGGCAGCCACCCCACAGCCCCAGACTTAGAACCAGCTGCAGCTGAATCGAGAAGACCTGACATGGGAGAGAACCCAAATCCTACTTCAGGAGTAAGGTTCCCCCCACCCTCCACAAAACTGGCCCAGGATCAGCCCCCATGTGACATTTAACTGCTATGGGGATGATCACAGCACATACAGAACTAAGTGGTCAATGTAAATAGTTGGAACATACTGAAATCAATGGGACTTAAGTTATTTCTTACTCAGTCCCATTTATTTCATTATCTGCACTGTAAATATGGTGAAGTCTGAAGTCAATCAAGTGCAATGCATTTTCTAGAAGGGGACGGGTTTGTCACCTGACTCACAAACCTCCTCTGGTGCAAAGCCTAATAAAATCCACCCATGGACCTTATTTCTGGTGTATATATAGAATTACAGATTTAAATTCTGTTGAGGAAAAAAAAGAGAGAGAGAGACATAGACAGTTTTGAATAGGATAGTGGACCTCAGGCCCTGGGACTTAATCTGTAAATCCAGAGCACCTTCTTCCATTGATTTCACAGGAGGCCACATCTTTTCCTCAAGCTTCCAGAAGAGATGTTGTATGTGTTCTATGTCAGTTCTATATACTTGAAATGCCTTTTCCAAATCTTAGTTACTGGCAGTAAAAACTGTAAGTTATAATTCCCATGGTTGTTGCTCCTATACTTTTCATATTGAAATGGAGATTCCTGTAATCTTGGCTTTGGTTCTTGGGGTAGGGAAAGATTCCTGTCCTGCTTTTAGAAAAAATATTTTTGTATAGAGAAATGCCCATCTTTCCTTGCCTTCACTTGAGTTTCAAAACGGAAATTTTGGAAATGTAATCAATATTTGTTTTATTTGTATAACATGCTTAAAATAAAAAAAATGTTTTTACAGAAATTGACAACATGCCTTTTCCATTTTGAAATGTGTAGTGTGAGTCCCTAGAAACTACTGCTCTTTATTCTGATAAGATCATATGTTTTTCCCCCAGTGAGCTAGAGCATGTTAGAGAGAAGCATCTTAGTCACACAAAAATCACTGTCTGAGCTGGCAAGATATACAAGTTTTGCTTAGGAAGGGCAAACTCTTTAAATCTGGAGAATATCTATCAGTAGTTGGGTGTGTGTATGCTTGTCTGTGATATATTTCTTTCTGCTGTTAACCAACAATTTTTTCTAGACATTCAAAAAGAGTAGGCCATGGAATACCAATAATCAATCAAATGAAATGCAAAGACGAATAATGGGAAATATCATAATATATATTATTATCTTCCAAGATATTGAATAACTGTTTCACTTATGTATTATATGAAATATAAGCTCTGGCTTCAGTTCTACAACCCGCAGAAGCCCCATTGATTTTAGTGGCATAATTTAACTCTTGCTATGAGTCATAAAAAAAAAACCTTCTGTCATTCCTTAACATTTTCTCCTGCATCCTAGGATGAAAAATGAGCCAGTGTTGCAGTTGGTGTCATCTTTGTTTTGTTTTAAATATAAGAGTAGTTGCAAAAGCAGCACTGTGGAGTGGGATATGTGCCTCCCCACAAGCAAACCCAGCCATGGGCAACTCTAGTACACTTCCAATATTTTTATTTTTGTTCCAAAAATTTAGTACCTTACACAAAGAACTTCCACCAAAAATGTTACTTGCTCTTTTAGTACACTTGTGAGTGCATGCTTTTGCCCCTGCCAGTGTCACAAGCTTCCCTTGTAAGCACAAGGGAGAGAGCTTTTTCCTCTGTGGCCCCCCAACTCTGGAACTCATTACATAGAGAGATTAGGAAAGCCCCTACCCTAGAAACCTTCAAAAAGAACCTTAAAACCTGTCTCTTCCGCTGTGCTTTTGGTGAGTAGGTATACAACCTCATACCATTGCTTAGCCTCAATGTTTTGTCATTGTGGGAAAGCTTGGTTTCACAACCCCCATTTTTAATGAGCCCTCCTCCGGAAATAACCTGCTTCTCCTTTATGTCACCTGAGTTTTTAATCAGTTTTTAATTAGTTTTTCTTTTAATCATTACATGCAGCCTGCCCATTGTCACTGTGATTATGTTTACTGTAATTTTATATTGTTATGTATTCATATGTTTTATGTAATTATGTTGTCGTTGTTTATTGCTTGTGTTTTCTGCTTTATTTTTGCTGTAATTTGTTGTTTGGGCTCGGCCTCATGTAAGACGTCCCGAGTCCCCATCGGGGAGATGGTGGTGGGGTATAAATAAAGATTATTATTATTATTATTATTATTATTATTATTATTATTATTATTATTATTGCTAGTTTGTGTTTGTTTGTGTGTGTGTGTGTGTTGATAGATAGATAGACAGACAAATATACTTTATGTACTCGAGTATAAGTCAACCCGAATATAAGCCAAGGCACCTAATTTTACCACAAAAAAACTGGGAAAACTTATTGACTCGAAACTTATAAGCCGAGGGTGGGAAATGCAGCAGCTGCGGGTCAATTTCAAAATTAAAATAGATACCAATAAAATTACATTAATTGAAGCATCAGTAGGTTAAATGTTTATTAATATTTACATAAAACTGTAAGATAAGACTGTCCAACTTTGACGAAACCATTATTCTAACCTTCTTCAATGTACATGTGTTTACGTATCCTTCCAATAATAGAGTAAAATAATAAATGTTGTAATAATAATAATAATAATAATACATAAAGTTAACTTATAAATGTAATAATAATAATAATAATAATAATAATAATAATAATAATAATAAATAACCTTGACTCAAGTATAAGCCGAGGGGCCTTATACTTGAGTCAAGTATAAAGGGCTGAAAAACTAGGCTTATACTCGAGTATATACAGTAAATGCCACAATTGCTTTTATGAATATATGATACAATTCTGGGGTCACTAGAGTTGGTGTCACCCAATGCTCATGGTGCCACTCCCATTAAATTCAGTCTGTTCCAGAACGATATTGTAACCTGAACTCTAGGAAGATTTGATTATAAAAAAGGAGCAAAAAACCCCAACAAAATGTGTTTGTTGTGTGTGAAGATGAAACAACATGATTCAAAGCATTATTGTAATTGTGTAATAATGAGGGCTCTGACCCAAGCACGTGTGCATTAGGAAGTTCAAAAAAAATAGCATAGAGATTAAAGACTTGGTGAGATCTGTTCATTTGGTTTAATCTCATTCATTGGGAGAGGAGATTAGTTTCAATTACCATCTCTGATGATTTAATAAAAAATATAATTTCTATTCTTGTTGTTATTTGCCAACCCTATGAATGAGAGATCTTGAAGAGCCTTGGCCATCAGCAGCCCTGTTCTTGCAAACTCAGGGTCAGGGCTTCCTTGACTGAGCGTCTGAGCAGTCTTCCTCTTTTCCTATTTCCTCTCACCTTATTGAGAAGTATCATCTTTTCTAATGAGCCTTGTCATTTCCCAATAGGTCCAAAGTACAAAAGCCAGTAGTAGTTTACTGAAACCCGACCATTGTCTTGCCGAAAATTCTATATCTCCCAACTGCAAATTCCATTTTTCTGAATGATGTTGCTGTTACAGTTAAAATGGAATATAGCACACTTAACAATATGATAGAATTGCCATTTGAACTTGATCTGCTCTAGGATCCATTCATTGATCTTTTTGGCTATCCATGGCATTCTTAGAGCTCTTTAGCATTACATTTGAAATGAGGTGTTTCTCTGCTCATCAGCTATCTTCACTGTCCACCTTTCACAACCATACATGGAAACTGGAAATAGACTGGTAATGTGCTCTCTAATATAGAGAAGCATCTTAGTGCTCTGCACTGAATATATATTAGAAAAGCCCCTTTCTTTGGAGAAGTTTTAACAAGTTATAAAAAACCCCATGTTTTGCATATAGAAGTTCCTTAGTTTTACTCTCTGTCTTCTTTATGTAAGAATAGGAGAACTCCCCATTTGAAATCCCGAATAGACATTGCCAGAAAGTATATTGATCCGGAGTACTTAACGGGCCAATGGTAAAAAGGGAGCTTCTTACATAACATGTAAGTCACAGAACTGTCGTACCTGTTATATAAAACTGATGTAAGACAACTTGTGATGCAGAAGTGGATCCGCAGTTAATGTATTCTCATTAAATGAACCACTCTACTTATACCAGAAAAATATAATTTCAGAGAGGTTGACTTTATTAATTACATACTTATTCATTTGGACAAATATAAAACATCTTCTTCCATCATTTCTTATTCATGAGGCAGTCTTGCTATACCCATCTTAACATATTCAGTCCCCATCCTGTCAAGTTCTGTAAGTACATCTTTCATTATAAAATTGTGCTTGACTGCATGTCACAAAGGGACACTCTTCCCATGCATTAAAAACTAAAGCCATTCTTTTAAAACTCCCACCCAACACTATCCAAGTTGCTGATACTGGATTCAAAGTAGAAAGTGAAGCAGAATTTCTTCTTGTTCAGTTGTATTTAGAAGACATTCTTTTTCTATTCATGTCCTTCTATTCTTCCTTCCATCCCTCCACCTATCCTTTCTTTCTGGCAGTTTGTAACCAATTAGTAACCATTTCTGTATTTATTTAGATTGCAAATAATATTTTCTTAGTTTGTTTGTGTAGTTTATGAAATGCCTTTCACCTATAAGGCCCTAAAACAGCATTTATTCTATTTTTTTAAAAAAACAACAACAATTAACTTATAAAATGAGAAGCATTAAAACTATTTAGCCAGGAAAACCAACCAACTTTAAGGGGGGTGGGGGTGGGGGTGGGAAATAAAACACTTGTTTATTGGTGTTTTAAATGCTAGGTGTTGTGTCACTCTTTTTAATGTTGTGTTAATTTGTTCTTTCAAATTACCACTGTGCCTCATTTCCAATATGGTCATTCAGAGTGTCTTCATGCAGAAGTGTTGAGGCTCTTGCACTTTGAATAATTATGTATTCAAGAGATCTTCAGAAAACATAACTTCCACAACATCATCTCGTCTCTTTCTACACCATTCTTCCAGGTGCAGAAACTGTTGTATCTCGCCTTTTGCCTTGGGCCTCTTTCTTGTTGCACTAACACTAAAGTCTTGGTCCTTGCCTAAACTGCTTAAGTTGGTAGGGTTGGCCATGATCTAGCTGGGTTTATCTGCTGATGGAAGAAACTCTATTGGTAGATGTCCAAGAAGAAGCAGTTTCCCTCTGGACTTTGCCACTGTGTGTTCAGTTCTAATGGGTTTTTTTTCTGTCAGTAGGCAGTAAATCCACTCTGAATTTTATTATGAACTTGGATAGCTCCATTAAAATACTGCTCTATTTGTCTGTACACTGTTGTGGGTTTCCCAGCCCCCTGGAGCAAATGTTGACAGCCTGGAACTGGGGATGGGAACTAGATGTTGGGAACTGGAATCACTTCTTTCCAGATCTGCTTACTGAGAATGGATGTACCTTGGTCGATTTTGGCCAGTACTCTCTCTGTATGCTTAAAGACATAAAAGACTAAGCCCATGAAAACAGTTGGAAGTTTTTCTTTTTCAAAGACAGGCGGGAAACTTGTGGGCCTGGTCCTCCACTAGATCTCCCATTATTGCCTGACCATTGGTTACATCAGCTTTTACCAATGAAAGCTCAGGTCCAACGATATACTCTCTCCCTGGGTAGGGCCTCCCTATACCTCCCATAATGCTAAGGAAACAACTGGGAAAGGTAAGTTTGTGCACATCTGTCAAACAATGAGAGCATTGTAGGAGAAAAACAGCATTTACTACAGTAACATATCTGGAATAGAGATAGATACACTCTAATCTAGATAAATAATCAAAAAAATGCTAGCTAATATCTTTTGTGGTTGATGGGTTATATTATTACTTAATTTTTGTTTAACTGCTATAATTTTAATTTTGTTATAGTTGTGAATTTTCTTTTGGGATCTTCATTTTTTGTTGGAATTTGCCCTGAGTCCTTTTGGGGAGATAGGGTAGTATAAAAATAAACTATTATAATTATAATAATTATTTCTTATGTAAAACTGTAAGAATGCCGGGGACTATTATTATGGAGCTTTTGATTCCTGAATTAATACCTATTTCTGAATTAAAATTGCATAGCACATTTCTTAAAATATTGTTTTTCTCGGTCAGAACTGCAACAATGCCTTGCCTTTCCCCTTTGACAAGTTACTTGAGATTTGTGGACTGTAGTAACGTCCCTGGAATTCGCTACTTTTGAAGGATCCCAGTATCTTCTTACCTCATTTTTCAGGATCTTGCAAGAGTTGATATTGTTCTATAGCAGTGGTTCTCAATCTTTCTAAAACCGTGACACTAAATGTGCTTCCTCAAGTTGTGGTGACCCCCAACCATAACATTATTTTTGTTGCTCTTTTATAACTGTAATTTTGCTACTGTTACGAATCGTACTGTAAATATCTGATATGCAGGATGTGTTTTCATTGTTACAAATTCAATTTATTATTATTATTTTATTTAGGCGATCCCTCATTGGACGAGTAAGATGGTCTTCCATTATGGATTTCCTTGTGGGTCCGTATGTGGCTGTGGAGCCCTATTCTTGCTCTGCATCTTCTTCCCCAGTGAGGGCATTGGTTTCCAGGTGGAAGGCGGTCCCGGTCGGGGTTGGCTTGATGCGCCTTCCTCTTGGCACGTTTCTCTCTTTCACCCTCCATCGCCTCTTCAAATTCTGCAGCACTGCTGGTCACAGCTGACCTCCAGCTGGAGCGCTCAAGGGCCAGGGCTTCCCAGTTCTCAGTGTCTATGACAGAGTTTTTAAGGTTGGCTTTGAGCCCATCTTTAAATCTCTTTTCCTGTCCACCAACATTCCGTTTTCCGTTCTTAAGTTCGGAGTAGAGCAACTGCTTTGGGAGACGGTGGTCAGGCATCCGGACAACGTGGCCGGCCCAGCGGAGTTGATGTTGGAGAACCATCGCTTCAATGCTGGTGGTCTTTGCTTCTTCCAGCACACTGACGTTTGTCCGCTTGTCTTCCCAGGAGATTTGCAGGATTTTCCGGAGGCAGCGCTGATGGAATCGTTCCAGGAGTTGCATGTGACGTCTGTAGACAGTCCATGTCTCACAGGCATATAGCAGGGTTGGGAGGACAATAGCTTTATAGACAAGCACCTTGTATCCTACGGATGTCCTGGTCCTCAAACACTCTCTGCTTCATTTGGAAAAATGCTGCACTTGCAGAGCTCAGGCGGTGTTGTATTTCGGTGTCAATGTTGACTTTGGTGGAGAGGTGGCTGCCAAGGTAGCAGAAATGGTCAACATTTTCTAATGTTACACCATTAAGCTGTATCTCTGGCATTGGAGAGGGATTGGCTGGTGACTCCTGGA
>NW_026846588.1:88107761-88196164 GCF_025583915.1 Anolis sagrei ordinatus
TCTTCCGCCTTCGCAGCCGTTGTAACATGTACCATGTTATCCTCCGCCTGCTCCGCCGTTGAGGTCTTTGGGAACATAATTAAAGCATCGTGATTAATCAGAAAAAATATGTTTGGGGGAATATGGAAAACAGATGATGGGATTTGCAGTACCTCCAACCAATTCAGCTCTGACTTCCACAGACCACTGATTTTGGATTATGTTAGGGATGTAGCTCATTGATTTTGTTCATCCTTGCATAGAAGAAGGGGGTCATTATGTCAGTTTTCTCCTGACTTCAGAAAAAAATGTATATTTTCCCCTCTGTGTTCTCTCTGCATTCAGATGTTCCAAAGGTTTTCTGCAAAAAAAAAATCTCCACATTTGCATAGAAAAATGTTTCCTAGATGGTGTTTTCTGTGCAGAAAACAGTTTTGTGTGTGCGTGTGTGTGTGTGTGTGTGTGGGGGGGGGTTGTGCAAATCATCCATGTTTTTCTACACAAAGTAATTCTTGTGCAACTATTAAAGATATTTTAAAACTGGGACAAAATTAGACAGGGTGCACACTTGTCTGTTATTCTTCCTGATTGTGTTTTAGTCATGTTGAGAAATACATTTTTCATCAGAAGCAGCAATAATGAATATTCTTTCCATCCCTATTGTATACTCTGTGATGACGACATACTAGCCACCACATGTTCCCTTCTTTGTTACACAGTTTCTTATTGTATTTTTTCCATTAAAGGGATTTCTCCTTTTTCAAAACTTTTATCCTCCTTTGAAACTATATTTCTGAAGGTTTTGTTTTATTTTAGGAGTCTTTTCAGACTGCTTGTGGCAGAAGAGAAGGTGGTAGCAGTCTTAGTCACTCACTTTCTGTTTTTTAACTAATTTTAAGGTTAACAATGCATTTGCTGGAGTCTCTTTTGTGTTCTAATTTTACAGAGATTGTTATACCTTTATCATCTCAAGGCTGATACAAAATCAACAGAAGAATAATGGTAAAATCTTTGAACGAGAGATGTAATTGCTTATGCTTTCAATGGCAGGAGTCTAAGAGGTCACTTAATGTGTCTTGCATGCTTATACCTGACAAGAGTTCTGTTTAGGTTTCCATTTGACACATGCCCTTCCCCACTATTTACCATGAATATGTTCTTTGGCTTATTTTAGGAAGTATTCAGAAAGAGAGCTTGATTCTGTCTAAGCCTTGTGATATGCTTGGTGTTTGTAGACATGCGTTGCTTTCTCAAGATCCGCAGCATTGAGCTGTTGATTTTTCAGGCTGATCAACTGCTACTCCTGGAAGTATTTTCTCATCTTCCTTGGCTTTCCATGAATAGTGCTTCCGATATTATTCTGTGTTAATGGCAGCAAAAATTGTTGTGTTATGATTGTTCTTAAATTCTCTATATTCAGGTGCAGATGCAATGAGGTATTTTTAAAACATCTAATTCCAAGTCAAATATATTTTCAATATATAAGCAATTACCTCTCTCTTGAAGTGTCCTATTCGAAACCAACCACTATTTATTTATTTATTTACCGTATTTATATATCACCTTTCTCAGCCCAAAACCATTACACAACGGTGTGAGATGTTACTTTTGAGAGTACAGTACAAACTCCATATCTGCAAAGATATTATTTATTTATTTATTTATTTATTTGGAATATTTCTATACCACCCTTCCCATCCCCAAAGGGGACTTGGGGCGGTTCACAGTGTTGGCAACAATTCAATGCTATAGATAAAAAATAGTATAAAACATCAAAATTGACCCTCTCCTGATAAAACATTAAACATTATTAAACACATCACATAAAATAACATCACATATCACACAGAGACATAGCTATTGTCCATAAACAGCCCTGGGTCATTGCACTTTCAACTTTCAATTAAACTTTAAATATTCCTATGATGGGTCGAATGCTTGGTTCTCCAGCCAGGTCCTAAAGGTCAGGAGGGAGGAGGCTGACCTGATCTCACTAGGGAGGGAGTTCGACAGCTGTGGGGCCACCACCGATAAGGCTCTGTCCCTTGTCTCCACCAGTCTCACCTGTGAGGCTGGTGGGGCCAAGAGCAGGACCTCCCTGGAAGATCTTAATCTACAAACTGGTTCATAGAGGGAGATATGTAAGTATGGATATATCCATGCAAGTATGGATATATTCCTGGAAATGTGCAACCACGTATAATAGTGAGCCCTATTGAAAAATGAATAACTTGTGGCTGAAGTTAGCTACAGAGCCACACTGAAGGACCTAGAAAATGTCTAGAGAATATATAATTTTTTCAGGCATGGGTAAGTGAAATCATAAGTACCTGTCTCGTGGATATATGGGTTATGGTGTATGTGTTTTCTATCATGTATGGCATTGCTGGTGTGCAAATATATCATCTGATTATTATTTTTTCCATTGCTTTTTAAAACTTTGATGTGGAAGAAAAAGTGGTTCTGAGAGGATTCCTACCAGGCTTACATTCTGCTTGCTTGGCAGGAATTACATTGCCCCAGTTTATGCTTGCTGTAATCAGTACAAAGCCGATAATTTACTAACAGTGGGCCAAAGAACATGTTTTGTTTTTCTACCATTCATCTTTAGGCAGAATCAAAGAATCCACACAGAGGAACTTAAGATCTGTGGTATCCTGAAGTCTAGTTTAATTTAACAAGAACTTTCAACAGAATACAGGCATACCCCAAGTTACAAACAAGATAGGTTCTGTAGGTTTGTTCTTAAGTTGAATTTGTATGTAAGGCAGAACAGGAACATTTTTTTAAATGTAACTCCATTCGTGTGTGTGTGTGTGTGTGTAAGCTTTGGATAGTATAGGGAAGGTTTGTTTTGCTGTCTGTGCCTTTCCATTGATTTAATCTCACTTTCTGTCCCTGTGATAATTGGATTTTGAAAAATTTGGCCTCTTGCAAAACAAGGATTGTTGAGAAATCTTCAGTGGAGACACCTTTTCCTGATAATAACCTTTTCAAGGTGAAATTTCCTTTCCTTGGGGTAGATTTCTGTTGTCTTGCTCCAGTTTGTGACTATGAGTCACTTGTAACTTGTATGTTTGTAACTGGGGACTGCATGTAGCTTCCCTGTCTGCTCTTATCATAATAATCCAGCATAACCAAAAGTGAGAGAATATGGGAGAAATAGTCCAACAACATCTGGGGGATCAAACATGCCGTCAAGATGTCATGTGAAGATTAGAGAAGATGTAAGACTAATGAGGGGCTGCAATGGCACAATGGGTTAAACTGCTAAGCTGCAGAACCTACTGACCGGAAGGTCAGCATTGGAATCCATAGGGTGAGCTCCATTTGTTAACCCCAGCTTCTGCCAACCTAGCAGTTCAAAAACATGCAAATGTGAGTAGATCAATAGGTGCCAGTTTGGCAGAAAGGTAATGGCACTCCATTATTTATTTATTTTTATTTACAGTATTTATATACCGCTTTTTTTCTTCGTGGTCTCTGCGAATGGCCTGTAGCGAGGGGGGGGGGGTTAGGTGTTCAACCCCCCCCGAAATGTTTCAGATTTTTTAAAAAACCTGGTTTACTCATGAATTTTAACTGATTAACCAAATCCCCATGCTAAGTCTATGAGATGCAAAAAATCTAGAGTCCCTCCAGAACTGCAAGCACTATCTCAAGCAAATATTGACAATTTATTCACACTGTCATTACTTGCAGCAATAGCCGATGTAGCGAAGCAACCAAGTTGTGTGTGTGTGTGTTGAATGCTCTCATTAAGGAGGCCAGACTTGGTGGAGGTGGTTGACAGGGGCGGAGCTGCAGGCTATTGAAGGCTGCTCTGCCCCCTGCTGTGCTCTTTGCTTCAGCGTGAGCTAGGAGGCAGGTTTCAACCCCCCCCCCCCATGAAATTTTCACACACACCCCCACCGAAAATTTTAACCCCTCCCGAAATTTTTTTCTGGCTACGGCCCTGCATGCAATCATGCCAGCCACATGAACTAGTAGGTGTCTACAGACAACACTAACTTTTCATCTTAGAAATGGAGATGAACACCACCTTCTAGAGTCGGACCCAACTAGACTTAATGTTAAGGGGAAACCTTTACCTTTTTAATGATGTCTCTTTGCAAACCACAGGATAAGCACCATGAATATGAGTTCCTTTCACCTAGCTTCTTCCTTTCATGGAACAAACACACACCATCTTTCCTTTTCTTTCTTAGATCACTCAACATAATTTTGCATTAAGCAAGAAACAATGCGAGTAGGTTTGCAAAGCACAGTTACTATGGAAATAGTTTTGTTCAAAGCAGTAGATGTATTTTACATGATTACAGACATCTTAGATCTATTTTTAAAAGTAAGTTGTCGTTTCCCACAACAGAATACTTTTTGCACATGCTAAGATGCATTCTGTCTTTAGGTTCAAGGGGATGAGGGGTGAGGAGGTAGCAATCCACCTCGTTTCTTCTGTATGATTATTTGTGAGTTAAGCATTTATTTGTATAATACAAAATGTGAAACTAATGTGATGGTGCTTGAGATATAGTACAATCTCATTTCTACTTTGCACAATGTTAAAATCACTGGCCTTTAGCATAGACATCTGCATTAAATTATTTTAATCTGTGGTATGTTTTACAGATTTTGGAAAATCCTAGTCAGCCTACAGTCAGCCAGAAAAAACAATGGATACTATTTCCATATGCATTCCACAGCAATTTAAAGCTACGTTAGGTCATTGTTACATCTTCAACACTTATTGTATATGCATAGATGTTAGCTTGAAAAGTTGCAGTACGGCCAGCTTTGACTTTTTAAAATGTCTCATTTGAAGATACCATTTATCTAAAGCAAGTTGGTCTGCACATTTCAGATATAACTATTAAAACCTGGATTTCTTTACAAAAGCTGGCATATTCTATAGATCTTTCCTACATCCTAGGACAAAAGTTGATAATTAATCTAGATTCTTTGTACTTGGGCTTTGATAAAAAAAGCTTTCTCAATGAGAAAAAAGAGTACTGAATTTTTCCCAGTGTCTCTAATGTTAAAGGTAATGTTCAGTACATCAAGTAATAGGGTAAATTTAAACCGGCGAATACTTTATTTATTTTATTATTTATTTCCTGCTTTTCTCCCTTGGGTGGGATTCAGTGCAGTGTACAATGTTAATAACAAAAGTAATTGCAAACATAAAATTCAACAAAAACATCATAACTAAACAACAGATTCTCCAGCAAAGGATCCTTGCCTTGTTGCGGTGCTGGAGCAATGGTAGAATCATAGAATCATAGAGTTAGAAGAGACCTCATGGGCCATCCAGTCCAACCCCCTGCCAAGAAGCAAGACAGTCACATTCAAAGCACGCCTAACAGATGGCCATCCAGCCTCTGTTTAAAAGCCTCCATAAAAAGAGCCTCCACCACACATCCATAGTAATCTATGGATGTGAGAGCTGGGACACAAGGGAGGCTGAGTGAAGGAAGATAGACACTTTTGAAGTGTGGTGTTGGAAGAAAATTCTGACAGTGCCTTGGACTGCAAGAAGATCAAAGCAGTGTCTAAACATAGGAATAATCACAATGTCCCAAAGCTTGCAGAAATAATCCAAATGCAATGAATAACCAAAAGCCTTCAAAATAAAACCATGGACAGACTAGCCACTGCTAATCCACCTGAAAAGCCATGAATCCTTAGAGATGAGGCCAACATGAAACAGGAATATCCAGGAGACTTGAGCTTGATTCCAAAGGATGCCTGGTCTAAGGAAAATTCTCTAAGAGCTCAATTTAAGTCGCAAAAACTGGTTTCTACTCCCCTCAGATTTTGGCCTTAACTGCCAAATTCTTTCTGACCTGCGTAAACATTGGGCCTCTCAATGGTTCTGGTTGATTTCCAGACAGTGACTGGTTTTATCTATCTCCTCATTAACTGCAGCAGGTGTGAAACTATCTTGCAAACTCGAGCCTGGAGAAGGGAGTAAACTTTCTTCCCTTGCTGTGACAGGAACTTTCTCATGAGAACTTAGCCTTTCCCCTGACCTTTCTCGGTCAGAGTCTGCAGTAACCTTATTGTCCAAAGTGTCTCCATTTTGCACCTCATCCTCATTGATCACATCATGTTCACTATCCAAGTCAGACCCAGAAACATTAGAAGGGGAAAACACAATAACAGATTCAGGCTCAAACACAGGCTGAGTCCCAACAAATGGGGACTCACTCCCAGCATTTAATTTTTGCCATTAGTATGTTGTAAACCACCTTGAGTCCCCCCAGGGGTGAGAAAGGCAGTATATAAATACTTACTGTAAATAAACAAACAAACAAATAAATAAATAGTTCCGGGTAGTCCTGGAACTCCTCATGTGTGAGTCCTCACAGGCCCAATACCCCATGAGACCTGAGCCTTTCAGGAAGGCCCAGGTCTAAAGGGCTATCAAATTAATTCAGGACAGATTTACCTGTTTTGTCCTAAATTAATGTGCTTTTACTTGAAGTGTTGTTTGGACACTTCCGGTAAAAGCCTGACAGGCCCCACAGATAATGCTGATGTTCTACTTTGATAACCTGGATTATCTGTCAGTGTAGAAGGGGCCTCAGACTTCGTTTTCTGCTCTCCTTTTAAATCAGAACCATTCGTACCTGTTCTGTAGCTGTCTAGTTTATGAAATTCTGTTCCTGGGCAAATCCCCTTCCTTCTTTACTTTTAAATGTTCCCCCCCCCCCCCCCCCAGAAAGGCCTTCCATTGTTAGTTTAATCTGTGTGCTTTAAAAAAAACATACAACTTAGTTGTGATGTTTTATGATTCAGTTTTATTGTGCTTATTGTTTTCATTGTTGTCAGAGAGTTTTTATTGCTTTAGATGCTTGTAAGCCATCTGGTCAATTAGAGCAGTTGGAGCAGATGAAATCCCCAGCCCGAAACTCATATTCATTCCGGACTGTGAATTCGAGTCTCTGAAGAAATACTCAGACATATTATTTAGAGTCTGATCAGTTGACTTCATTGACCTTCTAAATCCAATTTTCACTAAAGAGTTCAGTTCTTTTTAATGCAGAATATGACAAATGCAGCATGTGTAATGTACGAAAACAGTGTTTTATGCTAAGGTGAATTATTACAAATGTGCTTAGTAGTGCTGTGAAAATAATTAAGTGACATAACAATTCAACAGTGTCATATGTTCTTTCTCAGGAAGCTTTCCTTTTCCCCATAAATAAAGAAATAAGATTCAAAAACAAAATGATAACATACTTTATGCTTTATTAACTCTGCTAGTTCCCCAGCAGTGACACTGAATAATAAAGTAAATAGTTTTATGAAGCTGTTCTGCATCTAATAAAAATGCCTTTGTTTTAAGCACTCCATGTTTGTTGGGAAGAATATGAGCAGATATGGGCAGAACTGAATTAATGTGAGTTTTTTTTTTAAAAAAAATGAATTCCAATTTCCAGAATTAATAATGGTATGCTGTTTATCTATTTGACTGTGAACCTGAAGCCAAAGGAAGTTAAAAACTCAGCATTATTTCTGATGACAGTATGGAAGGTTTGGAAATTTCTTGTCCTATTACACACTATTGATTTGGGCACATTTCCAGTTCAAACTATTACATGGTAGAAAGAGTCTCTTCCCTGACTGCGTTTGCAAAACTCACTTTTTGATCCCATAAAACTTTAGATCTGAAAACTTGTTGGTCTAGCCATCAAGGATATCTATATTTGTCGTGTCAGGGCAACCAGTCAATTATATTACATTTCTAACAGAACAAAGCAAACAAACAGAGAAAATACAAAATGTGTGAGTTTGGTAGTTGATTAAATGTACTTTGCCCAGTATCTGGCCACTTGGAGTGCTTCTGGTGTTGCTGCAAGGAGGTCCTCCATTGTGCATGTGGCAGTGCTCAGGTTGCATTACAGCAGGTGGTCAGTGGTTTGCTCTTCTCCACACTCGCATGTCGCAGATTCCACTTTGTAGCCCCATTTCTGAAGGTTGGCTCTGCATCTCGTGGTGCCAGAGCACAGTCTGTTCAGCGCCTTCCAAGTCGCCCAGTCCTCTGTGTGCCCAGGGGGTAGTCTCTCATTTGGTATCAGCCATTGGTTGAGGTTCTGGGTTTGAGCCTGCCACTTTTGGACTCTCGCTTGCTGAGGTGTTCCAGCGAGTGTCTCTGTAGATCTTGAACAGGACAGGATTAAAGTATTCATAAGCCCTGCATTTCCTTGATGGCTTACAGAAGCGACCAGCAAGCCATCAAGGAAATGCAGGGCTTATGAATACTTTAATCCTGTCCTGTTCAACATTCCTTCACAGGGGAGAATAATATCAATTCTATATCCCAGCTATTGGTTTATGGTTTCCAAGAAATATAGTTTCATGAGTTGTAGCTGAACTGACAGAAATTTTGTCTGAGTTGCTAGCTGTACACACCGAGAGAATATCGGAAGCAAATCTCATTCTGAATAACTGATTTTTTCTTTTTTTGTGTGCACATTGTCATTTTTTTTAAAAAAAGCCTTTGGGGATGAATTTTGTGTAGGGGATAAATTGCTTTCTACAGTTATCAGCCAGATAGAACAGTCAGTCCAATTCCTCTGTATTTTAGCTGTCTGTGGTGGGTTTCTACTTTACAATCCAAAGCGCTTTTGAAGTGAAGGTCTCCTCCTCCTTTCTCTTGACTGTATATATCTTCCTACTAGTTAAAAGGATCTGTGGGTGGTTAAGGTACCCTACTGTTCTGATTTTTCTTTTTTGTCATTACATTAATGTAATACCTCTTAAAAAATGAAGAAGTGGAGTGAGGCAACTCCCAAACTCTCCCTTTTATCTGAATCAATCACTGACGATAACAACATAGCCAACCTGTGTCTTATTGTACTTGACCTGGTTAATGGAATGCCACCAGCTATCTCTGCCAGTTTTTCTGTCTGTCTTGTTTGTCTCGCTCTCTCATCAAAGCTGCCCCAGGGAAACTCATCATGAGGGTAACACTTTCTCTGTTGTCACACGGCACTGTCCCTCATTCTATGATTCATAAAGGGATGCATGTCTTCTTTTTATAGATCTACAAGAGAATTAGAACTGCACTTAGTGAGACTAACTGCAGGAGAGGAGCATAAATAAAGTGAGAAAACTATGTAATTTGGAGCAAAAATACTGAGTCAGGGTCATTATCACTTTGGTCATAAATTGTGCTTGGAAATATTAAAATTGATGTACTTCAAAATAAAATTTGAAATGTAAATAGTCCAAATTGCTTTTTATTAAACACTAGGCAATGATGGATCCTTGGTATTCAATGGATTTTTGTTCCAGAACACCCCAGCGACATCAAAATGGGTTGATGCTTGTCCTGTTAGCTACAATGGTATAATAAAATGGCATCCCATTTATTTATTTATTTATTTATTTATTTATTTATTTATTCAACTTGTATACCGCTACTCCCAATTTGGATCGGAGCGGTTTATAGAAACAGATTAAAACAATACAATTAGCTTTAAAATGACCATAACAATAACAATAGGCAGCGAGAACAGGCATAGCCCAGATTGTTCACCCATCAAAAGCTTGTCGGAAAAGAAAAGTTTTACAGGCTTATATATCAAATGGCAGATAACGCAAATGATTGCTAGAGACAGAGAATCTGTAAAATGGCAAGAGGCTACAGCAGGGTATGCCCACACATCAGTGTAGCGCTTGGCTTGTGGAAAAATCAAGGTCTGCTTTATGGAATGGTTGTTTATTGAATATTTTCACACTGTGGTTGGGTGAATTCATCCATGAATACAGACCCCATGGATATGGAGGACCATCTGTACATTCCCTTATCACCATTAAGGATGAATTGTGACTACTTATCCTGGGACCTAGACCCCTTCCACATAGCTAAATAGGTAAAGGTTTTCCCCTGACATTAAGTCCAGTCATGTCTGACTCTGGGGGTTGGTGCTCATGTTCATTTCTAACCTGAAGAGCCGGCGTTGTCAGTAGACACCTCCAAGGTCATGTGGCCGGCATCACTGCATGGAGCACCATTACCTTTCCACTGGAGCAGTACCTATTGATCTACTCACATTTGCATGTTTTCAAGCTGCTAGGTTTGCAGAAGCTGGGGCTAACAGTGGGAGCTCACCCCACTCCCCTGATTTGAACTGGTGACCTTTCGGTCATCAAGTTCAGTAGCTCAGTGATTTAACCCCCTGCACCACCGGGGGCTCCTCACAGCTGAATAAAATCCCACATTATCTGCTTGGAACTGGAATATAAGGCACTGTAGATTCAGATAATCCAGTTCAAAGCAGATATTATGGGATTTTCTGCCTTGATATTCTGAGTTATAGGACTGTGTGGAAGGGTCCCTAGTGAGTCATGGAAATTAGGAGAATAACCATTATTATACACCTCTCCTAAGTAGCATCTCTCTTTCAAATATTACCTGACAATTTTGGGGTGCAACCAGAACCATGGGAACGGGCTCACTGGTTTTGCGTAAAGACAATTCCAAAGACAATTGTTCAATTAAGCTCTAGGAAAGAATCCTGCCTGAAACCCTGGTGAGACACACCAGGGCTGGACCATAAAGACCAACTCTCTGACGTAGTATAAGGCGACTTTCTGTGTTTCTCTATTTTATGTAACATTCCGTATAACTCAGCAATCACAGTGCTAAGGAAATTGGACAAGCCTTCTACCATAAAGATTGCTTGAGTGTTATTCTATCAAGCAACCCCTTGACAAATGTAGGGGAGGCAGGGAGCTCTTTCACACTACACACTCAAAGCATGACGATTCCAGTTTATCTGCCAATGGTTCCACCCTATAAAATCCTGGAGCTTAAGCTTATTGCTTTGGGAAACATGACTTTTCAGTTATTCCGCCAGCATAATTCTGAAAAACAGAAGAAAAGGAGAAAAAAGAAAATATTGTTTTTGCTTATATATATCTCAGAGTTTAAGAAAACACTTGAGGGTGAGAATAAAACATTTCTGGCATAGGGAATTGTCATAAAATAGTCTAGAACTGTTGTTCTCAACCTGTGGATCCCCAGAAGTTTTGGCCTTCAATTCCCAGAAATCCTAACAGCTGTTAAACTGTCTGGGATTTCTGGGAGTTGTTGGCCAAAACACCTGGGGACCCACAGGTTGAGAACCACTGGTCTAGAACATCTGGAGTGTCATATGGATATTTATGTATTTTTTAAAGTCTCTGGAGAACTACATGCCACAATATTACAACTTCCTGTTACATTTTCCCCTTCTGTAGAAGCCATCCGACTTGTTCCAATTGTGCCTGATTAAGGTGCTCTTCAAGCCGCAATATACATAATCTTTCTAAAATTCAGTCACATTTAAAGCTTACTAAAGTTTTTAATTTTATTATAATCTGCTTCTCTCTGTTTTATGTCTATGTTAAATCTGAGTTTGTCTTAACACATTGGCCATGATTAGAAGGACAGCCAACTTGGGAAGAAGCATTTTGCCCTTTGTAAAAGTATTACCATATTTCGGCATATAAGACGACTGGGCGATATGACGACCCCCAATTTTTCCAGTTAAAATATAGAGTTTGGGATATACTCACCGTATAAGACTACCCCTCTTCCAATGCACACCAAATAAAATTTTTAAAAGCATCAGATTTGATTTCAATATGGTAATTTTCCTATTACTGTACCTCCTTCTCTGCCTCTCAGATCTCGCACATGTGCACCTGCACCACTTCACTGCAGTCTTTAGGAGTGAGATCTGAGAGGCTGAGGAAGAGGTATGGTAATAGGATACAAGGGCGGGCCAGACAGGTAAAAGAGTTTTGTTTTTCTGGGCCCAGAGCCCCTCTATCTCTTTTTTCCATACCCCGGGCACCCCGGACGCCTGCAGTTTGCTCTACCCTTCACTTACACCTGCCCGGTGAAATGCCCCTTCACCTCACCATCGGGACCGCATTAAGTCCACGAATCCTGATGAATGGATTTTCTTCTACCATACTTGTACAGCGTCACCCTTAATGCTTTCATACAGTCACTGCATACGGCAGGGATGCAGCCACTGCCATTTTTGAGCTCTCCCACAATATGCAGCAACCACAGATTCTCCAATTCGGATTGGAAGTTTCAGCACCCAACCTATAAGACGACTCCCGGCGTATAAGACTACTCCAGCGTATAAGATGACTCCCATGCACAAGGCTATTCCAGTGTATAAGATGACTCCTGCTTTTAAGATGACCCCTGACCTTTGAGAAGATTTTCTTGGGTTAAAAAGTAGTCTTTTATGCCAGAATATATGGTACATATTTTCGTTCCATTGTTTTCTGCAGAAGCACTCTGTGACTACAGTTGTCAACCACCACATACAGCAAACAACCTTTCAATTTGATACATGTTTATGTAGAAGTAAGTTGAATTGAGTGGGGTTTACTCCTAAGTAAATGGACACAAGATTATAGCCTGTATCTGATTGAGTGAAGGAGATTCAACTCCTGCCGCACAGGACTGCTCCTTTATTTTCTGTCATTCCCAAGCATTATATTGCATTAGTAACAAATAATCCCTTGCACCTAATTTAACAAGCAAAGCTGTTCCCCATCAGTAGCTGCAAAAGCACCAGAAACTCTGTATCAGAAGAGGAAAAAAAACACATGTCTAACATTAGCCCCAAGGCCAAGCCATCTGATTTCTAATTACTACAATATGCTGTCAATCCATCTGTGTTGGATCAGAAACCAATAAATAAATCCATTTTAAAATGACTGAGTGCCTTAAAACACTTAACCTAGCCTGCTCCTTTCAGGCATTAGTGTAGCTAATTCATACCATCAATAAATACATTTATTTTTAATTTATCTGGAGCAAACTGCATTGTGTATCCTGTAAATTTTTGACACATTCATTAATGTAAGAGCACATATTGTTTTGATGACCTGTCACACACACACAAAATCCAAAATGATCCTTCCATGCAGATGAAATGGTCTCTTTGTTGATTACATTAGCTTCATATTCTGTACAGTATTGCAGCCCTTTCAGCAGTATTGTAACAATCACACAGATGGGGACAATTAGTACATAAAAGGAAAATGTACACACTTTTCACAGAGTATTAATGACACCGCCTATTAGAGTCTTAAAAGAGTTAACTTACCTACTTATAAATGGCCAAAATACAATTTGAATTATTCACTTTGGCAATAGTTAAGGTGCTACACAAATGCTGATTGGGATTGGTAATTTCCCTGTACATGCCATTAAAAATAGAAAGGAGATGTTGCTGACGCTATTCTGTTTCTGCTTCTAGGAGCTTGGAGAAACAAGAAGAATGTCTTGTTTTTGTCTAGTAGTTTGGGACAACATTTAAATGCCCAGTTTAGGTTTCTTGCTAGAGCAAGGAATGGCTCCAATACATCTAGGGAGCAAGTGTGCCCTCGAGGGAGTTGTTCCACAACGACATGGAAGCCCTCACTGTATATCAAACAGAAGATGAGCATTTCTCTGCTACAAAACACACTCTGGATCCTTTATTTCTCAAGAGAATCTTCTTTTATGTCAGTGGCTCTTGCTAAATTTTGGCCATATGAGTGGAGCCAAACCAATACAGAATATCTGTATTTTCTACCAACAGTATTGACTTGCATTGGTGTTGTACCATCTACACTTTTAACATTTTCCATGGGTGGTCTTTCCCTTCCTCTGGCCCACCCCTCAAATCTTCTCTACAAGTCAGAAGGGTGGGGAATGCCTTTTGGTATTACAACCTCATTAGACGGGGTACTTTTTGGTGACATACACTGTTCCTCTTTACTTTTGAGAGGGAGCCTACTGGCTCCCATCCCATGATGTACAGCTACTTCTGATGGGGCTCCATTATAAAAGTAAAGAGGAACTGATGCATACCGCCATGGCAGCAACATGGGAGGTTTCCCATGTTACATTGGTAACAATAGGAGAGGGGGGAGAACCGGACACAGATGCTTCCCCCCATGGGATGAGATTTCTTGTAAGCTGGGTGATGTGGGGCGACAGATTCCCCATGCCCCTAATGGGCACCACTGGTTTCACTACGATCCATAGCAATTTCAGTGGCCGGTATGATGAGGTCCCTCCACAATTGTCTCACCTAGAAATTTGGCTGCCTTGAAGATTCTGCTGAATCGCTCCTAATTCAAGAAAAACAAATAATTAAAATTAATATGAAAGTATTGCCCAGTTAAATGAATCAAACTTGATAGAATACTGAAAGGTACAGCCATACAACTTGAAGATAAATCCATTTTATCAACAGGGCTCCACTGCAGAAGTAAAAAAGGAACTAGCGCATGCCACCTTGGCAGCAACACGGGAAGTTTCCTGTGTTACATTGGTAACAATGAGAGGAAACCCCTTTTATCCAAGAAAGCTGGACTATCTCCAGCAACGGGACTTTTCCTTTACCTGCCAACCCCTGAAATAACGAGACCACACACCAGTATTTTGGATTTCAAATATGGGCAACTTTTATTTATTTCTACCTGTTTAACTTTGACTGGATCTCAATCTATGGATCTTGGAACTTGGTGGCAAAGCTGAGGTAGCCTCCCTGTCCGGCCTACCCCTCGGATAGTTAGGGCAAAACACCCGAGTCCCCTGGACACCCACTCTAGGCAACTTCTGAAGGAAATATGTCAGAGAAGTCTCTCTCAGTGTATCTGAGACCATATTTTCTTTATTTCTAGGCAATTATCATTCCCCTCACCTAATCAAATTGAATCTTGGGTGAGTGTTTTAGTTAATGGCCTTCACCCCTGAAGAGGGTGCCTTGGGCATATACCAATTTTTAGTTTTTCCTAATTGTGACCACCTATTTAACGCCACACCATCCCAATTTGCCCTGTAACAGTATAGGGTAGGCAAAAAACCCTCCTAGGACATAAGAGGGGAAAAAATCCTACCCGGCCCCCTAATGGCAACCAGATATACTGTTTAATGGGTGGGAGTGGTGGGTCGACGCTCAGCTTCAGAATGAGGGAAGGGGGCTGGCCCGAGCGGAGAGCCTAGCTCCACCCCCTTCCAGATAGTTCCATCCGGAACTAGAAGTCTCTCTTCGCTGCTGGAGGCAAACCCCTCTCCCTCCACGGCTGTGCGGTGGAGGTAAACCTTTTTTCCTTCGCTCTTGCAACTCAATGTGAATTGGACACAAGGCAGGTGTCCAGGAGGAAGCAATTTCCCTCTGCATTTGGCTTCTGTGTTCCCACAACAGAATATTGTCCTTTTTCAGTGCCAATTGGTTGTTTATGTCAGTAGGCAGTGAATCCACTCTGCATTTTATTACGAACTTGGATAGTTTCTTTAAAATACTGTTCTATTCATCTGTACACTATTTAAAACTCTGTTGTAGGTTTCCCAGTCCCTCGGAGCAAATGTTGACAGCCTGGGAGTGGGGATGGGAAGTGGATGTTGGGAACCAGAATCACATGTGTTATTGATATTTCACGGTTGGTCATTAAACCATTAACACATGAAGATAATCTTGCCTGAATTAGCAAGGAGCTGGTACTATAAATATTAAGGAATTTTATGCTGCCTATGGGAGTTCACTTTAACTAATCTAAGTCTCCTAGGTGATGAAAGATGTGCACAGGAAATTTGTCTTAAAAACCTAGACCTTGATGAGGATAAAACAGTAAACTCTTTTTGACAGCTTTAAAAATAGGTGCTGCAGAGAAGTCCCTAGATACTACTATGTTTGTTTGCCACTCTGCTTCAGTATGAGTTGAAGCTATTTAGATCACTGGCATCTTCTCTCAGTCTGGTTTATACTGTTATTTTAAAAATATGGAGCAGGGGAAGGGGCTGCAGTCAATCAGAGAAAACAAATGTGGGGCCCATGGCTTTTTTGAGCTTATAAACATCAGTCAGAGAATGAAAAGACTTAATTTGTGTTTTATATTCATTATTCCATACATTTTCATCCTAGTCACACTGGTATAAGAGCATATCTGGAATAGTAGCACAGAGCAGTTTTTTCAGATGGTCACATTTTTCAAATAAATCTTTCATGTTCAGAAAACATCTAGAACTCATGCCTCTGATTGAATATCGACCTCTAAAACAGAAATTTAGCATATGTTAGTTCAGCTGTGTTGGATTAAAGCACAAACAAATAATTAGTCAATACTGAATGCTACTCAGATTAATGATGCTAACAAGGGCAGGCTATATAATAGGGAATTGTCCTGTTAATTGTCCTTCCATACTGATGATAACACATGCTTAGAGTGAAATAAAATATTTAGGATACTAATCTGTGGCAACTTCCCTTGCTACTTGTAAGATGCCCCCATGCACATCCAGATGTCATGCCTTGGAAGGATTTGCTGGATTTTTCATGAACCAGATCATCTCAAGAAGAGAAAAGGAACTGGATCTTTGTACGGCTGGATCCACAAGACAAGGCAAACACACACACATGTTGGAGAGGCATATAGAGGCAATTTGGAGAAAGGTAGTGTAAGGAGACACAGCATGGTCAGAGAAAGGACATGGGTGAATGAGAGAAAAGACTACAGAACCAAAGAGAAAATTAAAAAGCATTTATTTTCGAAGGCTTTCATGGCCGGAATTACTGGATTGTAGGTTTTTTTGGGCTATATGGCCACATTCTAGAGGCATTCTCTCCTGACGTTTTGCCTGCATCTATGATTTAATTTAAGATCTACTGGGGAGGCCCTGCTCTCAGTCCCACCAGTGTCTCAAACGCGTCTGGTGGGGACGAGGGACAGGACCTTCTCGGTGGTGACCCCCCACTTGTGGAATTCGCTCCCCAGTGAGATTAGATCGGCGTCCTCCCTCCTTACTTTTAGAAAAAAACTAAAGGTGTGGTTTTGGAGCCAGGCCTTTGGCTAGTGGGCACTGCAGCACTTTAGGCATTGAACTCAGACAATAGGATTGTTATGAAAATTGGAAAAGGCTATATGACCTGTGATTATGTGATTTGTTCTATGTGATTATGTAATTTTAATTAATATCACTGATTGTTATGTAATAGGATTTTATATTGCTGTTTTATATTGTTGTTTTGATACTGTTGGCATTGAATTGTTGCCTATGTTAGCCGCCCTGAGTCCCCCCTCGGGGGTGAGAAGAGCGGGGTAGAAATGTTGTAAATAATAAATAAAAGATGTTGCTATTTGCAGACTACTTCAACCAGAGACGTCAGCTGTAGCAGAGCACCTGATGAACCAACCTGGACACAGCATATTATTTGAGAACATAGAAATGCTGGACCACTCTAACAACCACCATGCCAGACTACACAGAGAAGCCATTGAAATCCACGAAAGCATGTGGACAATTTCAACAGAAAGGAGGAAACCATGAAAATGAACAAAATCTGGCTACCAGTATTAAAAAAACTCTAAAATTACAACAGCAAAACAACAGAAAAGAAACAATCAGGGACAGTTAATCACCTCTCAAAAAAGATTCCCCCAGGCACTAACAAGCCACACCAAAAAACTGCCAGGCCATGAAATGCTAATCAAGGTGGTCAGTTGAAACATTCACACCTAGCTCCAACAGACAAGAGTTCTTTGTCCCACCCTGGTCATTCCACAGATATATAAACCCAATTTTCCTAGTTCCAACAGACCTCACTACCTCTGAGGATGCTTGCCATGGATGCAAGCAAAACTTCAGGAGAGAATCCCTCTAGAACATGGCCAAATAGCCCCAAAACACCTACAACAACCTAATTAAAAAGCAGTTTGTGAGCTTCATTCAGTATGTACATTGTTGTCCAAATTGTCCTGTGTCCAATGACATTTCTACTCCAGTTGAGGGCAGAGCCTCCACCAGAAGTCACATGACACCATGTGATGTCCGGCATGGAAACATCCTAAGGACACTGATAAGGTCCTGAAGCAAGCAAAAAATCTGGCAATTGTTCAACCCCAGGCAATAACCCCTTTGCTCAACATTTGTTATGGTAGCAGGGGAGTCATTCAACAATGACTAGATGGCTATAATTGTCTACCACCAATATACCGATTCAGCAGATTTGCTGGAAAAGTTGAGATAGAAGTAAAGGATTATGTTGATAAAGTTACACCAAGAAGATTGTAGCCAGAATATATTTATATAAAGATTACTAGTAGTAGTAGTAGCAGCAGCAGCAATAAAGAAGATAATTTCTACTTTCCTAGAACTATTATTTAAGAGAAATAACACGTATAATATGTTTTAGCAGCCTTCTATTACATTTTCTTAGTAATTGCTGCAAACTTCAGTCAACCTATAATCAGTTTAATTAATGATAACTGCCACTTGGGAGACAGCTTGCTCTTTCAATAATACTCATTTTAAAATAGTAACTGACTTCATATTCAATTTATCTGAGGTTTTTGTTAAGTGTTTTGATCTTTTTCATTGATTGGCATGTTTTTTTTTAAACCAATCAATGGCTAAATCTTAAATGAAAAAGAAAAATAACAACAGCCAGTTTTTTGACAATGCACAAAAACCAAGCTGAAATTTAATTTTAAAAAATCACATCCTACAGAATGAAATAGGGGTTGTTATTTTAATAAAACTAATATTAGTGGTGGAAGAGCTCAGTGGAAATATCTCATAATCTCCAGGAAATGAGCAGGAAAGTGGAAAGACTTAGCATTTCTCTTGAGTACTGCCATGGGTATGCATAAGAAATTCTCAAAAATATTGTATTCAGTGGGTTGCACATAATAAGGCTTATGTACTAAGCAAACCTAATAGAACTGATTCCTCTGCTTTTATAGTCCATATCCCACTCCATGTTCACCCAAAATATGCTGTAGCAGATTTTTGTGCTCATTTCACACTGAGTTACAAGAGCGAAGGAAAAGTCCCATTGTTGGAGATAGGCCAGCTTTGGGCTGTGGTAACACAGCGGATTAAACTGCTAGCTGCAGAAAATCTGTTGACAGGAGGGTTAGCAATTTGAAGCCGTGAGTCGGGTTGAGCTCCCAGGTGTCAGCCCTAGCTTCTGCCTACCTAGCAGTTCTAAAGCATGTAATGTGAGTAGATCAATAGGTACTGCCTCGGTGGGGAGCAAAAAAGGATGCAGACATGCCCGCAACACAATCAGAGAAGTCTATGGACCGCAAACTCCTCAGCATATTTATTTATTTATTTATTTATTTATTTTTTACACTATTTATATTCCGCTCTTCTCACCCCACAAGGGACTCAGGGCGGATTACAATGTACACATATATGGCAAACATTCACTGCCAATTTGACATAAAACGTATACAAACACACACAGAGGCTATTTAACTTTTTCTGGCTGCCAGGGGAGCTGCCGCTTTCATCGTCCATCTGCAACACTTTCGTATTCCCCGCATGCTTTTGCTGGAGTGCTTTTCTGGAGTCTTTTTTATGGCCTCATAAATTAGTTAATTTAGCCTCCCCACACAAGGTGGTACCTAATTTTCCTACTTGACAGATGCAACTGTCTTTCGGGTTGCAAAGGTTGACAACAGGCTACACAATTGGTTGGAAGCCCACTCCAACCCGGGCTGGCTTCGAACTCATGACCTTTTGGTCAGAATGATCTTAATGCAGCTGACACTCAGCCAGCTGCGCCAAAATCCCGGTGCATAGAAAAATGGAAAAAGAGCACCTCCCCATGGCTGAGTCGAGCATCACCTCCAGATGCTGGAGATGGAAGGGAAGGCCTTTACCTCTGTCTGTGTAATGTATGTCATTGTTTACTGTGTAAAAAGGCACTTAATGTTTGCCTTATATATGTAAAACTGTAATCTGCTCTGAGTCCCTCTGGGGAGATAAAGTGGAATATAAATAAAGTGTATTATTATTATTATTATTATTATTATTATTATTATTATATTGTTATTATTGTTATTATTTCCTGGATAAAAGGAAATAGATTTATCTTTGAGTTGTCTGGATGTACCTTTTAGTATTCTATCAAGTTTGGTTCATTTAACTGGTTAATACTTTCATGTGAATTTTAATTTAACTTCCTTTTTTTACTTGTTGAATCAGGAACGATTCAGCAGAATCTGCTCTACAATGATAGTAAAAAGTGTGATTGTACGTGCGTTTGTGCATCAGTCCACTCACCTATCTATCCATTCATCCATCCCTTTACAGCCAAGCAATTTATGTGGAAGTAATGATATATCTATTCTTGGGACATAATTTTACTGCCCACTTCACTCCACTGTAGATAATTAAAACTTCTTTTAGAAATTCAGTTGTTCATTATGAAATAATTTGCTTATCTGAAACACAAAGCTTGAACTGGGATAATTGGTTCAGTGAGTCAAGTCTTATAAATCTCTCATTTGATTATCTGCACAACTGAAAATGTTCTTTGAGAGTAGAAATAGCAAATAAGTTCCATTCCAATATCCTTTTTTATGTATCTAAGAAAAGCTTAAATTGGTCAAAACCAAATAAGTATTCTTGACTTGTTCCATTCGGTGAGTTGCTCTTAAAATAACTCAGCTGTGAAAATATATTCCAGTTTTTGCATTTTACCCAATTCACCTGAGTTGCTGATATTACATTTCTTGGAATTAAATAATACTTCACGGTATTTTATAAGTCATTTGAATTGCATTTAGAGTAGACATAGCACAAGTGGATAAAGTGCTTTTTGAAAATTTCTAATTGATGGTACCTGACAGGAAGCATCTAATATCTGTGAATATATACTCACTTGAAGAATGATTTCACATATTTATATTCAATGTCAGTTAAAGTAAGGTGGTAAGTTGAAGCATCACTGATCACAATTCAGAGACCAGTATTGATTTTTTTCCATTTTCTTTATGAGCAGCTTCATCGAACCCCTAAAAAGGAATTTGAGTTTGCCATACATGTTTAGTTGGACTTCTGATTGACACAAATGCATGTGTTTCCTTCAATATACCAGAAAACACAGAATGGCAGACAGCAACATCCTTTTTGTTCATCTTCTGTGATCTTGGCAATGTATAGCAATGATTAAAAGACATCTTTCACAAATTCTTAACACATAGATTTCTTCTCACTACTTTTGCAATTATTTGAGGCGTGTATAAAGATTGATAGAAACCTAATTAATTAAGTCCAATATTGATCTGTAGATTTTGCTAGTTGCTCACTGAGTCTTTGGAATATAAATCTCATTGACCTTAGGCTAGATCTAAACCGCTCTATATCCCAAGAACTCATCCCTGATTATCTGCTTTGAACTGGGTTATATGAGCTCCACTGCCATATAATCTGGGATAAGAAGATAATCTGGGATCAAATTGTGGGATACAGGGCAGTGTAAAAGGGGCCTTAGTTAGCATGGCTAGTCCCCAGAGTTTTAGGAGTTGTAGTCAACTTGTGTCTCAGTATTCAAGAAGCAGTCCTCAGTATTCAAGAAGCAGGGGTTAGGGTCATGCTGAAGCAAAGAGCACAGCAGGGGGCAGAGCAGCCTTTAATAGCCTTCAATAGCCTGCAGCTCCGCCCCTTTCAACCACCTCCACCAAGTCTGGCCTCCTTAATGAGAGCATTCAACCCCCCCCCCACTTGGTTGCTTCGCTACATCGGCTATTGCTGCAAGTAATGACAGTGTGAATAAATTGTCAATATTTGCTTGAGATAGTGCTTGCAGTTCTGGAGGGACTCTTAATTTTTTGCATCTCATAGACTTAGCATGGGGATTTGGTTAACCAGCTAAAATTCATGAGTAAACCATTTTTTTTAACCTGAAAAAATTTGGGGAGGAGGAATGAACCCCTCCCCCCCCCCCCCCCGGCTACAGGCCTGCATCCCAGTAACTACAACTCACATATGTTAAGGTCTATTTTCCCCCAAGAGCACCTCAAGAGCGCCCCTGGGCAAAATCAACTATACTGCAAATGCTTACTTTGCGTAATGGGTTGAGCCACCCCTGCCCATGCCCCTCATCACCTGGCTTCTCCCTTACCCCTTACCCCAGGGGAAAGTGTCCGCCTCCTGACTTTCCCCATTGATGCTTATACAACACAGGAAGCTTCCCATGTTGTCACCATGGCAGCTTAAGGCATTTCCTCTTCACTTGTGTCAAGGAGCTCTGCTTGAGGTAGATCTACATCATGGGGTGGGAGCTGGTGGGCTCCGTGGCTGAAAAGGGGTGAAAGCAGTGTAGAATTGCCAATTTTTCCTGCATTATGAGGCCCACAATGACACTTTGAACCACATAGCTTCAAACCTGTAGCCGGGCCGGTGGGGGGGGGGGGTTAAGGGTTCAAATAATCCCCGAAATGTTTCAGGTTAAAAAACTAGTTTACTCATGAATTTTAACTGATTAACCAATTTTTTAAAAAACCTGAAACATTTTGGGGAAGGGGATTGAGCCCTTAAGCCCCCTCCCGGCTACAGACCTTTATGGCTTCATAAGCATGTGCATGCACTGTTGTTTTTGCAGTTGCTGAGCTTTTCTTATAGCAGTTGATTATGTCATGATATACAGGAATTATGATTTACAAGTAAGATTAGTACGGAAGCATTGTTAAGAATTTTGTGTGATCTGGTACAGCAGGAGGTCCATGGGGGCAGTACCACAAGTTACACCATAGTGGGTGACACTAACCTTGACGTCCTGAATCCAAGGCTTCAAGATATAACTTTATGTTGAAGGAGTTATATTACTGAAACAATATGTAACCATTCCAAGCAAATTGAGAAGATGCAACACAGGGCACCACACAAGAGGACTCTCATTGCACAACTGAATACTTGTGCATTTGGAAATATCTTCTTCTTCATTTATGTTCCATTTTCCTCCTGGTAATAAATTCAAAATTACTAATAACATATTTAAAACAAGAGCAATTTTAAAAATGCCAAGTGAGAATAAATTTTTAAAATGCCAAGTGAGACTAAAGGATGCCTGCCACAGATGCAGGCGAAATGTCAGGAGAGAATGCTTCTAGAACATGGCCATACAGCCCGAAAAACCTACTACAACCTGGTGATTCAGGCCATGAAAACTTTCAGCAATAGAGAGAATAAAAGTGTCAATTTAAAATTGCATTAAACATTAATTATATTAAATGTATTCAAAATAATAAATAATAAACTTTATACCCCATAGGGACTTGGAGTGGCTTACAAAGCACACAATGGTGCCATACAAAGTAAAATACAATACATCAACATTAAAACCAATAACACATTTAAAACCAGGCAGATAAAGTTAATAAGATCAATAAAACCAATAAAATATGGCAGTAGTCATTAAGTAAAAAATGCAAACAATCAATTTAGCCTTTCCTGGCTAAAGATAGTAGTCTGGCTGCTATCTTAACCATTATCAAAGGACTGCAGAAAGAACCAAGTTTTTAGCTCTTTTTGAAAGTGCTGTAGTATGGGGGCTAGCCTGGGGGCATTCCAGAGGGTGTGGGGGAGGGTGTTCCAGAGCCAAGTGGCCACCATCGCAAAGGCCTTCTCCCTCATCCTCACCAACCACACTTGAGACAGAGGCAGGACCGAGAGAAGAGCGTCCCCGGCAAATCTTAGAGCCCACTGGTTCATAGGGGGAGATGTGATCACGAAGATAGGCAAGACTTGAACTATGTAGGGCTTTAAAAATGATAACCTGCATTTTGAACTGGACCCGGAAACTTATCGACAGCCAGTGGAGCTGCTTCGATAGGGATGTGGTGTGCTCCCTATAGTTAACCTCAGTTAGTAATCTGGCTGCCAGTCTTTGTACCAGTTGCAATTTCTGTGCCGTCTTCAAAGGCAACTCCACATAGAGTGCATTGCAGTAATCCAACTATATACAGTAGAGTCTCTTATGCAACCTTCGCTCATCCAACATTCTGTATTATCCAACGCAGTTTGTCTCCCGCTCAGATCCACAGCTGTTTTGATACATTGTAATGTTTTGGTGCTAAACTCATAAATACAGTAATAATTACTACATAACATTACTATGTATTGAACTGCTTTTTCTGTCGATTTGTTGTAAAACATGAGGTGCTTAATTTGTAAAATTTTGGTGCTTAATTTGTAAAATCATAATAGGCTTTTCCTCAATCCCTCCTTATTATCCATTTTTGCTTATCTAACGTTCTGCCGGCCCATTTATTTTGGATAAGCAAGACTCTACTGCACATAGTTTTAAAAATCCCTGAAAATATTGAACTTCAGGACATGTTGAGATATCCTGTACATTGGGACCATTTTACTTCCCCTTCTGAGAATATGAACACTACACAGTAGTGGAAAAGAAATGTACGTGATCATAAGTTGGTTTCCTGTCGTAGTCACTGTGAATCTCCACATATGGTATTTCCTGCTCCTGCGCAGTACAGCTTCGGAACCTTCCAGAAATAAAACAGACATTTTATGTCAAGCCTGGCCCCTCCCCCCTCCCCTCTCGAGTATATATAGCCCAACGCGGGGCCAGGCCACTCAGTTCTCTTGATCCGCCTTGCGACTCGGCTAGAGAACCTTATTCGTAAGTTTACTTGTTGGCTTGACTGCTCATTTGACTCTGGACTCTGGCTCACTCTTCTCCTTTCTGTATTCCTGACACGGACTGCCCTCTGACTACTCTTCTGCTCGCTCCTTTGGACTTGTTGTTTTTGGCTAACACGTGCTGGGAGGCCTAGTTGTTGCACAGCAGCGGCTTCATGGTGACTACATCTATTAAAAAATGCACTCAGTGCTCAAATACCCTCCCGGACACAGATGTGCACTCTTTATGCCTCACTTGTCTGGGGGAGGCCCACCTTTCTCAGCCTTGCAAGGTTTTATTTCTGGAAGGTTCCGAATCTGTACTGCGCAGGCGCAGGAAATACCATATGTGCAGATTCACAGGTGACTACTCAGGAAACTACAGTTACAGGTAAGCAACTTATAATTTACAAGGACTATGGTTTTTAACAACCTAGATATATAAACAAAACCTGCCAGCTACAGCAAAATGTTAAAATTGGCAGTGTTGGAATTTTGACCTTAGGCTACACCAGGGATCTTCAATCTATTTAAACAGAGGGCCAGGTCACAGTCCCCCAAACTGCTGGAGGGCTGGATTATATTTGAAAAAAACATGAATGAATTCCTATGCACACTTAACATATCTTATTTGTAGTGCAAAAAACACTTTAAAACAATACAATAATGAAAATGAAGAACAATTTTAAGAAATATAAACTTATTAGTATTTCAATGGGAATTGTGGGCCTGCTTTTGGCTGATGAGATAGGATTGTTGTTGTTGTTGTTGTGTGCTTTCAAGTCGTTTCAGACTTAGGTTGACCCTGAGCGAGGGCCAGGTAAATGACCTTGGAGGGCCATATCCGGCCCCCGGGCCTTAGTTTGAGGACCCCTGGGCTACACAATACAAATTAGTGCACAGTGCTCCCCCCAGTGGCAATCCTTAGTCAAGAAGAAAAAGAAAAATGAATGTTTATCACGTAGGACACATAGAAAAAGAGCAATGAACACAGCCAAAGTTTTGATCAGTGGTTCTCAATCTGTGGGTCCCCAGATGTTTTGGCCTTCAACTCCCAGAAATCCTAATAGCTGGTATACTGGCTGGGATTTCTAGGAGTTGTAGGCCAAAACACCTGGGGACCCATAGGTTGAGAACTACTGGTTTAGATAATATTTATGTGGTATGAGTGGTGTCATCAATAAATGACATCAGAGTCTTCATTACTACTGGAACTGATTTTGTGTATGATTTGAGGGTGAAAAGTTAAACACATGTGCGTATCATTCTGCCTGACGACCAAAGATATAATGCATAACATTCTCTTGTGTCATCAGTAAGACACATCCATTATCACGTCTTAATGTTTATTATATATTTTTCTTCCTTGGATTTTTTTTGCACAGGCCAAATTATTTAGAAAACAAATTTCTGGCACTTTATGGATACATTTCAGATTAAAAGTGCCAGCATTCATTGTTCTCAATGCCGCCTTCCTACTAGCCTGATTTCCACCATGTTTTTAAAATTAAATACTGTGCTGTCCCATTTTTGGAGATCAAAGCTCTATATAACAATTCATTTCTCTTTCTCCCTTGCAAGTAGTGTTCTTGTCACTTTGGTTTAATGTAACTTTAAAGATGAGTTTGATTTCAGTTTATGCTTCATTTCACATTACCTGTCAGTAATAACAAATGTGTCCGGAGTGGTCCAAGACTAAATGCTTTTCTCTTGCTGCATCCTTACTGATTCATCCTTGATTTTGTTTGTTCTTCCAGCTCTTGTCCTCTGGCAAGTGCTCTAAGTAAATAAAAATAATTTGAAACTGCAACTGGAATACGTCGTAGTCAAAACCTTTTGCAGGAATTCAATTTAAATTCTGCTGAAGGGATCGGATTTTCTAGCCCCCAGACACAGATAAAAATGGCTCAGACAGTATTTCATAATATAATCTGTATTTGCGGTATTATGTGTTTGACAAAATGATAACATTCAGAAGCATACCACTACCACCCTTCCTTGCATTGTGAAGTTCCAGAGCCAAGCCAGGGGAATACAATCACCCCAAATGACAGATCATTGCAAAAAACTTGTACAATACTCTAAACATCTTAAGGCGCTTCTTGATGGAAATCTTCTGCTTATAGTGAGAATGCTGCAGATGTCTAGTTTTTTTAAAAAAAATACTGTAGTCTTCTATAGGAGAAAAATGCATCTGCATTATCTATCTCATGGGGTGCGTGTACTGTAGAATTAATACAGTGACATGGGATTTGTAGTTTGCTGAGGCACCAGCACTGTCTGGTAGGGAAGGTTCAAGACCTTGTGAAATCACCCCAATCCATGATTCCATAGCATTGAGCCATGGCAGTTAAAGTGGTGTCAGACTGCATTAATTCTGCAGTGCGTAGATGCACCCTCATGCAATTTTAAACTATGAATTTTAAACTGGCATTTTGGATGATTTTAATGTGTTTTAATTTTATGTCTATGTCTTTTAATATGTAGTCGTGTGTGTGTGTATATACATATACATATACATCTATATAAATAAAAATGTAATGTTCGTTTGTGGGATTAACAGAACTCAAAAACCATTGGATGAATTGACGCCAAATTTGGACACAAGACCCCTAACAACCCAATGTATGTCCACTAAAAAAATTGATTTTGTCATTTGGGAGTTGTAGTTGCTGGGATTTATAGTTCACCTACAATCAAAGAGTATTCTGAACCCCACCAACGTTGGAATTGGACCAAACTTGACACACAGTTCTCCCATGACCAACAGAAAATACTGGAAGGGTTCAGTGGGCATGGACCTTGAGTTTTGGAGTTGTAGTTCACCTACATCCAGAGATCACTGTGGACTCAAACAATGATGGATCTGGACCAAACTCTACACGAATACTCAATATGCCCAGATGTGAACACTGGTGGAGTTTGGGGAAAATAGAATCTTGACATTTGGGAGTTGTAGTTGCTGGGATTTGTAGTTCACCTACAATCACAGAGCATTCTGAACCCCACCAACGATAGAATTGGGGCAAACCTCCCACACAGAACCCCCATGTGGGCCACAGCAACGTGTGGCAGGGGACGGCTAGTATATATATAATGTTGTACCATATCTCAAGCTTGAGGAGAGATGGGTAAAAATAAATGTGATATTATTGTTGTGGTTAATCTAATGTCATGGCAATTAAAGTGGCATCAAGCTGCATTAATTCTACAGTGTAGATGTATCTCTAGTCTATAACATTTTCTGGGAAGGGGACAAAGTCCTACGTGATTTGGGTCCAGGTTACATGCAGGATTGACTTTGCCCATGTAATCTGCCCCTTAAGTCCCTGAGGTCCTCTAGGAAACACTTACTACAACCAGCTAGAAATGATTAGCAATGGTCACTCAGAGGACGTTTTCATTGGCTGCCCTAAGACTGTGGAATGATCTGCTGGAAAAGCTTCAACAACTCAGTGAGCTGTCAGATTTTAAAACAGAATTACAGGTCCATCTCTTCCAGTAGGCCTACCCAGTCAATTTAAAACCATGAATTTTAAAATTACATTCAATTTTATTTTATTTATGGCTTGTATAATGTGATGATAATGTTTTTATTGTACTTATATTTTAATGTGTAATGATGATGCATTGTGTTGTTTTTGTATATTATTGTATATGAACACATGTTGTGAACCGTCCTGAGTCCCTCCTTGGAGGTGAGAAGACTTCTAAAAAAAAAACTTCTAAATAAATAAATAAAATAAAATTTTATTTTAATTTTTATACATATCATGGCAATTAAATTAGAGAGGACATCCTCAAATAGGAGCTCCAGGTGTAGCTCCTGAAGCACATTCCCCTTTTGTTTTGGCTCAGCACAAAGATTACCATATTATGAGACTCCAATGCACATCCTAATATGGGGAGGGTAATTTAGCCAAAAAATGTGAGCATTGGAATCACATAAATATTGACCTCATTGGGGGCAGAATGACTTTTCAAAAGTTGACACTTGCTGCAGTAGGTAAGGTAGAAAACTCCCATTATCCGTTCCCTACCAGCAGTAGTTCCAAAAGGGGACATTGCAGGACACAAGATACAATTTTCTTAAGAAACAAGTCTTGTGTTATTGCAGGCATAGAGATGGCCATGTGTTCCACATAATTGATCATTTTTCTGGGAGGAAAGTATCCTCCACACACACACTCTTTTTACTCTCTTCATAATACTGAACCTGATGTGTTTTATAACACAGCAAGCCAAGAAGAGAAAGAGTCTTAACTTGTCATGTATAAACAAAATAATGTATGCTGTCCTGTGACTCCAACATGCAGCACAAATAGCTAAACAACCCATGGAGATATGCTCTCTGGGTTGCATCCAAATGCAGTCATTTTGCCCTTTCTAATTTGCTTTTCTGCAAAACAAACCCTAAAAATCCTTTGTTGGGAGACAATCACAGAGAAGGGGAAGCATTCATATTCAGTCAACACAATAAACAGACCAAAAGTAAAACTTATCACCTAAACACAGTTTCCCATGCTTCCCTGGCTTATAGTGCCACAATGCTTTTGATTTTGTTTTGTTTTTATTTTATTGCATTATGTTTTAACTCTGCTCTCTGGGCTTGTCGCTTTGTAAGCTGCCCTGAGTCCCTTCGGGGAGATGGAGGCAGGGTATAAAAAGTTATTATTATTAAGGTACACAACCTATATAAAAATGTAAATTGGGTTAGAAGATAAGTTAACTTCATGGAAAACAACTTTTCTCCTATTTCATCCCAGTTGTAGCTTCCCAAATAGCCTCTCAGGAAGAGCAAGAGACTGATTTTGGGCCACCCTTTTCTCTTTCAGCAGCCTCCACCTCTATTTCACATTTCAAGGAGGGCCTCCTGAACAGTAGGTAGACAGGTGGCTGTGGAGGGAAGAATAGAAAGCATTTTACTCTTATGAATTTACTTCACACATTTTGCAAACCAAGTCATAAGTCTCTTTATAGAGGAAAGAGATGATGAAGAATAGAATTTAGTATGGGAACAGAGTGTATAGGTATAGATTGTGTGTGTGTACATATACATATGCACACATACATATTTTATTGGCTTTTATATATGTTTTTATATGTTATGATGATTGTTTTTAATTGCTCGTTTATGAATGGCATTGAATTTGTGCCAACCTGTGACCCGCCTTGAGTCACCATATGGCTGAGAAAGGCAGGCTATAAATATTGTAAATAAATAAATAAATAATACATATGATGGCTGAAAGTGAGGAGGAGCTGAGGAGCCTTCTAATCAAGGTGAAAGAAGAAAGCGCAAAAATTGGGTTGCAGTTAAACATCAAAAAACCCAAGATTATGGCAACAAGAATGATTGACAACTGGGAAATGGAGAAAACATGGAGGCAGTGACAGACTTTGTATTTCTAGGTGCAAAGATTACTGCAGATGCAGACTGCAGCCAGGAAATCAGGAGACGCTTACTTCTTGGGAGGAGCGCAATGTCCAATCTCGATAAAATAGTGAAGAGTAGAGACATCACACTGGCAATGAAGATCCGCATAGTTAAAGCAATGGTATTCCCCATAGTCACCTACGGATGTGAGAGCTGGACCTTAGGGAAGGCTGAGCGAAGGAAGATAGATGTTTTGAACTGTGGTGTTGGAGGAGAATTCTGAGAGTGCCTTGGACTGCAAGAAGATCCAACCAGTCCATACTTCAGGAAATAAAGCCTAACTGCTCATTGGAGGGAAGGATAGTAGAGGCCAAGATGAAGTTCTCTGGCCACGTGAGAAAAAAGGAAAGCTTAGAGAAGACAATGATGCTGGAAAAAATGGAAGGAAAAAGAAAGAGGGGCCAACCAAGCACAAGATGGATGGATGGTATCCTTGAAGTGACTGGATTGACCTTGAAGGAACTAGGGTTGGTGACGGCCAACAGGCAGCTCTGGTTTGGGCTGGTCCATGAGGTCACGAAGAGTCGGAAATGACTGAATGAATGAATAACAACAAAACATATAGACAAATGCATGCACCAATTTCATATTTGATTCTTGATTTACTGGAGGATTAGCTAACAGGTCATCGATGAATACCACACAGAGATTATCTTCCACATCCTATGTTACCAAGGCTGGTTAACAAAGTTCTTGTCTATTTCCTTAACAATGTCTTACTTTGTCATATTCAACTCCCATTTCATGGCTGTAATAGAGGTAGTACACGATGAAAATACATCATTAACTGCCTCATTTGAAAGGAAATAAATTCTTTAGATTGGGACTGCAAAGTCTTGAACCTTGATTGTCTTCCAGTGATCTCACAAACTTCTGCATATATAGACTGCATGCTAAAAAAATGCAGTGATATAGTTTCAGTTTGCTAGTGAAATTTTTGTACACACATCAATGCAAATGACAAAGCATGCAGCAGCTGACCTAAGTTGTTTTTAGTAAGCAGTGAGCCAACTGCAACTGGATGGCTGCCAGTTTAGTACTACTATAGTGAAACACAGCACAGCATGTTTTGAGAACCTATGAAAAAATGATATGAATTCTCCAGATGTTCTGGGACTTTTGACTACCAAAGATGTTCAGTACAGTGTCTTTAGGAATGAACTCCACTCTCATGTGACAAACCTGCGATCACAGAAAAATGAAAGGAAGTTTCTGCTTCAAGGATATTGCGTTTTACATATTCTGTTCTATGCTATTTAATAGTTTTATCAGGAGAAATGTTCATTCATCTCTTCATTCCTGTGATGCCTTCCTCTATGAAGACTTGTTAGAAGTCAGTATGGTCAAACTAGTGAATCCCAAGGTCATAATGCATTTCTGTAGTGCCAAAATATTAATAATTGGTCGACTAAAATAAGGATCTTATCTAAAGATAAATTGTAATAATGCCAGTGTTGAGAAACAGAGCTAGAACACAGAATGGTAATTTTTTTTTGGTTTTATCCACAGAACACCTGCCAGGCTAGCATGTATTTGCTTGGACAACACAGATCTTGTATTGCTCTACTGTGTAAGACTTCCATAGAATTCTTAACATGCTACTACCTGGGAAACCTAATTTTACCTGTGGTAAAAATCTCATTGCTAAACATCAAAGTAATATCTGAAATATAAAATTCTACATTCTCTCTTTTATTTCATTTTTCACATCCTTGAGACAATTTTTATTTTGTTGGTTCAAGTTTTATGGGAGTGGGAAGGGTGTCTGAAATCCATTGATGATGATGGTGATGATGATATTTCTTACCCACCTCTCCTCATAGCTACAGGCGAGCTACAACATTGCTCAAAACACACAATCATCTAAAAATATTCTACAAAATACATATTAAAATATGCAGAACAAAGACTAAACATAAGATGCCAGTTAAAAATTCAAAATTAAAACTGATTGGGTAGGCCTGCTGGAAGAGATGGGTCTTTAGATAGTTTTTAAATTTTGAAAGCTCATTTAGCTCTCTGGGGTCTTCCAGTAGGTCGTTGGTTGGCCATGGGTTGGCTGATGAAAAGTTCCTCTGGGTGATAGCCACCAGTTGGGTTCTGACTGGTTGGAATAGACACCCCACAGAGGACGTCAATGTGCAGGGCAGATTGTCTTGGAGAAGGCAAATGGGAGATCGAGGGGGGAAAGGAAAAATAGTGGAAACGGAATTGAAACAAGTAGGGGCTATGAAATTTTTAATCTCTTTTTTGTTAAATTGTAAAAATATATGTCCTATAAAAGTCGCCTATGTTATCTTCTAAACTTCCTTACTCTACCTGTTTGTCCCAAATTTTAAAAAAAAATTAAAAAGAGAAGGTAATCCTGTAAATAGCCTGGACCCAAACCATGTAAGGCTTTAAAGGTCAAAACCAACACTTTGTGCTTTGCCTGGAAACTAATTGGCAGCCAGTGGAGTAAATTCAGTATAGGTGAACTTGATACAAAGATAGCCCAATGTAAAACATATTGCAGAATCCAACCTTGAGATTATCAGCGCATGCACTACCATCTTTAGATCCTCCAAATCTTGGAAGGGGCACAGCTGGCATATCAGCCAAAGGTGATAGTGAGCATCTGTCTGGGCTGACATTTGGAGAGACGGATCCAGGAGCAGCCACAAGCTGCGAACACAGTCTTTCATCGGGAGTATAACCCTATCCAGAACGGACACACATCTATCCCCAGATGGAAAGCACCTCTGTTTTGTGTGGATTCAGTTTTAATTTGTTTTTCCTCATCCAGCCCATTACCTCCTCCAGACATACATTCACACTATTATTTATTATTTATAGTATTTGTATACTGCTTTTCTCACCCCGAGGGGGACTCAAAGCAGACTCCTTAGCTGAGGCTATTTTGAAGGCATTCAATGTGCCCAACCATTCTTGCTCACAATCAAGATCATTATTCCATACAGTTTATTTCTTTTAAAAATCATGTTTTTCAGTTAATTTCAAATCAGGCCTCCATCATCAATCCTCCGAGGTTCACTTATGAAGTACCCTACTAATTTATTTAGCATGTGGTGTAACTGACATAATATTAACATAAGGATTGCGGCAACTTAGATTCTGGATAATATAGTGATATAATCAAGGAGTGACCAAAATGTGTGAATACTCAAGTCCCACTATATACAATAATATAGTAAAATGGTGTCCTTTATATAAAATGTAAAAAATCAAGGTTTACCTTTGGGATCGGGGGGGGGGGGGATTGGAGATATTTTCAAGCTGTGGATGGTTGACTCCATGGATTCAGAATCCATAGATACAGAGAACTGACTGTACGTTAGTAGCAGTCTTATTAGTTGGCTACTGGTCATGATAGGAATCTTGTGTAAAATTCATGCAGCATGTGCTTAGCCTGAGCAATGTTTCTCAAACTGTTAGTGAGTCCACAAAATACTAATAAGAGTAAATATTCTATAGCACAATGGTTTCTAAGCTATCTGATGTGTCAGAGCCTAATACTGTATGCCAGTAATTAGCACCATTTTTTGCCGACTGACAACTGTTTCTTCCTTTCCTGGAATCGCACACGGATCAGATGCCAAGAGATCACAGATTGACTTTAGTACTTAGACTGCTACTTTTGAGTATCACTGCCATAGCAGACAGAGCCAAATGCATTTCGCATAGCAGAGGAGATTCCGAAACACTGACAGAGATGTAGCATCATAATCACTCAAACAATTAATCTCTCTATACTTAAACCATTATATTTTCACATGGTTTTAAGCTATAAATCCATTCCATTCTGTTTCCACATTAATCCTTAATTTGCTTTATTGAAAAAAGTATCAAAAGTATTTAAACCCATAGTTTGATAACATTTAAACTGCTAAAAAAGATAGTTAGTTATATCAATATGTTTGAGATGTAGTTGTCCTGTTGTGTAGATGTTACATTACTCCACCTCTCCTTATATGCACATCTAAATGTTGTATAATAAGAGCTGTGCAAGAGTTAGCATGTATATAATATTTTAGATTATCTGAAGCATTTTAATATATTATTTTTTTGCAGATACTTACAAATATATATCCATATATGCCCATAAATATGCCAGTATTACAACCTCCATTTGCAATTGGGGAATTGAGAACGAGACACCATGTGTTCAATTGAGCTTTATCTCAACCAAAGTATTTGAACTGAAGATGTTCTGAATTATAGTTCAGTTTTGCAGTTACTACTCTGCCAGCGTTTAAAGGATCACTCCTGGAGAGGCTTAGAATGCCATCTCGCATCATTAAATCCTAAAAGCAACAGATCTTGTCTGATTCAGAAGCTAAACAGGACCATCTCAAGTTAGAACTAGGGTGGAAGAAAACCACAGACAGTTCTGTAGGGTGTATTTCAGAGGAATGAACTGGCAAAACCACCCAGAGTATTTCTCGTCTAAAAAAAACCAACTGTGAAATTCATGGTCAGAATAAGTCATCAGGTGACTTTGAAGGCACGCATGCAGATATCTTTGCTCAGAAGTAGATCCTGTGGAGCAAAAGATTTTGTCTCTGAGTAAACATGCATAAGACTGTAACATGATGAAATTATAAATATACCATAGTTCTCATAACATTTTACATAAAATCATACTTACATACTTCCTTTCTTCCTTACTTACATACATACATCCCTCATTGTCTGAGTAGGATTGTCTTCTAAGACTGGTGTACTGGTGGTGGGTCCGTAGGTGACTGTGGAGCCCTATTCTTGATCTGCATATTCTTCCACAGTGGGGGCATTGGTTTCCAGGTGGAAGGCGGTCTCGGTCGGGGTTGGCTTGACGCACCTTCCTCTTGGCACGTTTCTCTCTTTCGCCCTCCATTTGTGCCTCTTCAAATTCTACAGCACTGCTGGTCACAGCTGACCTCCAGCTGAAGCGCTCAAGGGCCAGGGCTCCCCAGTTCTCAGTGTCTATGCCAGAGTTTTTAAGGTTGGCTTTGAGCCCATCTTTAAATCTCTTTTCCTGCCTACCAACATTCCATTTTCCATTCTTGAGTTTGGAGTAGAACAACTGCTTTGGGAGATGGTGGTACTTCCTTAGCACTTTATCCATTACAATAAATCAGGAGAGTTATGAAACTGTGTATATAAGATAAAGATATGCCCAGAAATTTATTTCAGTTTTAGAACTAATGGATGTACATTTATTTTAGTATTCTATGCATATGTATACATATGTAACTGAAGTATAAATAATATACAAAACTAAAAGCTATCAACGTAGTAGCTTGTTATTTGCTTCAAACAATTTATTTAAGGAAATGATTAAAACCTAATCAAAAGGGTGTAAGGTGAAGGATCTAGCACTTCCTTTAAGACTAACTGGTTTATTTTAGCATGAGTTTTTATGGATTTCTAACCACTTCCTTAGACACACTGATGGAGACAGTATTAAAGTCCATCTCTCAACCGACCATCTACATTTTTGGGCCAATGAGTATCCCAGAATGATTGTTAACCAATCTTTTGGATTCTGTGGGTCGGTGTATAATCCTGTCTGGGCCTATCACATCATGGCTCTGGTTGCAGTGCATTCCTGCCTACTAGCAGGCTGCCAAACAGTTATGTCTTATGTACAAAGTAATAAGCTTCTATCTGAGAAACAATTTTTATTCTTACTGTTAACTACTTCCATTCACAGCAGTGCTGCATGTCATAACACAGCCTAGTTTTCACATTTGCATAATATGTAAACGGATTTTTTGCTTAGATCCTTTGCTTCTCCACAGGCTGGCAACTGGGTAGGCATGCATATAGGATTGTACCGTTAATGTGATACCTTTTATATTAGCCCTTGATAGTAAGGCTATGTCAGCACCTGGGTTAATTTCCACTCTGTTTTATTATGCTCTGATTTCAGTAGCATTGGCAAAGTCCTTTTGATGTGTCTATATAAACTTTGTAATTTATATAACTATAAAAGGAGAACAGTTAAATACCAAAATATGAATCATGAAGGGTTTAGGAAGGCTCCAGCCTCTGAGAGCTATTTTATTTGATGCTACTATGTTTTGGCATTGCAGCTTGGGCACCACTTTTTAAACTTCTAGTAAAAGAACTGCTTTCTCTGGAACAGGAGAGATTGAAATAGTGTGTGTGGTCAGGATCCTGGTCTCAAATATATATGAAATGTGTTAGTAGCTTTTCCAGGAGCCCAGAGCTCAAGGTTATACACACCCTTCTAAAAACTGGCATATAAAAACATCTGAAATGAAATACAATAATAAATGTTTTATTTGTTTCCTTGACAAAATACACCAAATACATTTGACTTAAAAATACTTTCATATGCCAGCATGGTTACAAAACCAATCTTCCTAGGGTGCCATAAAAGAAAAAAGTCCTTTGAAAGAAATGTCATTTAAAAATAACACTAGAATAGAACTATTGTCTTTAATATTCAAATGGTAGACATTATTCTATTAATGTCTACTCAGAAATAGATCCTGTTGCATCCAGTGGCCAATATTTATTTATGTTTTCAAATTATACTCTGCCTTTCTCCCAGCAAGGGATCCAAGGCAGGTTACAAGACATAAAATACAAAAAAGCTAAAAATGTACTATTATAAAAGGCAAAAAACCCCCAAAAAACCACCCTCCCACAATCAATTAAATAACATTTTGGTTTGGAATTGCATTACATGGTCAGTGTAGACCCATATAATGCAAACTGTGCTATATGGCAATGTAGACCCACTGGTTGCATAGCCCAAACTGGGGGCCCTTCTGCACTATACTAAGTCCTCACCCACTCCCACAACCCTGACTTTTCCCTCGGTGGGTGGCTAGATGCCATCCCAGATCAATCAAAGGTTGATTTGCGATGACATCCCGCTACCTCCAGCCCCCCATTCCTCCCTCAAAACTTATCCCAGGAGCCTGTCAGCAGTGCAGGCCCATCCGGAGAGTCCACCTGATCCTTGGAAATGACAAGTCAGAAGGGAGGAGGAAGGAAATTTCTCTTCTCCTCTCCCCACCTCCCAAGTCTCCATTTCCTTCATCAGGAGATTCCCCAGAGAAGCTCAGTGGTTGTCAGCCCCTTTTGGATAAGTTTTAGGGGTGAAATCAGGGGCTGGGGGGGGGGCACTCCTCACACCTTTGGGCCCCAGAAGCCAAAAGTGTGAGATGGCTGTGGAGATTCACCACCAGTATTGCAGAACACGATGTCGGAAGTCAATCCCCACAGAACCAATATCTCATCAGACTCGGATCTTTCACTAAGATCCAAATCTGATTATTTAATTAATGCGGAGTAAACTGGGAAACTCTGGTTTACTCCACATTAATTTGCTTTTATCATAGGTGTTGTTTGGGAGACTCCTGTTCGACTCCCTGGCCGGTGGCCTATGGGGTCTCTCAGCATTCAATACTGCCTCCCATGCTGTTTAACATTTACATGAAACCACTGGGAGTGATCATCCAGAGTTTTGAAGTTTGGTGTCAAATTTATGCAGATGACACCCAAGTCTATTACTTCTTTTCACCAAATGCCAAGGATGCCGTTCTGGTCCTGAATTTGTGCCTGTCACTAGTAATGGACTGGATGAGGGCCAACAAGCTGAAACTAAATCCAGACAAGACAGATGTCCTCCTGGTCAGTTGTAAGGTAGATCAGGGTGCGGGATTTCAACCTGTGTTGGGTGGGGTTGCACTCCCTCTGAAGACACAGGTCCGCAGACTGGGGGTGATCCTGGGCTCATAGTTAACCCTGGAACCCAAGGTATCAATGGTGGCTAGGAGTGCCTTCACACAGCTAATACTTGTGCACCGGCTGCGTCTATATCTTGAGATGTCAGACTTGGCCATGGTAGTCCACGTCCTTAGCTCCACACTAAAGGAAGTCAAGGAATACTCTGGAGTTTGGACAAAACACTGGAGCATCTCCACAGTTTGGGAACAGTGTGGACAGTATGAGTAGATACAATACAGACCAGTTTTCTATCCACATGGGCCACTTCTATGCTCTTTTTTTCCTGCATTCATCAGCCTGTGTTGTTGCCACTGCTGCTAGATGCCCACAGAGCACAGGGAGAACTCCTGGCTATCATAGACAGCTTTGCTTATGTCATTGTGTAGTGTTTAGGGAGAAAGAGGTGGACCATGAACTCTCTGAAAACTCTGTGGTGATCTAGGAGGAATTACTGCATCAGAGGAGGCAAGGTGACAGTCCAACTATTTTTGGCCCATTTTGACCATGTAGACTCCTCCCTGCCACAGTCATGGGTTGGGCACAAAATACTTAAATAAATAATAAGGGAATTTATCATGGGATCTTCTTGGCAGTCTTTGTTCAGAAGGGGTTTGCTCTTGCCTCCTTCTGAAGCTGAGAGAGGTATGGCTGGCCCAAGCTCACCTACTGGATTTCCAGTGTTGAGCTGGGATTCGAATCCTGTGTCTACCATTGTTTCAATCCAACACTCAAACCACTACTTCCACACATGCTCTCATAAGAGCTCTAGCTATAAATAATTTTCATTATCTTACTCACTGTAATGCTAGGAGACTGAAGGAAAATTTCATTTGGGGGCTGAATCTCGTTTGGAGGGATAACACCCTCCCACACATTTAGGTGCAACCGATTTATTTTTAGGATTTCTTGGCTTTCTGTCTGTGTCTTCAGACACACTGATGGAGCTAATATTAAACCATTGTATATTAAGCAGTTACATGGTTTGGAGGGTGGGATTAGAGCATAATAGGATATAGAAAATGCAAATATTGGCCTTGGCTATAGACCTTCAAAGGTTTCTGTCCAATGATACAGGTCTGTCAAACTGGTCATAATCTCGAAGTGTGAAAAGACTAAATCTTCTTACTCTGACTCAATTCCCTTGAAGTTGACAACTTCTTCGGGGGGAATTTCCTTGCTTTTTGTTGTGAGGACTTTCATATTGATATATGTAGTATGCCAAGAAACCAATATCTATCTTTATACCTCAGCTGATAAGAGTGAAATTTGTGAATGTAGGCAGTCCCCAAGTTACGAACAATATAGGTTCTGTAGGTTTGGGTTTAAGTTGAATTTAATTGTAAATTGGAACAGGTACATTTTTAAGTGCAACTCAAGGTAAATATATTTATTTTTTTACTTTTGGATAGCATAGGGAAGAGTAATACCCCTGTGGTATTAGTTTTAGATTTCACCTCACTTTATGTCTCTGTGAGAACTGAATTTTGAAAAAAAAATGGGTTTATTGTGGAAACAAGGATTGGTGATAGAGCTCCAGTGGAGACATCTTTTTCCCACAATAACTCTTCCAGAAGTGAATTTCCCTTTGTAAGGGTGGATTTTTCACATCCCCATTCTTAAATATGAGTCATTTGTAAATTTGTTGCTTTGAGTCTTTGAGTCTCATTTGAGAGATATAAAGTGGGGCATAAATATAATCATCATCATCATCATCATCATCATCATCATCATCATCATCAGATGTTTGTAACTCAGGGATTGTATATCCCAATTCAGCTGTTTCTCTTTCCAATCTTCTCTTGAAATGTCTTTGTTGTTGTTTCATTACTTGAAGATTAGTGACTGTACGTATACAAAGAACTTTAAATTGTTGCTTATATCTAGATATTATTCTGTCAATTCCTTCACCAACACCTCCGCTTCCAGGTGAGGGAAGTAATTGTGTAAATCTTTCCCCAGTGGGTTATAATATATTGTCTTTGAAAAATAAAACTCATGCAATGTTTTCGCACATAATTAGATGGCAATAAATATTAGTGTATAATGCATTGGGCAATTGGGAATGATGCTGTTGTTTCTAACCAGCCCACCCTATTATTTATTTAGTTAGAAAAGATTTACTTCTCAGTCCAGCAACTAGTTTGCAGAATTGTTAATTAAATTGTGTGTTGCAATGTGTTAATGTGTCAACTGCAGTTGCACAAATGTAATGAGAAATTACCAAAATCTTGGAAATGTATGTTATCTTACAAATCATGTATTTTTAAATATATATATACATGAAAGGTGTTCACGAGACATGTTGACTCCCCATACATTTTGTTATTACAATTCATGTATGTGTATTATTATGTATTATTGGAATAATAATAATTATAACAATAATTTTATTTCTTACCTGCCTATACTTGTGTCTCAACGCGGGTCACAGAACAATTAAAACACATAAACATTGCAAAAACGCCACATGTGCACATATTAAAATGTATTTCTATAAAATATACAAATTAAAACGTATTTCTATAAAATACGCATTAAAATACACCAAGCAGAGGTTAAACAAAGGACACAAATTTAAAATTCATGTTTAAAAACTGTCTGGGTAGGCCTGCTGAAAGAGGTAGGTCTTTAGATGGTTTTAAATTCCAACAGCTCATTTAGCTGTCAGAGCTCTTCTGGCAGGTCATTCCCCAGTCATGGAGCAGCGGATGAAAAGGTCCTCTGGGCAATGGTCACCAGTAGGGTTCTGGCTGGTTGGAGTAACTATCCCCCAGAAGACCTCAGTGTGCGGGGCGGATTGTATAGGAGAAAGCAATCGTTTGGGTAACTTGGACCCAAACCATGTAGGGCTTTAAAGATCAAAACCAACACCTTCTACTTTGCCTGGAAACTAATTGGCAGCCAGTGGAGTAACTTTAGGATAGGTGCAATTTGCTCACTCCTAGATGTTCCTGTAAACAACCTGGCTGCCATATTTTGAACCAACTGGAGTTTCTGAACTTGGTACAAAGGTAGCCGAATGTAAAACGCATTGCAGAGGTCCAACCTTGAGGTTATCTGCACATGTACTACCATTTTTAGGTCCTCCAAATCTAGGAAGGGGCACAGCTGGCAGATCAGCTGAAGCTGATAGTAAGCAATCCTGACTATCACATCTACCTGGACTGACATTTGGAGAGATGGATCCAGGAGGACTCCCAAACTGCGAACAGAGTCTTTCAGGTGGAGTGTAACCCCATCTAGAACTGGTTGAATCATCACCACCCCCAGATTAGGACCTCTGTTTTATATGGATTCAGTTTCTATTCATTTTTCCTCATCCACCCCATTACCTCCTCCAGGCATTCATTAAGAGTAGACACGCTATCCTTAGTTGAAGGTGTCCTTAGTTTTTGAAGGCATGGAGAAATATATTTGGGTATAGAGAGTCATAGAGAGGAGGTAGAAAGCTTGTTTTCTCCTGCCCTAGAGACTAGGACACGGAGCAGTGGCTTCAAACTACAAGAAAGGATATTCCATCTGAACATGAGGAAGAACTTCCTGACTGTGAGAGCTGTTCAGCAGTGGAACTCTCTGCCCTGGAGTGTGGTGGAGGCTCCTTCTTTGGAGGTTTTTAAACAGGGGCTGGATGACCATCTGCTGGGCATGCTTTGAATGTGATTTTCCTGCTTCTTGGCAGGGAGTTGGACTGGATGGCCCATGAGGTCTCTTCTAACTCAGATTCTATGATCTATATAAATAAAAATGTAATGCTCCTTTGTGGGATTGACATCACTCAAAAACCAGTGGACGAATTGTCACCAAATTTGGACACAATACACCTATCAGGCCAACGAGTGACCATCACTCATAAAAACACTGAGAAACACAGCAGAAGATACTTAAAAAGCCAAATATATATATACACATACACACACATTACAACTCATGCGCAAAACCACATTTATTTATTTATTTATTTCATTTATTTCATTTATATACCGCTTTTCTCAGCCCTTGGGCGACTCAAAGCGGTTAATAATAGCAAAATTCAATTCTCAACATCATAAAAAGAGTTTAAAAACAGTTAAAATCAATAATATAATAAACAATCAGTTAAACATAACTATAACATCTCATTAGCATCTCATAGGTAGAATCAAGATCCAATCTCATAATCCGTTGTTCCATGCTCCTATATTCAATACACTAGTATTGTCATTCTAGTCCATGTCCTTTAAACTCTACAAACATCTACTATCCGAAGGCCTGGTCCCGAAGCCATGATTCTTTCTTTCTGAAAGCCAGGAGAGAGGGAGCAGATCTTACCTCATTTGGGAGTGTGTTCCATAGGCAAGGGCCACAGCCGAGAAGGCCCTGTTTCTCGTCCCCACCAGAGGCATTTGCGCAATTGACGGGAACGAGAGCAGGGCCTCCCCGGATGATCTTAGATTACGAGATGAGACGTAGGGGTGGATAGAATCATAGAATCATAGAATCAAAGAGTTGGAAGAGACCTCATGGGCCATCCAGTCCAACCCCCTGCCAAGAAGCAGGAATATTGCATTCAAATCACCCCTGACAGATGGCCATCCAGCCCCTGTTTAAAAGCTTCCAAAGAAGGAGCATTTGGACAAGTAAGCTTACACATACATACACACACAAAACACATATACACAGACTGGGCCACAGCAACGTGTGGCAGGGGACAGCTAGTTGTATATATATTCTGGCTGCACAATGCAAAAGTGGTTGGTTTGCTAGTAAAAGTGAATTACTGTGTCATGAAATGATGCATGTCTCAAAAGTGTATCACCAGCATACACTTTGTAAAGCACTGGTGTAAAGGATACCTTTGTAAAGCACTGGTGTAAAGGATGATCCACCCTCTGCTTTGAAATTATAATACTTACAAAATACAGACAACTAAGGCCCCTTCTACACTGCCATATAATCCAGATGATCACAGTAGAGCATCCATATTATCTGCTTTGAATCGGATTATCTGAGTCTACACTGTCATATAATCCAGTTCAAAGCAGATAATCTGGACTTTATGTGGCAGTGTAGATGGGACCTTAGACTTAATAATACCTACACTTTGGGATTTTTATGTTCTGTTGATTGAACATTTGTCTGGATGAGCCTCCCTTGACCACTTGGCCTGTTCTTTGGGGCCTAAACCACAGTAGAGATGAAGGGCACAGGCACCGTAATGAATTAGGAAAGGTACATCTGTAAAGATGAAATATGTTCAGTTCCATAATTTCATTTGTTTGTTCTTAAACCAGATTGTACCTCAGGGTAAGACTGAATTTGTTGACTTAAATCTTTGCTAGAAATGGCCTGCACAAATCCAAACTGATGCTGTATGTGGGAGACAGCTGGTTGCCATGGTAACCGTGGTGCAGTTTTTAATTCCACTTGGTGAGTAATGTTGACACAATGTTGCTGAATAGACTATGGCTTTTCCTTTTACAAATAGGACGCATTATCTATGTCAAGGTTACAACATAAAATAATGCTATCGCTCAGGCACCTCTGGCCACGTCAGTTTGGCGTATTGATTCCTCCCAAAAAATTGAACTTAAAAAAAAAAAACCCAAGCATCAAAGTCAGCCGGGGGAAGAGGGCCGAATAAGACACTCTTCAAAGAGACATAAATTAGATTATAAAAGACACAAATTAGTCTTAACTTTGTAATCGTATTAGCCTTCTGTTATTCTAAACATGTGCAGTAATGTATTTGCTCGGAGAAGTAAAAGAACAAGCGTTGTGCAGCGAGAATCCAGTTGTATCAATTTTTTTTTGTATGGCAGAAAATTATAAATAGAAGGAGTTCTTTGGAATTTCAGTGAATTTTGAACATGGAGAAGACATTGGCTTATTCTTTGTAGTTGTTTAGTGGGTACTGGCTTCTGCAATCCAGGTAAACCTTGACCCATTTTGTGTCCCAGCTTTTGGTGGGGGCCCCAAACTGTTTTTGGGGACCCCCCCCCAAATCAGGAGGGCAGATACCTGTTTTTTCGCTGGTGCTGAAAGATCCATTTTCTATTGGCCCATTATGGGGGGGGGGGGTCCCAGGCTCCCCTTTCCATCATTTTAGGCATTTGAGCTGTTTCTATTATAGAGGAGAGGTGCTCAGCTGCAGACAGGTGTGCACTTTAAGGAGGCTTCTTACCTATTTCTTTTATAGAGGAGAGATGCTCAGCTGCAGGCAGGTGTGCACTTTAAGGAGGCTTCTTACCTGTTTCTACTCTAGAGGAGAGGCGCTCGGCTGCAGACAGGTGTGCACTTTAAGGAGGCTTCTTACCTGTTTCTACTATAGAGGAGAGGTGCTCAGCTCCAGGCACTTTAAGGAGGCTTCTTACCTGTTTCTACTCTAGAGGAGATGTGCTTGGCTGCAGACAGGTGTGCACTTTAAGGAGGCTTCTTACCTGTTTCTACTCTAGAGGAGAGGTGCTCGGCTGCAGGCAGGTGTGCACTTTAAGGAGGCTTCTTACCTGTTTCTACTCTAGAGGAGAGATGCTCAGCTGCAGACAGGTGTGCACTTTAAGGAGGCTTACCTGTTTCTACTCTAGAGGAGAGGTGCTCTGCTGCAGGCAGGTGTGCACTTTAAGGAGGCTTACCTGTTTCTACTCTAGAGGAGCTGCAGGCAGGTGTGCACTTTAAGGAGGCTTCTTACCTGTTTCTACTCTAGAGGAGAGGTGCTCGGCTGCAGACAGGTGTGCACTTTAAGGAGGCTTCTTACCTGTTTCTACTCTAGAGGAGAGGCGCTCGGCTGCAGACAGGTGTGCACTTTAAGGAGGCTTCTTACCTGTTTCTACTCTAGAGGAGAGGTGCTGCAGGCAGGTGTGCACTTTAAGGAGGCTTACCTGTTTCTACTCTAGAGGAGAGGTGCTTTGCAGCAGACAGGTGTGCACTTTAAGGAGGCTTACCTGTTTCTACTCTAGAGGAGAGGTGCTCGGCTGCAGGCAGGTGTGCACTTTAAGGAGGCTTCTTACCTGTTTCTACTCTAGAAGAGAGGTGCTCGGCTGCAGGCAGGTGTGAACTTTAAGGAGGCTTCCTACCTGTTTCTACTCTAGAGGAGAGGTGCTCGGCTGCAGACAGGTGTGCACTTTAAGGAGGCTTCTTACCTGTTTCTATTCTAGAGGAGAGGTGCTCGGCTGCAAGCCGTGTGCACTTTAAGGAGGCTTCTTACCTTTCTAGTTTCTACTCTAGAGGAGATCGGCTGCAGGCAGGTGTGCACTTTAAGCAGGCTTCTATCTACTATAGAGGAGAGGTGCTCGGCTGCAGGCAGGTGTGCACTTTAAGGAGGCTTCTTACCTGTTTCTACTATAGAGGAGAGGTGCTCAGCTGCAGGCACTTTAAGGAGGCTTCTTACCTGTTTCTACTCTAGAGGAGAGGTGCTCAGCTGCAGGCACTTTAAGGAGGCTTCTTACCTGTTTCTACTCTAGAGGAGAGGTGCTCGGCTGCAGCAGGTGTGCACTTTAAGGAGGCTTCTTACCTGTTTCTACTCTAGAGGAGAGGTGCTCGGCTGCAGACAGGTGTGCACTTTAAGGAGGCTTCTTACCTGTTTCTACTCTAGAGGAGAGGTGCTCGGCTGTGTGTACTTTAAGGAGGCTTCTTACCTGTTTCTTTTTTTTTTCTATTATTCTTCCTTTTTTTTTTTTTTTTTTTTTTTTTTTTTTTTTTTTTTTTTTTTTTTTTTTTTTTTTTTTGTTTTTTTTTTTTTTTTTTTTTTTTTTTTTTTTTTTTGTTTTTTTTGTTTTTTTTTTTTTTTTTTTTTTTTGTTTGTTTTTTTGGGTGGTGTGGTGTTCTCTGGCTGTGTTGGGTTTGTTTTTTTTTTTTTTTTTGTTGGGGTTGGGTTTTTTGTTTTTTTGGGGGGGGGGGGGTTTTTGGGGGCTCAGCTGCAGGCAGGTAGGCAATGCTTTAAGGAGGCTTCTTACCTGCTTCTACTCTAGAGGAGCGGTGCTCAGCTGCAGGCAGGCACACGCTTTAAGGAGGCTTCTTACCTGCTTCTACTCTAGAGGAGAGGTGCCCAGCTGCAGGCAGGTAGGCACACACTTTAAGGAGGCTTCTTACCTGCTTCTACTCTAGAGGAGAGGTGCCCAGCTGCAGGCAGGTAGGCACACACTTTAAGGAGGCAGGCCTGCATACCACACACACTCTTTCGAAGGCAGGTTCTCTGTTTCTTATTCATTTATTTATAACATTTCTATCCTGCCCTTCTCTAACCCCGAGGGGGGACTCAGGGCGGCTAACACTGGCAACAATTCCATGCTGCAATCTCACAATATAAACAACAATCTAAGCAACAGTATAAAAGCATAAATACATAATAGATTAAAACAGTAACATTAATTATGCAGACATAAAGCCGTTTCCATTATCAAACAATCATCATATGGTCCAGTTCAATGCCCAAAGTGCCATTGTGCCTGCTAGCCAAAAGCCTGGTTCCAAAACCACAATTTCAGTTTTTTCCTAAAGGAAAGGAGGGAGGAGCAATCTAATATCACTGGGGAGCGAATTCCACAAATGGGGGTGGGGTCACCACCAAGAAGGCCCTGTCTCTTGTCCCCACCAGGTGAGGCTGGTGGGACCAAGAGCAGGGCCTCCCCGGTGGATCTTAAACTGCGAGGCGGAGCGTAGAGGGAGATACGTTCGGAAAAGTAAGCTGGGCGGGAGTCGTATAGGGCTTTATAGGCCAAAATCAGCACTTTGAATTGTGCTTGGAAATGGACGGGCAGCCAGTCCACACACACACTTTCCAAGGTAAGGAGGCAAGTTCTCTGTTTCTTACTTTAGAGGAGAGGCGCTTGGCTGCAGGCAGGCACGCGTGCTTTCTTTTCTGGGCTGCACCACGCCAGCAGCCACACACTCTTTCCAAGGCATTTTAAGGAGACTTCCCACTTCCAGGTATGGAAGAGAAATGACCTCCTGGAAAATGAGAGTAGTTTTCAGGGAATTGAGGTTTTCTTTTTGTTTGCTGGGAGATTAATAAAAAAGATTAAACTTTGATGCTAAAAAGCAAATGAGGAGCCAAAATCGGCACCCACTTACTTTCGTGTTGGATGGTTTTTTGTACCAGGAGTGCCCTTAACATTATGAGCTCCTGAAGTACTAAAGTTGCCAAAAGAAATGGAGGAAATGGAAGAAACTAATTCCGTGCATTAGTCTATATATTCTAGAAGGAAAGGATAAGGGAAGGCAAATTGATACATTTGTTTTGGGAATGTTTTCAAAATTCATGCATTCAATTACTGACAAAGTGATTTGCTGTTAATTTAAGGCTAGGTAAGACATTACATATGTTTCTTATTGGTTAATACTAAATCTTCATAAAATAAAAGAGTAGAATTTGGTAATTAAAACTCTTTATATTGGCTTATTGTCTTAAGACATATATTTAAGAGTAGGTGTAATCTGATACTTGCCTCTCCTCATGGCTTGAGATGGGATATATCATGGCTAAAACAGACAGATAAAATACTATTAAATTTCGCATATTAAAATACAAATAATAAAGAACCATTTTAATTCTAATAAATAAAGATCAAGGCTCATTGTAGGTATAAGATCCAGGAAGTGTTCCCTATACTGTGATTCCTCGTGTTTAGAGTTTAATTCTGTAACCAAGCTCTTAACTCAAATTGCTCATTTCTCAAAGTGAATTTTCCCATTGAAATTCTATTAATATGTTCCGGCCACCTGAACCCCCACCCACAATGTTTTTATTGCATATTTTAAAATAAGAAAATGTACTTTATAAATAGCAAATAATGTATAAATGCACATTTACATGGAACAATAAGAATCAACTTTAAAATGGTAGAAGCACAAAGTTGTGGCAAGGAAGCACAAAGCATAAACTGAAGAGGCAGAAGCATCATTTTCCTCTTCCTGTACTCATTCCAGCCTCCTTTGCCTTCTTGCTCTCTCTTTCCCTCTCTCTTTTCATGAAGCCAAGAATGCTAGGAATAAAAACCACAAAAGTTCAACTAACCCAAAGTTCCTCAAAGCAGACAAGAACAAAGCAGTTAGCAATCTCCCAAAGTGGGCAAGAACACGAGGCATGGAGGCATGAGGCACAGAGGCTGCTCCCTTGAAGCCCTAAAGCCCTGTACTCTTGCTCTAGTGCTCCCTCTTGCACTAGCTCTTACACCAAAATGCTGCTCTTATGTCAGAGTGAAACCTGGGCCAAGCAATGGTTCCTAACTCAAAAGCTCTTAAGTTGGGATGTTCTTAAGTTGAAGTTCCACTGTGCTTGACATAAAAGGTTCGAGACATGGCAAAATAATTCCCAAAGTACTGTCCTCCAGATAATAATTTCATCTTTTCATTTGGCCCCATCTTTCAGTTGGCATTAAGAGACACACATCTTTTCATTATTGATTCCCTACTCCAACCTCAACCCAACTCAGGTTTACTCTCTGAAGAACTTCTCCCAGCTCTTGACTCTTTAATAATTGATTTTTCCACTCAGGTGCACTGAACAACATTTTGAAATCATGAGATTGCAGAAATGTGCGTGTTTTGCTTACTGATGCAGTGGTTTTATTAAGTGGTTCCAAAACAGAAGACCAATATTCAGAACACTTTTGCTTTGCCTGGGAAAATTAATTTTGTTTGTTTCTATTTCAAGGCTGGAAGCATCCAGTAAGGCTGCAGTCCGTTGCATCCATTGTCTGGACCTTACTCCCAAGTGAATTACAAAATGTTGTACGCTCAGATTATACAATTTATTTGGAAAATTCCTAAGAAATGTTAGCAGTCTCCCTTGGGGGTAAAAAACCTACAGACAGCTAGTATTTCTGCATCATGAGTCAAGCTCTAGACCCCATCATTTATATGTCTGAGTGTTTTAAATATTGCCTTGTCAGGAAAACTGAACATTTATAGGAAGTAATTAGAAAATAATTCAAGGTAGATGAGCATGCTCAAGGACATTCTAACCATTGGGTATAACTATGACAGCGAGATCTGTAATAATAAGTGAGAATGTCTCTGTACATCTGGTTGTGTGTGCATGAATGTGTCTGTGACAGCCATAATACATGGAGATGTTTTTAATGCCTCAAATTTCGAGATTTCAGTTATTATCAAATTCTAGTGCTGAGTTAAATCAACACAGGATAAAATTCTTCCTGGAAGCAGAAATAACATCTTTCTACAATTCAACAGAAAATTGTGGTAGATGCATTGAGTTTTTTGTTGTTGTCATCCCAGTGGTGGTATCCCATTTCATGTCACAAGTCAACATCCCCAAGAGAGAACTTGCTAAAAGTAAAGATTTGGTTGCCACTGAAGATGAAATGGTCAGATTCAAATAAAAATGCCAAGCAGGTTGCTTCTTTGAAGTAAAAATGAAGGCGTTATAATCAGATTTTTTTAAAAAAAGAGAGGGCGGTTGAAGGTACTGTTGCTATGATTCATGAGGCAGAGAAATCGAAAACAGATAAGATACTGCTGGGAAGATTCCTGAGGGTTTTTTAAAAGTAGGAAAACATGAGAGAGCTCTTTAGGGAGGGTACTGCTGTTAAGAGTCAAGGCAAAAAGGGAGAACAGGGAAATAGTAAACCCGGTGGATCCCTTTGTAGGTATTATGTACAGGCCTAGGTAGGGCCTATATTGTATAAACATGTAATTTTTTTAAGTTTTTAAAGTTCTACATGAACTTTTCTTCCTTTTGGTGCGATCATTACATAGCATTTAGAAGTACATGTGGCTTTATGTAATTCTTGATCTGTATTTTAATGTGTTTTAATGTATTAATGTACTATGATGTTATTATGCTTTAGTATATTGTATATTGATTCTCTGTTGTTAGCCGGCCTGAGTCCCTCCTCGAAGGTCGAGAAGACCGGGTTATAAAAGCTCTAAATAATAAATAAATAAATACATAAATAAATTGCTTTGATAAGCTGTTTTCTGTGAAAAGTGGGATGAGATAAATATTATTTTTTCATTTTCAAAGTTTACGTTTCCATTTTGAGAGACTACAAATTCATATTTTTATTGAATATTTTAAATTGTACTTATTCTTCAGTTTTTTTCCCTTTTAATACTTCCTGGTGAATCTTAGCTATATTACATTAAATGTGAACGCAGAACTGCAAGCTAACAATTATTTTGAATTAATCAACCATAAGATAATAATAAGGTGAAAACCAGAATCCCATCTAGTCTCACATTCTGTTCATACAGTGACCAAACAGATGGAAGCCCACAAGCAGAACACAAGTACAGTGGCACCCTCCTATTTGTTTTCTCCAGCAATTACTGTCAAGAACAGGGATGCAGATCTTTATTTCATTCTTGCAAGCAAGAATGAATTATTTAAACAATTTTCTCCCCCTTTCAAGAGAGTCTCCAAAAGCTGCAGTTTTCTGAGAATACTCACAGGTTGGAAGAAGATGAAAAACTCAAGGAACATGTGTATGAGGAAGAGCATTGTTCTGCCATTGGATTTTGATGGTTTGTTTACACATTGTAAGGAAGCTCCTTATATTTCACTGTGCTCGTGGCCTCTTCACTGGCTTCCAATATAGACAATAGGGCTGTGCAAAAAATTGTAAGATGGTTGTAAATCATACGTGTTTCATTAAATCCATACTTACGACCCAATTTATGACCCCCAGAGCCACCCCCTTGAACACAAATAGAAAACACCCACCTCCAAGTTTTCATAAAGAAGTTCATTTGTTTCGTATGTCACCCCTCTCTTCCCGTTTGCCTCCCTATCCGTCCTTGTGCTCTCCCTCTTTCTCTCTCCCACTCTCTGTTGACCTCCCCTTCATGGTGAGCCGCGTGCCTGAAAGAGGGGGAGGCCCCGGCGAGGGCTGCAAGCCGGGCCTAGGATGGCCTCACACACTAATGCTACCTCTCACGAGAGAGCCTCAAGCCTCATGAGAAGTAACATTGGCACAAGAGTACCTGTCATTTTAAACAGTGCCTGGGCCTTCGGTGGGGCCTCCTCTTCTACCAGGTGTGCAGCTAGCCCCAGATCCAACATAGAGCAGGGCCTGCTCGCATAAGGCAGGGTGGCAGACGGAGCAAACAAGCCCTGCCCTGCAATGATGGAAGAGGAGGATGTACTGAAAGCCATAGGCCCTGCTTAAGATGGCAGGTACTCTCACACCAGAGACCTTCAGTAGGGCTTCCTCCTCTGTCTGGCGTGTGGCTTACTCCAGGTCCAGCAAAGAGCAAGGCATCCTTGCAGCCCTCGGCGGGGCCTCCTTTTCTGCTGGGTGCACAACTTGTCCCAGCCCTGGCACAGGACAAGGTCTGCTTGCATAAGTCTGGGCAACAGATGGAGAAGACCCACCCAAGCCCCATAGGGCCTCCTCCTCCACCAGGTATAGCTTAGCTCTTGTAGATTTTTAAAATAATGAAATGAAAAAATAACAAATTTCTCATCACTTCATATTAGATATGACCCAGATCCCTTACGAATTTTTCAAAACACTTTAGAATCAAATCAAGAGTAACACAAATTTCATAAACACAAATGAAGCTGATTTTTTACTTCGTGCACACCTCTTGTAGGCAAAGAAGAGCTAGTGCTTTGCCATCTTTCCACTGTGAAGTAAAAATGACATATATGCCTTCTTCTTCCCTCTTTTGTGTTCATTCTTGGAGGGCACAAGGGAGCGAAGCAAAAGATATGGGAATCGATGCTTAGGTGGACCTAGAACCAATCCATTCACCCATCCACTTGCCTACACCATTGCTTCTTGCTTTGCCTTCTGCAGATAGGCAGGTGCTCTCTGCTCAGCTAATAGCTACTAGCATCAACAAGAGAAGGTACTTTAAGATGAAGCTGCTGGCCATCTATCCATACCATTGCTGCTACTGCTCCATGGAGCCAGCTTAGTAATCACAGTCACAGAGCAATGATGAGTACAATAAGGGATTGGGAGAGGGGGCTTTTTCCTTCAACTTTGAAACCTGCCCACTATCAAGCCCATTTGTTGGCAGCAGGAATTCCAACAGATTAAAAACTCACTGTGTTTTGGTTTTCTTGGTCTCAAAGGTTATGGGCATCATGATACCTTAAGGCAGTGTTTCTCTGCTTCTCCAGGTATTTTGGACTTCAGCTCTTAGAAATATCAGCCAGCTTACCAGCTGTTAGAAATTGTGGGAGCCCAAGTCCTAAACCCCTGGAGGAGCAAAGTTTGGGAACATTGCCTTTGGGTATCACATCCTTCATATCATTGTAGTATTTCATCAGTATAGTATTTCATCACCATTCCAGAGTGTGACCCCTCATTTAGCATTATGAGAGACAGAGTGAAAATTCCCTCTGTCCAATTTCTCCATACCACATGTAATTTTACACATCACTCATGGTCTTTCCACCCCCAAGACAACACCCATCATTTCCTAAAAGGGAAATTGCTAGGCCCTCTTGGTTGCCCTTTTCTACATCTTTTCCAGCCGCTCTATCATAGAATTTTTCAGGTGCAGTGACCAGAACTGTACATGACATTCCAAGCATGGTAGCACAATAGAATTGTATAGAGGCAGTCTGATATTAGCAATTTTATTTTCAGTTCCTTTTCTAATCATATCCCTCATAGAATTTGCCATTGTATGACAGGTTGACCCTGGGTGTACATTTTCATTGCGACATCTGCCACAAACCAAATATCTCTTTTTGGAGGTTAAAAACCACCAGCTCACATCTCATCACATTAAATGTGAAGTTGGAACTAATTTGCCTTTTCTGTACCGTGCTATACTTGCTTGCATTTGGACCTCATTTCTCATTTTAATTCCCATTCCCTCATTTTGATAAAAAAAAAATGGGGGCTCTTCACAGTGTATGTTCAAACCACCTTAAATAATTCAATCTTGTTAGTAGGCTTGGTCACTTTATCAACTATTTGTAATGTAGGTCATCTATGAAGAAGTTCAAAACCATTGGTCCCAATAGAGATCCTCACTGCTCACCTGTCCTGATTCCTTATTTTTATTTTCTGTAGTTTGTAAGAGAACTTTTCCTCTTATATCATGATGGTTAATTTTGCTTAGGAGTCTTTGAGTCCTTTGTCAGAAGTTCCTTAACAGTCAACCCTCCACATTTGCAGGTTTTACTTTTGTATATTTGATTATCTACAGATTTGATTAAAATGTACTCTCTAGGAATCGCTAGGTCCTTCAGTGCAGCTGTATGAGTTGGAAGGGGCCCTATAAACCAACAAGACCCATCTCCCTACTCAATGCAGGATCTCTAGCTAGAGCATCCATGACAGGTAGTTACCCAGCCTTTTTTTGAAGACATCTTAAAAAAGGAGACCCTGCCACTTTGCCAGAAGTTGAGTATAGAATCATACTGAAGGACCTGGAGATTCCTGGAGAGAACAGCTTCCAAGGAATATCTGGGGACCCTTCCACACAGCCCTACCTCCCAGAATATCAAGGCAGAAAATCCCACAATGTCTTCTTTGAACTGGATTATCTGAGTCCATACTCAGATAATGTGGGATTTTCTGCCTTGATATTCTGGGATATAGGGCTGTGTGGAAGAGCCAAGGTGTAATTCTATACACAACTCCCAGCAGAGGTTAATGTTAGAGCAATGATAGAGATCCTAGAGGTACTTAGAAAGGTGGTCTCTCAAGTAAAATATAGTGTGTTTTAATTCACATTTTACCACTTCCATGGTGGTGGTGCACCCCTAACTCTAGTGAATGGGACCAATTGCCTTGAGAAGAGGTGGTGGGCCTTCCTTTTTTAAATAACTTCTCAAAGTGGTTGGGAAGCTACCTGCTAAAGGATGCCCTAGCCAGTAGGGGTCTTCAGTCCTGCCGGCACAGGGGTTTAACCCATTGCGCCACCGGGGGCTCCTAGTAGGTGAAGTAACCTTTCTGAAACTTTGCATGATTGATGCCCTGCTTGTGTTCTCTCATTGTACAGGAATTCAAGGGCATACCTTTTGTAGTTCTTTTTAAATACTTATAAAAAACTTTATAATTTCCTTAAAATCAGTGGATGACCCCAACATTCTGAAACTTGTCAGGCTTGAAATGAATTAATAATTGGATTTCAGCCATTTCACACACATCTACTGACCAGAGATCCTTCATTGATGGTTTTGATGGTTTGTAGGGCTCCTTCCAACTCTATGATTCTGTAACATGCAAAAATGACAGAAGGTTTTACAGGATTTACCCTTGTTGAAGTAATGTTAATTTTTCAAAAGAGTTTGCTTTCTGGTATGTTTGATTGCATCTTTCACAGCATTTTATAGCTAGTTGGTTAAAAATAGAGATTGACCTAAGAGCCCATGAATGTTAAACCAATGGAATGGTACAGATGCTATGTTTTGCATTCATATTTGATTCACATTATTTTTCCTCCATAAACCAGTTTTTCATAATCACACAGTTTATAGTTGTGCCACTGATTAGCATTAGGTATAATTCTAGGCTTTGACATCTTCTATGTTGCCTGATTTTTCAGTTCTCCAAGAGAAAAAGGGATTTCCTTTTAATTTTCCTAAAGTATGGTTCTTGCCTTATTTCATTGATAAGCAACATGCGGCTCATCAGTTGTTAAACTAAAGCTTTAGGATTCTTCACCATTAGCTGTACTGGCTAAGGTTGCTTGGATTTACATGATTATGCAGCCTTTGTAAAAAAAAATATTCTTGGAATGCGAAGCAAAATTCTTTAGTTTTTAATTGAAATTGGATTAAAAATTCAACTTCTAATGCTTACTCCTTCCATTGAATTGCACAGTTTAATCCCTGGATTTAAGTCTAGTCAACTTTGCCAGCACCTTTAAAAAAATCAATAACTTCATTTAGCCAAAATGGCTTTTCTTTGTCCTTCAACAGTGATGTAATTTCCAGGAAACGTGTGCATTTGTTCCTAAGTCATAGTGTGGTCCTTTTTCTATTTGTTCTTTGTCTTAATAATATAAAGCCTTTAGTACAAGGATGCATATGCTTATAAACTTGTAAAACAACAAATATATATGTAGGCATTAAATAATTCATAAATGTTTAATTTATACATTTTAATATTAAATATATACAGTTTTCCAGATAGCCAGGTGGTAAGAAGGCATATTGGAAATTGCTCCTTATTTAATTATATTATCCGTTTGTTTACTAACCTGGATGTCTCTCATTACACAAGTGCCTAGATTTTTCATAGGCAATGCATCCATAAATAACCCAAAAAATATCGGTCAATGTCAGTGATAAAGGAAAGATATCTAAAGGCCCATCCAGACAGGCCCATATCCTGGGACCTGTCTGGGTTTTTACCAGAGGTGTCCAAACGACACTTCCAGTAAAAATGAATTAATTCTGAATAACCAAGTTATTCCAAATTAATTAGATACCCCATTAAGATCTGGGCCTTCCTGAAAGGCCTGGTCTAATGGGGTATTGGATCTGTGGGATCTCACTTCCTGGGACTATCTGGGGTTGAGTCCTCATTGCTATTCTGAACCTTTTGGGCTCCTGGAGCCCAAAGATCCAGGATGGTGCTCCCTCCTCCCCCCAACCCCCTATTAAAGTAATGGCCACCATAACTTACCTCCTTGTGCTCTCCTGCCATGATGAAATGATACGGCGGGGTGGGGGAGGAGGGATTTTCCTCGCCCCTTCATTTCCTGACACATGATTTGGCATGAGGAGGAAGTTCTGTTTTACATTACTTTTAGAGAAAAATTGGAGGGCTTTGGGGTGACTACTAGTTAAGCCAGTGAATGAGATTGAAACAAGATGCCATAGTGCTAACATTGTGGATAAAAAAATTGTCACAGCAACAAATAGTGAATCTTTACCACCCTTGGAGAAGGGAGACAAATCTACTATGCAATGGCCAAGGATCAATCCCCTAAATCCAGCAGAGGCATGTAGTTGTCTACTCCAGCACCATTCCATACATAGAATCCAATCCAGCTCAATGAAGCCATTTTTTAAAATCACATATTTCTAAAATTACATGAATACATTTGTCATTTTACTTCTTCATCTATTTTAAGATAGTCTGGATAAAGCTATTGCAGAATTCAGATGTGCTGTAAGGGTCAGAAAAATAGATTTGAAATCTTACTCAACTACAGAGTTGATTGGTGAGTGTAGATCAATCATATTTCAAATTGAACTTGAGGTTGCAATTAAGATATCCAAAGTGTCTGCATTACCACTTTGAATTCCTCAGTGAATAATATGCAGCATAGTATATCACTTGATGGACTAAACACATAAACATGTAATAGTGCTAATTGCTCATTGTTTATCCCCATATTCCCTCCTGTGCTCTAAACTGAGCAGCAAGAAGTAACTTCTTTGTAAGAGAAACCGTAACACTGATTAACCACAGGTTGTACATGACGGCCTGTTAAATACTGGTTATTGTGGAGTGATCACCTATGTCAATATTTCATCTAGTTTCTTGTGGGAAATTCAGATTTGTTCAAACAAGGCACAAAGCATAATCAATTGTCTCCAGAGTAGTCCAAATTACTTCAGTGGGGCTTTTATAAAATAAATGGGTTGAGAATGATAGCCTTAATTAAGCAATCCTTTCAGCAGCAAGAGGATTGTTTTGCATTAATTATTCTGTCATGGCTACTGCTTCATATGACAGACAGGAGACTGTCACAGGGGAAAAGGCTGCTATTTGCTGGTTGGTGGCCAGGAAAGGAACTGGCCTGTTTGAGTGATCTGGATTGTGGAACTTGTTTGACAGTAGGCAGATGCAACCACTGGACTTTTAGTTTCTTCCCAACACTATAATACAAATGGAATAAAGATGTTCCATCATAATCATTAATAAGTTGTCAGGGAAGCTGTTTCTTCTTTGTGGGTACCATAGTAACCACTCTGGCAACACAGATTATACAGATTGAATAAAGATTTTCTGCTATAGTATGACTCCCATATTCACAACATATATCTTCCTGGACTTTGCATGAATATGTGAAACCATGGATGATAGTAAACCTTAGTATTTTAAATGGGAGAAATGATGAAGGTATTGAGAAGATGGTGTAACCTAAACAGGTGGCCCTAAGTGAATAAGTGAACTATGGATAAATGAAACTGTATGTATTGTTTCAATGGAAACAAAAGTTGTACTGTCCAATATTGCATTAGTTGTCAGTGATGCTGATTCATGTGACTAGCAAGAGCCAGACATGGATAGACCTGTTCCTGGAACATCATCAGCTACTCTATTTTATTTCCTTGTCTGCTTCAAAACATGGCAGCCAGATTGGTTACAGGTACCTCTAGGAGTGAACATATTACACCTAAACTCAAATCTCCACACTGGTTGCCAATTAGTTTAGAAGCAAAATACATAGGGTTGGATATGACCTTTAAAACCCTACATGGTTTGCATCCGGGGGCCCTTCCACACAGCTGAATAAAATCCCACTTATTTCTGCTTTGACCTGGAATATATGGCAGTGTGGACTCAGATAACCCAGTTCAAAGCAGATATTGTGGGATTTGGAAAATGAGCTAATGGGAAGTTACTGGTGTTTTATGCTTTTAATGCTTTTTAAAGGGTTTTTGTAATGTGTGTTAATTGTTTTTAATTTTGTTTATGTTCAGTGTGGCATCGAATCGTGCCAGTGTAAGCCTCCTTGAGTCACCTTCAGGCTGAGAAAGGCGACATAGAAATGCAGTAAATAAATAAATAATAATACATTTTCTGTCTTGATATTCCGGGATATATGGCTGTGTGGAAGGGTCTTCGGTTATCTTCAAGATCACCTCATACACTAGGGGCTCTTCCAGTCTAGCTGATGGAAAGGTCCTCTGGGTGACGGTTGCCAGTTGGATTCTGGATGGTTGGAGTAAACATCTAACAGAGCAGTGGTTCTCAACCTGGGGTCCCCAGATGTTTTTGGCCTTCAACTCCCAGAAATCCTAACAGCTAGTAAACTGGCTGGGATTTCTGGGAGTTGTAGGCCAGAAACATCTGGAGACCCCAGGTTGAGAACCACTGCTCCAGAGGATCTAAGGGCCTTTCCACACAACCCTGTCTCCCAGAATATCAAGGCAGAAAACCCCACAATATCTGCTTTTAACTGGGTTATCTGAGTCCATACTCTGATAATGTGGAATTTTCTGCCTTGATATTCCAGGATATAGGGCTGTGTGGAAGGGCTCTTAGATCCTCTGGAGGATGTTTACTGGAGGATAGTTCCATCAGCTAGACTGGGGAATGACTTAACAGAAGAGATCTGACAGTTAAACAAGCTTTCAGAATTTAAAACATAATTAAAGTCCTATCTCTTCCAGCAGACTTACAACTTAAATAAATGGGATGTATTTCTGTGTATTGTATGAAGGATTATGCAAAAAGCCTGCATCAACAATGCACCCCTTATTTTTATTCTACAGAAGTCAAGCCAAACAGTGGTTTCATGCAAGCTCTTTTCATTTTAAGACACGCTTGTTGGTTTGTTTCAGCAACATTTTTTAATTTTCCAGTTTTCTTACAAGTTTATTTTGTTTACTGTTCTTGTTTTGCTTCATAGATGCATTAATTAGTACTTGGGGGTTTTAAATCTGTATTCAGCTATTAATTGTAGATCATGTAATTTGCCTCTTGTTGCTTGTTGAGACTGATAAACCGATCTATGCACCGAAACAGCCTAATATTCCATGTTTCAGAAATAGTAGACATACATTAGATGTGTATTACTCTCAGCTACATGAACATCCCACCCACATACTGGTCTAACTAGTCACTCATATACAACCAGATCTGTTGTTGATTGTATTTATACATTTAATGTTAATTTATCTTTGTTAATTCCATATTAAATAGTGTTACTGACATTTGCAAAAGTATTTGTTCTGGATTTAATCCAATGTGATGCTTGCAATAGTGTCAAATCTTTTAGGCTCTCTTCCATCTAATCATTGAAATGGTAACTTGTTAGTGGAAGTTTCTCAACTCTTCCAAGTGAGTTTTAGAGCATGTAGGAAATAAACCCAGGATACTGTAGGATGTTGCCATGACAGTTAAAGTGGGATCTTAGCACTATAACTATGTAGTATGAAAAAGTCCCTGGAGATTATCTTTAAAAACCTATAGCTAAACAAATAAATAAATAGATTTAATCAGATTTCCTTAATCGGATTTCCTTCCTTTCTTCCTGTCCTTCTCTCTTTCTCTTTTGTTTCTTTCTTACTCAATGGGGACAGCTAGTGAGAGGAAGTTTCTCAGAAAATTGCATGTGTGCCCCTCTGGATCACAACCAAACTGTGGATCGGAAGGTTGGCAGAGCCTGGAAGCCAGGTTGCAAGCAAGGAGAAAAAGCATCTGATTACGAGGTGACGAGTTATAGTATAAACTGCATTAGGAACCATTTTAGATGCTTTAGGCTAGGATAGTGGGTGACTAAAATGATCTGTTGCAAGCAAAGCAGTTAATTCCTACATGGAACGATAAGACACTTTCACTCATGGGAAAGGATGGTGCATTAATTGATTCTGTAAATGTTGATGACTCTGAACATTTTCTGAAATGAATGAATTGATTCTATAACCTATGTACTGAAGAGGAGAGAAGTGAATGAATTGGTGCTATCACTGATGAAATAACCTACAAGCATGCTGTGTCAGCATCTGTAGTAAGACAGAGTCGAAAGCCCTATAGCCAAAGCTGGCTCATTCCTGAAATGTCTGTGCTAGAACCAAGCATGTGGTTCTCCAAGGTTTAGAAAGATAAGGAACCAATTTCTGAAAACACGGCAGGTGTCTGTGTGTCAGACATAGTAATATGAATTTTCCACTTCGACATATTTTGAAATTATTTCGCAAATGTCATTAGAGCAGAAGAGAGAAAGCAAATAAGGATATACCTTCCTTGCTGATTAGCTGCCTGAGAGCTTATACAATTCATCAGTGAGAGCTCTTCAAATAGGAGGCCTCTGTTAGCTTATTGTTCATGTGACTTTCATTTATGTATTGAGATTAATGAAGCATGTATAATAATGCTAGAGATTTTGTTTCTTTTGTACTTTAGAACTAGCAATGTCCCAATACTAAAATATTTTTGAATAGCTATGGAGATTAGTGTGTGTGTGTCTGACTGAAATGCTTTCCCTTGCAGTGAGAGTTTTAAATAGATATTGGCCAAGGTTCATAAACACTAATTTAACATGCATCTTTTAGTTAGAAACAATAATTTATCATGCTCATGTCCTCAAAGAGAATTTACATGTAACCTATAATTCTGAAAAGAGAATTTACATGTAACACATGACCTAGAAGTCTGTTCTGTGATATAGATAGATAGATAGATAGATAGATAGATAGATAGATATATTCAGTATATGTTCTTTCCAATTGGACCACTCAATGTTAATTACTTGACTAATAATGTCAAATGCTGATACATCTAAGCGATTTGCAACTTTCCACCACATGATAGAATTGAATGATCACTGCATTTGCCCCATCAGAAAGAATGCTCACATATATACACATGCATACAAGTCATTTTACACATAAAAAATCAAGAAGTCCAGCACTCCTTTTAATTTAAGGGGCATGTATGGTAAATATTGATAGATAGTTTAATTAATATTCCTGATAGTCTGGTAGGATAGGAAGAGATTGTGGGAAAGATGAGGTGAGAAAGAATGCTCTAGCTCTTCCTACATTCTTTGCCTAACATTATCTACTCTTCCTGAATTGGGTTTTGCACTTTTTAGACAAGGGAAGGGAAACCTTTGGCAAATAGATGTCTCTCTGACTCCTAACCTTCCCTCTAGTCCAGTGGTTCTCAACCTGTGCGTCTCCAGGTGTTTTGTCCTACAACTCCTAGAAATCTTAGCCAGTTTACCAGCTGTTAGGATTTCTGGTAGTTGAAGGCCAAAATATCTGGGGACCCACAGGTTGAGAACCACTGCTTTAGCCAGTGCCACCTTGGATTTGGTGAGATTTCACTAGGAATACCTTGTCTTCTAACAGGAAAAGGAAACAGGACATATGGAAATACCAGATTGGAGATAAAAAAAAAAACCCACAACTCCCATTTAGCCTTCTCACCCTGCAGAATAATGCTAGCAAGAAGATATTTCTTACTACTATTCTGGTAAGCAGGGTAAGCCCTGGTTAGTTCTTGGATATGATACCACAAATGAATACCAGGAGCTGTAGTCTATATTTCAGGAAAAGAAACTGGCAATGCCACCTCTTGAGCATTCCTTGCCTGGGAAAACCTTATGAAATGTATGGGGTCACTATAAACTGGCTCGAAGGCATATACATCCTACTCTCATCCTACTCTCTGCTGTCTAAAATCAGAAGGAAAAAAAGATTTCTTTCATCTCAGCTGTGAGAAGTCTCTGATCTGTGTTGTCTCTGATCTGACACTATAGATAATGGGACATCCGTGTATAGATATAGTGAGGCCAAAATGAAAAAATGTGCTCCTAAATAATTTCCCTGCTGAATTAAACCTCCTCAAATGATTTCTTCCTTCATTACCTAAATTTATAACATTGGAGAGATATATATACAGGAAATGGTTCATATCTAGATCTCTTGTGTGTGCTGAGTTCAAATTCTCTTGGTAACTTTGCCCCTTTTCTGTGGGTACCTAAACTACATTGCTAAATCCTACAAGGAAGTTCCATTTACTGCAATGCTAGATGATTTGGGAAGTGAAGGAAAATTTCAGATGGTGTGTGTGTGTGGTGCTGAACTCTTGCTTGGGGAGGCAGTGCCTTCATTTTGCCCCCACATACCTACACGCTTGTGCCAAGTTTTGGCTTTTCTTTCTGCATGAAAATAAATGGAAGTCAGTATTTGAAAGGAAGGCAAGCAACATCATAGGAAGAGTGAGATTTGTTCAAGGATCTTTCCGCTTTGACACTGGACCTCATCACATTGATGGTGGAGCCCCTGGTGGCACAGTGGGTTAAACCCCTGTGCCGGCAGGACTGAAGACCAACAGGTCGCAGGTTCGAATCCGGGGAGAGCGCGGATGAGCTCCCTCTATCAGCTCCAGCTCCTCATGCCGGGATATGAGAGAAGCCTCCTACAAGGATGGTAACATATCAAAACATCCAGGCGTCCCCTGGGCAACGTCCTTGCAAACTGCCAATTCTCTCACAGTTTCTCAAGTCACTCCTGACACAACAAAAAAAAATCACATTGATGAGATCCCCTGGATCGATTTGCCAGCCTCTGTAGCAAATGGCAGGGCAGTGGGGCAATCCTGACCCCATTCCCCAGTGATGCCTCCCCATCACACGTAGGGAAGCGTCACCTTGCAGCTTCCCACTGTGCTGTCCCCATGATTCCTTACTTAAGAGTTAGTTCTATTGAAGCTAGTGGGACTTATTTTTGAATGGGGATACAAGGGATTGTATTATAATTGTGTTACCTAAGCATTTGTCTTGAATGAAACTGCAGTACAGCAGCAAGTAAATTTATCACAACACCCACCCACTTGAAAAAAAAGTACATTGTGACACATGGTTTTGTTTGCCAAAGATGAAGAAATTTTACAAATTAGTTTGTATAATTAGTTACAGCTATAGGACTCAATTAGTACCTCTAAATGATTTTTTAAAAAAAACAAGTCTACCCTTTTATATTATTCAAAATTAATTAAGATAGGCTGATTTCCTGTTAGTGGTTGTAATGGTGTCAGGCATTATAGCCCACTTTTTTTGTTGTGAAGATCAAAATTCTGATAACACAAGAGCCAAAACTCCCCAACTCACCTTTTTTGTGTTGTAGCTTCTCCATACAAGACAATAATTTCCATACTGATGGAAATCAGGTAGAATAGAACAGATACATTCGTTTTTTTCCTTCAACTAGATGCACAACATTAAGGTCATCCTCTGAGCCAATTTAATTTTGCCTCAATTCTTGCAGAAAGAAATTAATCACATTATTTGTTATTTTTTAATAAATTCTTAATAAACTACTCGTGGCTGTCTGATGTGAGAAAAATGGTTAGACGATACATATATTTCATTTAAGATCTTTGACAAACTTAAAACATTTGAAAAGAAAATCAATGTTTATAATCAATAACAAGAGTGCAAGCAATATTAAGAACATGGGAAGTTGTTCTGTTGCCTCAGTGCCAGAAATGGGAAAGAACTTTATTTATTGTTCTGTCTTTAGAAGTAATAAGTGATATGAAGACTACTTTGATTTAATCTTCAATCGTTTTTTCCTCACAAAAAATGTCAAATTTACTCAAGATTTTCCATCCAACAAAAAAGCAAAAAACCAATGCTTTGTTTTTCCGATCTATTCATTTTGCATATAATACAGTGTTTTGCACAAAATACAATATTTTTGCTGAAAAATGTAATTATTTGAAAGAAAATGCAAAAAATGTGAACTATAATCGAAAATATGCAAATATTCTTTTAGACATACCTTGCAAGAAAAAAATATGAACATTTCCATTCTCACATATGCAAAAACAAAATTGAGATTTGCATCCTAAGCAGAAAGCATATTTACATGTTTTCTTACCTATACTTCTCAAACATGCTTTTCTTAAAACATATGAAATTACTTTGCTCTTTGATTATATTATATTGTTCTTCCAGAACTGGTAATATGTGGAGTACTCCTTGTTGCCAAATATGCCATAGCTTTGGTTCTGGTATGTGGGAAAATAGTAATTTAATTATATGTTGCTGAAGGATGATACTTAGAAAGAGACCTTCAACTCCAAAGATATATTTTCCTTTCCAATTGAAAACTGGGTATCTCTTGATTCCCAGTTTTCTCTTGGTATTGATACCAATCAGGTATCTCTTAACTGAGTAACACCAGGTTTTGGAAAATTAAGGCAGATCTAAATATTCAAGTGAATAACAGATATGCATGCCAAAGCATTGTGGAAATAAATATCAATTAATTTCTAGGCATTTATTTTCAGAAGTGAATAGTTTTAATCCAGCAGTAAAGGGTTTCTTAAAATGTTTTTTGAATTGGTGAAAGGATATATATATATATATATATATATATATATGAAAAAATAAAATCGTTTTCAAAGCCTATTTTCAATTTGGGGTTTTCTTCTGTACAAAATTTGCATATGGTTGTTTTATATAGAAACGTAGAGCATTTTTCAGCCCAAGAAACAGCAATTTGCATAAAAATATTACAGACACGCTGGTTCCTGTGTATAAAACACTGGCTTTTGTGCAAATCAACCATGTGCAAATTTTCTGCAAAATCACATTTTTTTGTGCGAACATAATAATTAGCAAAAAGAATATTCTGTGCAAAACATTCTGTTTTCTGTACAAACAACTATGTGCAAATTTGTGCAGAATAAATCTTGAACTGTTGATATTCTTTTCAATCCAGGATTCTTCTTGATAGGTCTTTTCAACAGTCAAAAAATATTACTTTTAACCATTTTAAAAATACTTTCAATATACTTTCCATAAGATCAATAGATGAGTGATGGGTGGATGCATACATTTGTGGATGGACGGAGTAGACCCAGTGAATCAACAGACTGTACAGAGGTGTTACTAAGTTTTCATTCATTGATTAATTGGTCAACTGTTTTGGGGAGTAACAATTGGGTTTAGGGTAATGAATGTTTAGTACTTGAAGGCTAAGCAGTTCATTAGGAGAAATCTGAGAAATTTTACATTTCAAGCCTAGAAAATACCATCTAGCATGACAACTGTAAGGGAATACGGGCACTAAAGAGCCAAAACTTCCCACCCATGGAAACTTATTAGCAACTGGTAAGAAAGGATTAAAAGGGACCAAAAAAATCCAAGTCATATATTTATGTGCATTAAGCCAAGTGGTGATGGAGAGAGAGAATGTTGCACCCAGGACTGTACAATAAGACTGGTACTGGTAGGAAAATCACCTTGCAAACCTCCTGGTTTTCCATTGCTGATTGAGCCACACTTAAGGTATCTGCCTGTCCTCATCCTTCTCATCTTTCTCTGACAAAATGCTTTTTGCAATAATCAAGACTAATGAGCCCTAAGTCCAATTGCTTTGGAAATTGATCAAGTACTATCTTACCTCAGTGAGCATGTAACCACTTGCTAAGTAGTTTGCTCATCAGTCTTGTTCTGAGGACAACATAGTCCTTCTTGACCTGCCCCTCAGTTGTGGGAATGCATTTGCTTCATCTAGCAATCGGTTGCCAGTTTCATTCATCAGCAAATCATAAAGTGGACTTAACAGTATGTAGGGTAAAAATCCAGAAGTGTTCTAGGGCATTTTTGCTCTGGTATCTGTGGCAAAAACACAAGTTTTTGTCATTCGAAAATATAAGAGTAAATTAAGTAAGTAGCTAGTTACTCCCATTTAATAGTGCCACACAGTAACCACCTGAATCAAATGCCTAGAGAGTTTGTAGGGTCGCTTATTCTGGAATCTTCAAAAAGAGGCTGGACAGCTACCTGCTAGAGATACTTTAGTTGGAGATTCTGCATTGAGGCAGGGATTAACACAATGGCCCACAAACCCCTTTCAACTCTGTTATTCTATGATTCTACAAGGTAAAGTAATGGCAGTGGTGGTGGTCATTGTCATGAAACATGATTTCACTAATTCCTAGAATCTGAATCAATGGTGGTCAAAACTTTAGTTGGTAACACTTGATACTGAATCAACAACAAGACTGAGTGGGGAAAAAATCTTGTATTTATGCACTGATTTATCTACAAAGGAAAGCCATATGTGTGTTTTGCCTTCCCTTAGTTCAAAGTGGAATTGTTAGCATAAATATCCTCTGAATTACCTCCCTTTTTGCTATTGACAATTCAAATTTTAGTCTTTACCACATCATCATCACCACCACCATCATCATCATCATCATCATCATCATCATCATCATCATCATGTTGTAAACACTAAAATTTGAATCATCATGATGCTGTCTGTGCCTTTGGGGACATTTCAAGCTTGGTGACTTCTTGTTTACATGTCAGTTTATCACAGCTAAGAATAAATATTGTCATCTCATACATGTTTATATGATCTCAAGGTTTCTTTTGTTGTTGTTGTTGTTGTTGTTGTTGTTGTTGTTTTTCCAAAATGCAGTAGGACAGTGGATATTAATGAAGTGCCACAGAAACTCAGTCTGGCTGCTGAGCATTTGAAAATTATTCTGTCTTCATGTCTATTGTTGTTATACAAGAGTTTGTAAATTTCAGGGCAGCCTCTTATTTCATCTCTGTTTTCCTTTTTGTTTTGCTTCATCTCCCCCTCTCTTTCTCTCTCTCTCTCTCTTCCCCCTCCCACTGTGCGCCTTTTCATACATGCCTCTGGGCTTAATTATGACAAGGTCACCACTTGTATAAAAGAAAGAGGAGTTAAGTAGTAGGAGGCAAACCAGTTTAATAATTTAATGGTGTACACGCATGCAGTTTGTTTCAAGAATCTGCAAAACATATCACACACTATCACAACTCTGTCCCTTTCTTGCAGTCAGGCAGGCTTTATAGATTTCCCTCTATCCACCGATGCATTCCTGTTAAATATATGTAATTCACATTTCTTGCAACAGTGAGATGAATGATTTTCCTTCAGCATGAAATCATAGTCTAGGAAGCTGACTGCATTGCATACCTCTGTGTTTAGAGTCATCCTCTGATGCAGTTCTTTGTATTAATAAAACACATTTTAGTCCCCTTTAATTACCCTTTCAGGAAGATATGTTTTAATGTAAGTTGTCTGATTCTGTTTCAAGTGAAGGAGAAAACCTGGTAGAGGTTGTCTCTTTAAATCGGTTCTGCAGTCTTGATGGACCCTCTAGCAGGCATGGTAAGAACCATTCTCACCTCTGCAGCAGGGAGCTTGACCAGACCGACTCTCACATTCAATCAAAACGTTTTCTGTTTTAATATGCACTGTACCAATCCTATTCCCATGGTTACAGCTCTGCTCCTTTGGTTGCTTCGAGTATGTTGGAAAAGAGAGGAAGCGTACATTTCTCGTCCCGGAGTTTAAAACATAATGAAAGCAACCCTGTTGCGATTTGCATTTTAAATTTTCTCTTTTTCCTCTCATTGTACAGAACGCTGTGGCAGTAGCTTCAGTTCATTTGCCACGGTCTGTCTTCTCTTCATCTGCACCGTTGCAATCTGTTGATAACTCCTCTTGCAAGCTACAGTTTATTGCCTTTCGGAATGGAAAACTCTTCCCAAGCACTGCAAACTCATCTAACCTTGCAGATTATGGGAAGCCCAGGACCATTGGCACTCCAGTTGTCTTCATTAAAATAGGTAAGTGTTGTGCTTTGCTTCTTTAATCTGAATGCTTGGCTATACATTAGAGTATATTAAAAGGATGGTGCAGTGAAGCACAGGTATGCTGATGTGAGATTGCCTCTGCTTTAACCCAAATGTGTGCAGTTTTATTCAAATAAACTTGGGCAGCAATGAAGCTGCGTAGCTGTCAACACTCAATTCTCCCTTTGTAGGTTTATTTATGTTGCTTATTGAAGTTGCTAAGCAAAGTCAAGATAGCATGTGTGGAGAAAGAGGAATAAGGCTTTTAAAAATCTTGACCATAGGCATTGAAGACTTAATCCTGGAAAATCACAATTTAAGATTGATGCAAGTGGTGTCGGATTGTGGGGGGGGGGGGGGGTCCTGTTGCATATATATATTCATAGTCCTCAGTGTAGCTTTTCAAATGATAAATCTGAAACAGGTGCTTTTAAAGGTGAAAGTACTCATTTACAGATTTTTCTTTTTGATTAAACATTCAGTTCTTGCAGTTTTAAACATTTTATTTGATCTTGAGTTGCGTTCACAATTTAGGAGGCTTTACTTTGAGTTTTGTACTGGGAAATTGCCCTAGATATGAATCATATCAAATAAAATTTGAATTATTTTATTTTATTTTACTGTTACTCAAAATAATACTCTGTTGACATTTTTGTTCAGGGCATATACACAGCAAGTCTGGTTTATTAATGAGTGTGGTTATGATTTGAAGACTAGCTGAGCAACCTGGAAATTGTGGATATTAACTATTCCAAACTTTTGTCGATGGCTTTTATGCTGATAGAGAAGAGAGCAGGGATTTTGGTTCTGTTTTGCCTGGATGGTGGGATAAGCCAGAGAGACGGCAGTGTCTGTGTGTACAAAACATTAAGAATTTCTGTACAGACCATGTAGCAATAAAGCATTTTCCACTTCATTGCTCTAATTCAGTTTGTTCCTTTTGCAGATGGGTGCAGTACTGGAAAACTGACTAGTCCTCTTACTATAGCCTTGAAGCACTTTACACAGGGTAGAAACCCCATTGCAGTCTTTTGGGATTTTGACCTTCTAGATGGACATGGAGGCTGGTGGGGAGAAGGGTGCCACATAATTAGCACTGCAGAAAATATTACGACCCTTCATAGTACTCACTTCGGTAACTTTGCAGTTCTCATGGTGAGTATATTACTTCAACAAATGTGTGCTTGTGCATGAGTATATCTATGTCTGTGTTCTTCTCTGTCTGTGTCACTACGGTCCTTCTTTGGAGGCACCCTGTTATTCATCTTGTGTTCAGCTGTGTATAATATTGCTTGGAAGAAAGTGAGTTAAATGCCTATGACTTAAAAGAGCAAAAACATCCGCTTGTCCGTTTATCTGGTCACAGGCCTTGCCACAAATGACTTTGAATGCAATAGCAGAAAATCAAAGTTCTGTCAAGGGACTAATTAGTGTAAGAGTGTTTTAAGAAGACGTTTCTGGACTAGATATATGAAATAAACACTTTCCAGGCTCTTTACATCTCAGAAGGAGATGTGTGTCCTTGCTCATGTCCAGCACTGTGTTGATCATACTAATTAGTTGCTGGCATACTGCAAGATTGAATCATTTAATAAATGGGGAAAGAATAAGATTGCCTGCTATCTAAACTAGGGGGCTTTAGTTCATTCTGACTGTACTTGAAATATATGTTTATGCTGATAATGGCATCCTTTTAAATAAATAACTGGTTCTAAAGGAAAATATTTCTGCATAGTACAAACACATAAGTCTACTGAGGTCTGTCCTCAGTCATACTTGCAGTTCACAATGCAGTTATTTAGCAGCTGTTTTAAATGTGAAGTTACTACAGCAGACACGGAAGACATACTAAAGTAGATATTACATCTGATGAAATAAGCATAAATAGTGAATGAAGCATCTGGAAGGGAAAATGTGTCAGGGAACCTTTTCTGCAGCATTCAGATGGGCTATCCAGACCCCCTCCCTCCCCTGGGTATTTCAAGGGAGGCAAGACTTATGTCTGCATCATGCTATTGCATCTAGCTATAACTCTGCTGTGTATTTGCATATGGAAGGTGCTGCTTATGAACATTACTGAAAGGTTTATAGTTGAGTAAATAATGCATTGTGCGTATGTAATGTGTAAAGGACAGCAAACGCAGACGACAGGAATTGAGAGGACGTGTGGAGAGAATACCAATCTGCTTCTGTCAGATGGAGCACAGATGCCAGCCAATCGTGGCTCAAGGCTGTGACAATGAGTGGTTAAATACAAATATTACACTATCTAATTTATTAAAATGAATGTATTCAGCATTGCATGATTAATTCCTCTTCACTCATTACATACTAATTTGGAAGCCATCTGAAGATCAAATGCTGCCAACTGCACAGCACTTCTAAAATGCTTGAGCTTTGTTAACTCTTTCTCACGTAATAGGGAATTCTGCCGTAGATATCCAGGCTATCTTTCAAAAACACCTGTTGACGCTGCAGTTACCACACCCATTTGAGCTGTTTTAAGTGATGTAGTTGAAACTTTGTTTGGTTTTGTGAAGTGGGGGAAAGTCTACTTTTTCCTCCTCCATAAATGCTGTGAATAGATTTGTATAGCTACATATATCTTAATGCCATAGCCATGTCATTTTGACTTGAGTAGTATTACAAATTTTGTTGGCTAAAGCAGGGTTTTACATATTAATGAGTGAATTAGTTAATATGGGACAGAATCCTCACTTGATAGAAGGTTTGTTTTTTTTTTTAAAAAAAATATCTTAGCAGGTAAAAAACCCCTAGTACTGTATATACAATTTGTTACTCCAGCTTTATTCATAATGTCTATGTTGATTTACTATTAAATGGTCATACATTTCCCAAAAAGAGCCTGTTGAGCATCATTATCAAATCTTCTAAAATTATCAATGGAGAAACTTAAAAAAGTAATTACAGATCATAATATTTGAAATGGTTCCCATGCTGGTAATTTATGATTGTTAAAGATGAAGAGCTGATATGAATGTGGAGAAAGTACCACAGAGATTAAATGAACAGCATCCACTACTATTGACATTGGTTGTTGTGAGAAAATATGCTTCTCTTAGCTCAGAGGCCCATGTTTCATATAGAGTCTGTAATACTAGCATAGGAGGAGTAAAACAATAATATGTTCATGACATCTGAGTATTGTAAGTGAACTAGCTTTGATTAGAGTGTCATGGCTTTTAGAAGTGGAGTAGAAAGATTTGGATTCTTATCCATCTCAGACTTGGAGCTCATTGGGAAGTCTTCGTTAAATTGTCTCTTCCAGCCTCACCTACCTCATGAGTCTCTTAAAAGACTTAAATGAGATTATTCCTGAGATAGACAGGGAAAAGTGAAGAATGTATGCAAACGTGATGAAGTAATCTTCTGGAGTAGATGTCCAGGCCAAACTGCATTGGAATTAAGTGAGCAGTTTCCATGGCATATGTTTTACTAGAATGTATAAATTCATGCACAGGTTCTTATTTTTAAAAGAAATATAACTGCAAGGACCAGAATTATGTTGAAACATAAATAATATTAATAGAACATTATAATGTTGAAGGTTAGAGGCAGTAAACAAAGTAAGGTAATGGTGAGGGTGAGCATTGTTTGCATTACTTCACAAATAACCCGCTGAGGAACATGATAAAATGTAGACTTAAATTAGACCAGCTGTGTGTTGAACTGTAGGTGAAACATAATATTCAGAATCATTACTACAGTTTGGTTATGTGCTAAAGTAGTTTGGGTTTGTTTGTTTGCTTTTGGCCTTGCAATAAATTTTGAACTCTTCCAGGAGGATGATCAGATAGCGTAGAGTTTATTCTAGAACAAAAGAATTGTTAGAAGGGTTTATATAGTCAACATTTGTTTTGCAGAAAATTTTATTGGTCAAAAGAAGTTGTTAAATGGTTTTCTGTGAGGATGTGCAATATGTTTTGCTATATCTCCATTATGGAATATATTATTTTATTAATTGTATTAAAAGAGTTGCATGCCTCATGGGAAATGTAAATTTTAAAACGTTATTTGAGGAAAATGCTTCTATGAATTGCTGGAACATTGTTAGGCATGGTAGAATGAAAACCATGTTCTCTGAGGATTAGGCATTGATTCCATGTTTCCTAGTTTAGGGCAACTGGTGGCCAAAAGATGGACCTACAGGCAATTCTAGCCAAGGGATGGGTGCTGTGGCCCCAGATTCTCCAGCCAACACTCAAAGGCCATGGTAGTGTTACTGATCATCATAAAGAGTTTGAAGAACAGCTGGTTCCCCATAGTCTTGGAAGATTGTCATGGCAATAATATTCATAGCCTTTCTTCATCACCCTGAGGCTATGGGACTCCTGTCTCAATTTGCCTCTTTTTCTACCTTTTAACCAGAGCAGTTGAAATCTGTTGTGTTTCAGAAAATTAGCAACAGGCAGGTATGAATTTGGCACTACAAATCATATATGATTGTAGGAAATAGTTCCTAATTAGTTGGCTTGTCAAGATCCTTATGGCAGATGTTAGGGATGGTCACAAAAAGAAAGGAGTTGTCTTTAGGTATTGAATGGGAATTCATTGACAAAATTGAAACCACACTGGCTGTGTTCCTTGTTGTATGGATTTAGAATCAACATGATTATATGACAGTAGTAATGGAGTGTTGTAGTATTAGTTTTCTTTTGGTTTTTTTGTCCTTCTGTTGGCTAAAGTCATATTGCAGTACTATCTCAAATGCACACATTACACTTAAACCAATTTTAAAATATGGAATTTTTTTTTTAAAAAAACTGAAGATGCATAAATTTAAAAAAGCAGATAGTAGACACAAGTTTTACAAGACAGTGAAATATGGCATATCAAAGGTTTTTAAACTGATCAGATAGGCTATATCTGAACAGTTTAAAAAACATAATATGTCTAACTGTTTAGGTAGGTATAGTGACCCCAATGGTTAGTTCCAATCAGAGTAATCCCATTGACCCAATTGTTGAAAGATAAGTCAACATGTAAATCAAACTGGAGCTAGGCACTCTAGTTTGAGCTAAGAAGTGGAGCTGAGCCAATGCTTTGAATAAGGCATTAGGAAAGAAATATATATAAAATGGAAAAAAAACCAGCTATAAAATGAGTGTAGGGTAGAAGAAATGCAGAAAAAGTTGATGGAGCATGGCTGTGCACCAGAATGGATAAACTCAACAAGTTCCAAGACTGAAAGTGATAGGACAGATATCAGAGACATGTTATTAGAGTGGTTTCACTGGTAAGCACAAAATAAGCTAGAAGACTTGCAAGAGATAACTGAAAAGGCAGGGAGATACAGATCTGGTATGGCCTCTAGTCCATTGCTTGAATGATATGGAGTTAAGGATTACATTTGGAAGAGCAGCATTGAGGAAGTGTTGCGATATATAACCATTTTAGCTCTGGAATGCAACACATTTCAGTACACAAACCAGTTCCTTTACTTTTGTTTGAAAGGTTGTTCTCTATTTGATCTAAAACAGAAGTTTTAAGTTGCATTCATGAAGGATCGAAGTATAATTCCATCCCAGGTTAAAACCACCCCTTTCTTTTACATTATGTGGTGAAGTAAAGATAATGCTGTTGTACAGCAAAACCATTACTATGTAAATAATTGTTACAGTGTAAGTCTTATGTACTCTGGTATATAACATTGTTTGTGGTAAAATCTAAAGCTGTATGTGGATCTGGGGAAAGACTGTGCTTAAATGGGAGCAAGAGTAGAGCTGGTTTGGGAGTGGATTCCATGCCATTAATATCTTGATTTATTGATTGTTTTAAAAAATCATATATATTCTTCATAGTCACTTAAGCCACTCAGCTTAAGAGGCTGAACGGGCCCTAGAAACAAGAGTAATTTATTAAAAACAGGAAGGAAAACTGAGAGTGGAAAACTGAGAGTTAGAAAGAGTTAGATCAGTGGTTCTCAACCTGGGGTCCCCAGATGTTTTTGGCCTACAACTCCCAGAAATCCCAGCCAGTTTACCAGCTGCTAGGATTTCTGGGAGTTGAAGGCCAAAAACATCTGGGGACCCCAGGTTGAGAACCACTGAGTTAGATGGATCTCATCACATGGGGTTTAGGTGCTGTCCTAAGACACTTCCAGGATGGAGCCTGATGGAGCCCATCACACGATGCAGGGCTATTTCTGGTGGGGCTCCATCCTGGAAGCATCCTAGGACAAAGCCCTCGGAACACAGGTGGCTACCCATGTTCTCATTTGCTGAGATGGGGACAGGATGATGGGAACCTGGCAGTAATTGTTTCCCCCCTGTGATAGGGAAGGGGCCTATGCGGGCAGTGCAGGACACTTAAAGACAGTTTCCCCTGCTGCCCAACAGATTTCCCTTCTGTCCTTTGGCTTGACCTTATTTGATGAAGTCCTAAGGCTCTGTCCTTACCATTTAATACAATCTGAAACTAGCTTCAAACTGTGGCAGGTAAACAAGAAATTCCCATGAAAGAGCGTGAAAGAAAGCTCTTAATTCAGTGGTTCTCAACCTGTGGGTCCCAGATGTTTTGGCCTTCAACTCCCAGAAATCCTAACAGCTGGTAAACTTGCTTGGATTTGTGGGAGTTAAAGGCCAAAACACCAGGTTGAGAACCACTGCCTTAATGTGAATCAGTGATTTCTGGTTTGTGTAATCACCATTCAGCCTCCAGTTGGTTCCAGGATTTCATGTGTAATTTGTACAATGAAATCAGTTTCTTCAATACCAAGTTGAAACTGCACAAATTTGAAACTGTTCTAAGATACCCTAGGACGTAGGGTATCTTAGAACAAAAACTTCATCTAGATCAGTAGTTCTCAACCTGGGGTCCCCAGATGTTTCTGGCCTAAAACTCCCAGAAATCCCAGCCAGTTTACCAGCTGTTAGGATTTCTGGGAGTTGAAGGCCAAAAACATCTGGGGACCCCAGGTTGAGAACCACTGATCTAGAATATCACCAGACAAAAACATAATGAGAAGAGTGTAAGGGAAAAGAAGGTATATTTTGTAACCAACGCTTCTATTTTTCTGATTTTTTTTAACTGTGTTACTTCATATCTCTCAGTTGCTTCTCTGCTCCTGAGTACATTTTCCACTCTGATAGAAACAGAATGGGAAAGCTTCCTAGCAGCTAGACATGAGCTCTTTCATCACATCTCAATTTCTTCTCAGGTCCACTACCATCACAGTTCTTGGGCTGAGAGGTGTAGAAGGGACTCAAACATTGTTAGTGATGCCCTGGCCGAGTTAGTCGGTTAAGACTGACTAAGTCGGCAAGCTTCCCAGGTTTTTCCATAGGGTCTCATTTCTCCTCTTTGGAAGAAGGATTTTCTGGGCCTTGGCAGTGAACCAGACAGCTGATTGCTGAACTCCTCTGTGATCCACATCGTCTTCCTCTCTCTATCAAAAGCTATTTCATAATATCAGGCTACAGAATGAGTGGGAAATAATTTAGAAAATGGATATGGAAACAAGATAGGGTTTAATTCTCGGTGGGTGAGGGCTGAAATGTACTCTGCCAATTCTTCCAACTGCAGTGCTATATTTTTTCACATCTTAGTAAATACTTGCCGTTTATTCCTACAGAGGAAAGCAAAATGAACTTGTTTCCATAGTATTGCGATCAGAGCAAATCCTTCCCTCTGTCTGTGAATAGCTGATCTGAATGAGAGGATTTTCATGCGATTCTGCAGTCCAGATACAGTAGTTCTCAGAGGCTCCTACAATGTGCAATTTCTTCTATATGGCCACTGGGATAAGGGGCACAGGACCCCATAAAATGAAAACAAACGAGGAAAGGAAATTATTATTATTATTATTATTATTATTATTATTATTATTATTATTATTTTACTCACACAGAAACACAGTATGTCACAGCAAATGAGATCTATATGCTGGATTCTGTATCACAAAATCACAAGTCGAACATATTATATTATTATTATTATTATTATTATTATTATTATTATTTATACCCCACTTTATCTCTCCTTCAGGAGACTCAAAGTGGCGTAACATAAAAACATCAGCATACAATTTTAAATATACAAATATGCAAACATTAAAACAGGATTGAATATAAACAATATTTTAAAAATTCCCAGTCAAAAACCATTAAGAATAATAATAATACTTCATTTGTATGCCGCCTTATCTCCCTGAAGGGACTTAGGGCTGTTTCCAACATATAGAGCAAACATTCAATTGCCAGAAAGAAAACCATACAGATAAACATATCAAAATAAACACATTTGACATTATAACACAACCTAATTTAACTTAATGAACAAAATAACAACTAAAGGCCTCATAAAATATCAAAATTCTGTTAAACATACAAAAAAATTAAAATATTAAAAATAAAAAAATCATTGTAGTTCCATCAGTGAAAGTTCAACAAACTAGTGACCAGGATTACAAAATAAACTTGGCCAAGGGCTGGGCACAGGATAATGCAAGCAGCGTATCATAGAGCCAGAGAATTGGCTGAAGTGCAGGACAGAGTGCTACCTTGCTGTTTAGGGACTAATTCTCAAAAATTTGCTGGAACATCCAGATTTTCAGATTCCTACGAAAGGAGGGAAGTGTGAGAGCTTGCCTAATCTCCCTGGGGAAGTGTTCCAAAGACGGGGGGGACACCACTGAGACAGCCCTTCTCCTCGTCGCCATCACCAACCATTCTTTAACACATTCAAAGTTTAAAACCACATCACCTCAACTTAAGCTTACTATTTTTTTTTATCTGAAGGAACATTTATCTAGGAATGGCACTATGGTTCCAGCATAGCTCTACAGTTGACTTTGTCTGGAACGTGACACCTAGAGATGTGTTCTCTTTAAATATCTCTAGGTCCTTCAGCATGACTGGAATTGACCATAGAGTCACAATGGAGGACCTAGAGATTATAAAATAGAAGATTTTAATCAAGTCAGTGAATAATCAAATCCACAAATGCCAGAACTGCAAATATGGAAAGATAATTGTACAGAATCACCTACCTACCTATGATACCATTGGGAATTTTGTGTTCTCTATTTATGGAAAGTCTCTTCAACAGTTTTTTTTTTGCTACTAGTAATATGTAAGACACTACACATCTGTACACATTTTATTCAAAGAAGAAGCTACATGCTTCAGTGATATTCCTCAATTAATTTTTTCTGCTCTAGTAACACAGGACCCCATCATACTTAGATCAATAAGCCAGGCGACCGCCGGGAGGAGGAGGGGGGTGTTGCCAGGCTGTATGGTGAATCTGGCAGGCAGCAGAGGGAAGCTGTTGTCCTATGCCTCACATTGTTCACTCTACCCCTTACCTTATCCCACAGGGGGAAGCCTCATTGCCCAACTTCCCCCCATTCTTCTAAATGAGAACACGGGAAGCCAGGATGGGAATGAGAGCAGAGGAAGCCAGGATGCTTCCTCTATGGGACCGCACTGGAAGTAGCCTTATGTTGTGTAATGGCATCTGGCAGACTCTGTAGAGCAGTGGTCCTCAACCTGTGGGTCCCCAGATGTTTTGGCCTTCAACTCCCAGAAATCCTAACAGCTGGTAAACTGGCTGGGATTTCTGGGAGTTGTAGGCCAAAACACCTGGGGACCCACAGGTTGAGAACCACTGCTGTAGAGGAAGTTTCCTGGGACGCTTCCTTTTCTCTGTGTGATGAAGTGGTTAGGGTTTTTGTAGGAGTTAGGAGTACCATTTTAGAATGGGATGAAGTTATTTTCTCTTTCTTTCCATTCCCGCTACCAGTTTTTCATAATGTTGTCATTCATTTTCAGGAGCATTTTGTATTTTTGGCCAATTTTTTCTCTAGCCACTATGTTTTTGTTTTATACATGCTTAAATGGACCTAAATATACTATAGTGCCAGAGACAGATCTCTGTTTCTATTAAAAGTGCCAGGAGTTTGATCTGAATTACTAACATATCTCTAGAAACTAAGAGATGCATCACAACATTTTTATGTTTTCTTATATTGCTTGTTTTTCCAGAGGGCTTGTTTGTTTGTTTGTTTGTTTGTCTGTTTGTTTCCTCTAATGTATTTGCCTTTTGATTTTGCATTTTACTCTGGTTTTGCTTTCCAGTTTAATCTTGGATATAATTGAGAGCAAACTTTTCAACATTGCTGAAGTTTGTGCCCCTCCTAAAATCTGGAACAGTGCCCCTCTCATCCAGATATTTGCCTATATAAATTTAATCACATGCATTGAATGCCTAGTTGTTATTATGTAAAATTATGGATCCCTTGAGCCTGATAGCATTAACTCCATGCCAGAAATCATTACCATGAAGATTAGAGCTATAGGTTTGTAATTCTGTGTCTAGACAGATGTTATGTATCATGTTTCAAAAGATAGGACAACTTGCTTCTTATAAAAATTGTCCTCTTTGAGGTGATATTAAGAAGAAAATAAATTTTGCTTGTGATGTTTTGAGGTGGGTTGCAAGGAATTATGGGAAATGCTACAATTCTCCATGAGCCCCGCATAATCAGTTTGTTAAGTTTCTTAAGACCAGAACTGTAGCATTGCTAATTAGTTGTAACTCATATTGAGTTGTACGTAGAATGGAGTGGGCCTGCCTTAGTTGTCTTATTAATCTGCAGGGGGTCAAATCAACATGGCACCTTAAAATCTGATTGTGTAATGAAAAAGCTTTGGACTACTAAGAATTTGGTATACAAGGTTTGTACACATTAGCTCTTTTTTTACTTTTATTGGGCCAGCGTTCTTTTGTTTATTGCCCCTGGTCCTCTTATCTTCTTCTAATGATTATACTTGGAATATATAGATAAGAATTTATCTTCTTTTTTTTGTCTAATGTACCTTTTCCAAATTGTTTGTATTACTTTGAATTCAATAACCTACATCCATTTTTGCTTCTATTGGCTAAAACAAAAAACATGGGTTCAATCTAATTTACCATATGTTGACTCACCATTTAGCAATAAATTTAATGGGTCTACTATAGCTAAATATACAGGTTGAGTATCCCTTCTCCAAAATGCTTGGAACTAGAAGTGTTCCATATTTTGGGCTGTTTTGGATATTGTAATACTTGCATATACAGAATGAGATATCTTGGAGATGTGACCCAAGTCTAAACATGAAATTCATCTATGTTTTCAATACAAAGTTTGTGAGCCATCAGAGGTCAAAGGTGTCACTTTCTTAGCTACCTATGTGGACCATTTTTAATTTGGAGTACTTCAGATTTCAGAATTCTGGATAAGGGATACTTAAGCCATAGTCACCTTCTTTAAAATGTTTGTGCTGTTATTTTGTAAATTCTGCAACTAAATCTAGCACATCGTTGGCCTTTTTGTTCATGGCTATTGTGTACAGATTTGGCCTGAAAACTTAAGGAAAAATAATATTTGCACATTCTTGGAGAACAGGAGAAGTCCCAGCAGACTACAAGAGGGCAAATGTTGTTGTCCCTATCTTCAAGAAGGGGGAAAATAGGACCTAAACAATTACCATCCTGTTAGCCTGATATCAATACCAGGAAATATTCTGGAGCAAATCACTAAGGAGATAGTGTGTAATCACTTAGAAAAGAATACCGTGATCACCAAAATTCAGCATGAGTTTCTCAAGAACAAGTCATTCCAGACTTATCTTATTTCCTTTTTTTTTATAGAGTTACAAGCTTGGTAAATGCAGGGAATGCTGTGGATGTAGCATATCTTGGTTTCAGTAATGCCTTTGACAATGTCTCCCATAATATTCTTGCAAACAGACTAGTAAAATGTTGACTAGACAATACTACTGTTAGGTGGATTTGTAACTGATTGAGTGATCAAACACAAAAGGTGGTCACCAGAGGTTCCTCTTCATCCTGGAAAGAAGTGGCTAGTGAGATGCCACAGGGTTCTGTCCTAGTTCCAGTGCTGTTCAACATCTTTATTAATGACATGGATAAAAGTTTAGAGCAGGGCCGCAGCCAGAAAAAATTTTCGGGAGGGGTTGAAATTTTCAGGGAGGGTTGAAAATTTTGGGGGGGGGGTTGAAACCTGCCTCCTAGCTCACGCTGAAGCAAAGAGCACAGCAGGGGGCAGAGCAGCCTTCAATAGCCTGCAGCTCCGCCCTTGTCAACCACCTCCACCAAGTCTGGCCTCCTTAATGAGAGCATTCAACATCCCCCCCCCCCAACTTGGTTGCTTCACTACTGTTCTGTCGTGCGCTGGGCCTGTAAATAATTGTCTTTAGAACAGGATGTGCAACCTTTGCCCAGCGGGAAGCCAGGGGGCCTAAAGAGAAGTTCTCAGAGGTTTCCACCACAAACAGTCTTTAGATGGCTTGAGAAGTACAACAAAGTCTTTTATTAATGAACAATCAAACAGAAACTTCTCTTGTCTTCAGTAAAGTTAAGCAAATGATTCCAAGCTTTTAGGCAACTGGTGAATTCCTAATCTTGCCCACGAAGGACAGGCAACTGTCTTCAATAACTTCTTCTTTAAAGGAAAATCCCCGTTTTAACTTCTCCCAGGCTGACTGTAATCTGACCCTTACTGATGTGGGCTCCGCTACCGGGTTGAACCGTGTCTCAAACTCCGAGTGGACCTACCAGTAAAGGCTTAGATGTTCTCCAGCTGGAGTTCTTTGGTCTTTAGGGCTGTTTTCCTGGAAATTCTTTGGAGACTCTTAAGACCTTTCTCCCCCGGAAGGTCTTAAGGGTTGAAGCTTTTGTACAGGGGAAGCTTGCACACATCCTATACATAAGCTTACCTTGCTGAGACTAACTAAAAATGGCTCCCTTCCCTTCCCAATTGCCCTGAGCAAGGGGCGACCAAAACTTAACAATGATGGACAGGTGACTTGCCCTATGACTGCAACCAAAGAAGCCACCTATCTGCAGAGTCCCTGAAACCTAGGACTGAAAGCAAACATTTAATACAAAGCAAATAAAGTTGGAGCTCCTGGTACAGCTGTACCAGAACAACTACATCGGCTATTGCTGCAAGTAATGACAATGTGAATAAATTGCTAATATTTGCTTGAGATAGTGCTTGCAGTTCTGAAGGGACTCTTGATTTTTTGCGTCATATACTTAGCATGGGGATTTGGTTAACCAGTTAAAATTCATGAGTAAACCAGGTTTTTTTTAAAAAATCTGAAACATTTCGGGGGGGGGGGTTGAACCCCTAAAACCACCCCCTCGCTACAGGCCTGTTTAGAGGGCATGCCTATCAAGTTTGCAAGTGATACCAAATTGGGAGGGATAGCTAATATGGCAAAAGATTTCAAAATGACCTAAACTGGGTCAAAACTAACAAAATGAATTTCAACAAGGAGAAATTTAAGATACTACACTTAATTTAGACAGAAAAAATGAAATGCACAGATACAGGATTGTTGATAACTGGCTTGACAACAGCATATGTGAAAGAGATCTTGGAATCTTAGTAGACCACATATTGAGCATCGGCCAACAATGTGATGCTGGAACAATGAGATTTTGATGCAGCAACAATGGGATTTTGGTCTTCATCAAAAGAAGAATAGTGTCTATATCAAGGGAAGTCATGGCACCTCCCTATTCTGCTTTGGTCAGATCTCACCTGGAATACTGTGGCCAATGCAGGGCACCACAATTCAAGAGAGATATTAACAAGCTGGAATATGTCCAGAGGAGGATGACAAAAATGATAAAAGATCTGGAAACCATGCCCTGTGAGGAGCGGCTTAAAGAGCTTTGTATATTTAGCCTGCAGGAGAGCAGGTTGAGAGGAAACATAATAGCCATGTTTAAGTATTTGAAAGGATGTCATAAGGAAGAGGGAGCAGTCTTGTTTTCTGATACCCTGGAGATTAGGACTCAGAGCAATGGATTCAAATTATAGAAAAGGAGGAACATTAGGAAAAACTTTCTGGATGTTAGAGCTGTTCAACAGAGGAACTCTCTGCCTCAGAGTGTGATGGAGGCACCTACTTTAGAGGCTTTTGAACAAAGGCTGGGGGGCCATCTGCCAGGCATGCTTTGATTGTGCTTTATCTGCGTAGTTGAGGATTGGCTGTTTTTCATTTGCATCAAGAAACTGTGCTTTCCAGCTTATGAACAAGTTGAAAAATTAAATTAATTAATTTTGGCTTGTTCTAAAGTTAGTAACCATAATTTCCCAGTTCAGAAAATAAACTGGTTTATTAGGGATTTTCTTGCTTGTTTTAAAGAAAGAGCAAAGAATTTGTATGTGGAAGGCCATCCAATTACACACATTGTTAAAATCCCTATCAAAAATATACACATATATACATCTCAGTGGAGAGGCCATAATAGTTTGAAGCAGAAATTAGAGCAGTGTCCCTCAGCACTTTAAAGACTTGACATATTTACTGTTGCATGAGTTTTATAGGGTAGATCATCAGACACAACATCTAATCTCAGTTGCAGAGGTCCACAAAGATTTATTCCTCTCCATCTCCCCGCACCTCCCCACCATGCATTTCTAGATTTAAGTGCCATCTTCCCCATTATTCACATGTTAGCTCGGAGCTACCCTTCAAGCTGTCCATTCCTCTTTGAAGCAAAGGTTTATATACAATTTCCTGTATTATGGATTTTTCTGTTTAAGACAACTTTTCCCCAGGAAAGGAAATAAAAGCCCTCTGTTATTTGGAGCTATTTAATAACTGCTGGAATATAATTTCAGTGAAAAGTGGAATGCAATTACTGGTCTTTCACTTCTTTATCTCTATGAGCTTTATCGTCTACTTCTTACTGCATTTGTAGCCATGTTTAATTTTTTTCTGCCCATAGTCGTCTAATAATGCAGATACTCATTGCCAATTACCAATATTCATGACCTTTAGATTCTCCTCTAGGAAATAAAATCAGAAAACTGCCTTGTTCAGATGTGATGTACAATTATACTACTTTGCATACTGTGTGGAAAAATTATCTTTATCTTTGGCATGCTTTTTCTCTCAAGGGATCACTCAGGGGAGGCTGACAGATCAATAAGATTTAATTATCATTAAAAGGCAGACAAGATTAATTTATCATGTATCTGTAATGAAATCAGCTTCATGTGTACAGAACTGAATAAAGGGTATTTTACAATGTCATTAATACATTGTATTACTTTAGCTTAAAGTTTCGCTTGACAGGTTTACTGTGTGTTCAGAATTGAGCTGAAGATAAAATTATGACTAGATTGAAATGAAAAGGGCCTTTAAAGGCTTGCTTCTTTGTGGCTATTCTATAGGCAAAATGGCTCTACTGAGCAAGACATATGGCATTTGCTTTCATGGGAGCACTTGAGCATAACATGATGAGATTAATCCTGTGTGTGTATTCTTACACACAGCTAAAGCATTCCATATGAACACTAACTGAGACTATTCCAACGTTACTATATTTGTCTATTTTGTTTTACATTTAAGACATCCATGGGAGTTCCACTAAAATTGTGTTAGCCCATGCCATCATGTTGCTTCTCCAACTTTATTATTATTATTGCTTTATTTTCCTTTTACAAGAATAGGTATAGCAATTTCAAGAAAGTGCTTGTCTTGTAGCTTGCTGGAAATGATGTTATTACTATTTTATTGTTAAGATGCATTTCCCAAATGAAAATGACCTGTAAACAGAATTTTGGGCTTCATTGCTCTATGGCCCATATCAGTGATTACATTAGTGAAAACTAGAAATTGAGAATTAGATTTTTTGAACTTGTCATGGAAATAACAGTGGCAGGGAAAGAGCATTGCTTCTGAACAATAAGGGTGAATTGGAAGCTACATGCTCCAGTATTTCTGAAGGGTATAAATAGATGCACAGTAGCAACTTAAATATTCATCAAAATCAAGTGTCATCGCAATCAAATGCAGTGCTTACAATTAAACTTCTGCATGGTGCCACCCAGAGGTTTCTAGGTGCCAGAGGCAACACTCAGCATAGCTGCCTATGGGACCTTAGAATGCAAGACGTAATGTGCAAATGCCAAATGTATACTTCATAACTCATTCCTTCCTCCCACACACCTCCCAAAAACACAGAAGGCCTTCATGCACCAAGCAGTTGCTGCAGAATTGTTACATCACATTGCAATAAATGACTAGAATATAGTACAGAATGGGAACTTGCTTGTGCTGAGCAAATATCAAAGCATTTCTAAAGCAAATTGCTCACAGTCTCAAACCTAAAGACAGAGTGGGTGGTAGTTCAATTCATGGTGATGAGAAATGTTGTGTGAATTTGATGCTGTGCTAGATTCAGCTCACTAATGGGAATAGCTTAGCTACCTAATGAGAAATCTACATAAATATATCCAGAAATGTGGATAGCTGATGACACTTCTTTATTTTAATGTATATTTCAATTATGCGTAAGTGAAAATAAATATGTATATAAAAACCAGCAAGCGAGCAGTGAGTTTGTATGTGTTGTTTTTTTCCATCCATTAGCAGCAATGTCAAGTGGCAACTTACATTTGTGAAAACAGTTGTTGTAAAGCAATATTGGCAGAACTTATGTTTCATTGGAAATCAACTCGTGCATGATATTTTCATGGAGGTCATTCATGTGTTCAGCAGTGGAATGTCAAGCAATAAGTTATAAATAAAATGATGAAATATGGACTAATGGCCATGCAGTTGTGAATCAGCCCAGAATCCCAGTGGATGTCAGATTAACCACCAAATCCTTTCTTTTCTAGATGAAGTAACTTGATGACATTTATTCTATTCCATCTGGAAATGATTGCCCAGTTCCAGATTTTTCTCCTGTTTTCTCGTTTTAAGTTCCAAGTTTGTATATATGTTACAAAAGGGGGCATTCTTAACATAGAAAGTTCACAAAATGGGCAAACGAAGCTCTTGACATCAACTGCCAACAACAAGAGGAACAACATATGGGAAAATCAACAAAGATTGTATAGTTAGCAGAACGCTTGAGGATGTAGATGCATCAGAAATCAGGCCATGACAAGATCCACTCTGCCTTTGTGAGTTGAACAGCATGAAAAAACAGCATGAATGAAACAAGGGAAATAAGAAACAAGCATTTTTATGACATGTGGCTATGAGTTGCAGTAAAAGGGTTTATTTGGAAAGAAGTCTTGCCCCCCTCACTTCAGCTTGTTAGCAGAAGCATCAACATGAGGAATGTTCAGGAATTCTTATTTTTCACATACAGAGTCTATCCACCTCATCATATGGCAAAAATTGGCCATCCTACGCTGATTTCATCCCTCTTCGGGCACAGAGACCATGGCTCCCATCACATGATGTTGATCTACTTCCAGCAGGCCTCCATACCCGAAGAGGAGTTTAATCAGTGTAGAACAAGAGTCCTCAGACTTTTTAAACAGAGGGCCAGGTCACAATCCCTCAAACTGTTGGAGGGCCGGATTATAATTTGAAAAAAAAAAACATGAATGAATCCCTATGCACACTGCACATACCTTATTTGTAGTGCAAAAAACACTTTAAAACAATACAATAATTAAAATGAAGAACAATTTTAACGAATATAAACCTATTAGCATTTCAGTGGGCAGTGTGGGCCTGCTTTTGGCTGATGAGGTAGGATTGTTGTTGTTGTTGTTGTGTGCTTTCAAAGTCATTTCAGACTTAGGTTGGCCCTGAGTGCATTCCGGGTAAATGACCTTGGAGGGCCGTATCCGGCCCCTGGGCCTTAGTTTGAGGACCCCTGGTGTAGAAGGTAGCAGTGGCAACATGGAATGCTTCCTATGTAGCATGGAAAACAATGGGGGAAGCTAGACGGTGACACTTTCGTTCATGGGATGAGGTGGGGGGAAAGCCAGGTGATGCAGGGTACCAGGTTCCCCATGGCCCTCACCAAGCCCTGCCGAATTCACCACAATGTGTGGCGAATCCAGGAGTAAATGTGATGAGGTCCAAGGTCCGGTCTTGTAGTATGCAGGTTGGGGACTTTCTCAGTACTAACAAGCTTCTTTGGTGATCCTTGTTTGTGGTTGACTTATTGGATTTGGGGCCTTCAGAACAGTTACAATGCTTTTCTAACAGAACGTTTCTTTGCCATGTTGGGAGAAGGCTGGTGACAGTTTAAACTGGTGGTTGTGTATTATTTGTTCATTTTCAAACTTTTTGCCTAACACTTCAACCTATAAAGCTTCCTAATGTACTTTTATAAGGCACAGAGGCACAGCAGGTATTTATTAAAAAGTAGACAAATTAAATAGGTGATAATGTCAGTTCCCCTCCTTTCCTGGGAGCTTTTCACAGTTATTGCTGTATGATTCCACATTAATCATCATGGATGCATCCTGATAAAATCTTGGGCTTTATAATGGTAAGAATTCTATATATTCCATCTTAAATTTCAGATCTCAGGATTTCCTAGGATGTTGCAATGGTTGTTAACATAGTTATAATTCCCTAACTGTGTAGTATGGAACAGTTGCTTGTCACAGGTAGAAAAGACCATGGTGACAATTTGTTTTAATGGTTTTTACTTTCTCGGAGTTGGACTGATGTTTGTAACAGATTCTTTCAGCATGTCAGTGTTTTTTGTAATAACGTGATATAATATATGGGGCGTGTTAAAATTATTTTTATTGCTTGACTGCTTTCAATATATCTCATCCTTATCTATTATTATTTAATCATATATTTTATCATTGTACAAATGTACATGACACAGTTTTGAGGTTTGTAAGCATGCTTAGAAAATCTTGGTTTATAAACTAAATACAGTGTGCATTTTAATCACACTATATTAAAAACAAAATGCACATTTTGCTGCATTTGTTTTACTCTAGAAGACAGCATAGTTTTTAACTGCTTTTGAAGGATTCAAACACTGGCTGATAATGGGGCATCAGGAAGGAATAAATGGGGCACTCTTCTTTAATTAATTTGTATATTGCTTATCTTATTTAAATTGATATATCACAGCTCCAAAGAGGGAAAGCAATTTGTTTTGTTTTTTTAATAATATTTTTATTAAGTTTATTAACTTACAGTGATAGTGTGGGAACAATTGTGAGGTATAGGAAAGTAGGAAATAGGGAGCGGATAGTGGACGGGGTCGAGGTAGGAGGGGGGCAGGAATGGGGAGGGCCGAAAAGGGAGAGAAAAAAAGAAGAAACAAAAAAATTAAAATAAAATAAAATAAAAAGCAAAAAAGAGCATACTGGACCTATGCAGGATTGGCAACCATAGGTTGAATTAATTTTCCCTTTTTCTTCCTCCTTGGAGGTTTAGAGATTGGTACATCGAAAAAAGGGAAAGCAATTTGTAAATAGACATTTATTAAAAACTTCCATAAAAGCATGTAAAATCAGAGGATCATAACACAATTGAGTCAGGAAGGTCTTGGGTAACATGCAACTCAAATATAACACAGATGTTGTCTTGCTGGCCCTTGACTTCCACAGACAGTGATGAGTTTTCAAGTAGGAAAGCCGTGGTGAATTGCCAGAATTTCAATTATTAAAGAATCCACAAAGCTGTGGTGCATTTATAATGAACATCTTTATTTAGGCAATACAAAAAGTAGAATACATCCATATCCTAAAGGCCTAAAAACCTGGCTTTTCCAGCGTGCCTTTGACGAATGAACACATACCCCCATGTCATGTTCATCCCAACTACAGTTCTGTCCTCATGTTGCACTTTCTCCCATCCTTAATGAAGGCTCAACTCCATTGTATGCCCCTTCTGATCTCCCCACCAGACACATACTTTTCCATGTACTTATCTCACCCAGGGTTTTATCAATTTTTTCCTCTGCATTTGGCCTACCCACTGTGTTTTATTTCTTTACCATGCTATTTTGCATTTGTTTATTTTATACTCTGTTATTTCATGAATTTATTTTGATGTTATTATTTGATCGTTTGTATTTTATTTTGCAGTATTGTAATTTTGGGCTCGGACTCATGTTTGCCGCCTCGAGTCCCATTTTAGGAGATGGTGGCAGGGTAGAAATAAAGTTTATTATTATATCCTTTTACCCACTCGAAGATGCCAGTTATCTGAATTCAATGGAAAAAAACAAATAGGACCCTACATCAAATATGTTGCATTGTATCCCTGCTGCTCATGTGATACCTGAACCAGTAGCTTAGTTGAATAAACCAAGTAACCAAATTACAGCTCTTGTGTGAACCTTGCTTCCATGTACAACTGTGTAAGTACATTTTTAAAGATATTTAGGAGTTGAGACAATCTTTGTACAAGTAAGTCAAACATAATAAGGTGGAATCACATAAGAAATGGGTTGGATCTGGGAGAAGAGATCAGATGAGGAACATTTATTTATTTACTATATTTATACCCTGCTCTTCTCAGCCCAAAGGGGACTCAGAGCAGATTATAGATTATGGCATAATTCAATGCCTCATTGTACATAATAAATATAACATTTATTATAATATTTCAAATTATAAAACAGATCTTCTGGAGGGGCCCTACTCTCGGTCCCACCACCCTCGCAATCACGTTTGGTGGGGATGAGGGACAGGGCCTTCTTGGTGGTAGCCCCTTGGCTCTGGAACTCTCTCCCGCTGGAGATTAGATCTGCCCCTTCCCTCCTGACTTTCAGAAAGCTAGTAAAATCTTGGCTTTGGAATATAGCATTTGCGGAATGATGATCAAGTCAATAACTGCTGACCACACCGGCGGATGGTGATGAATTCGTGATTTTACTTTGACGATCTGGCTTTTTGTAATTGTATGATCTGTATTTTAATGTATTTTATGTATTAATGTATTACGATGCTATTATGTTTATCCTACTTGCGTATGAATTTCCTGCTGTTAGCCGACCTGATTCCCTCTTCGGAGGTTGAGAAGACCAGGTTATAAAAACTCTACATAAATAAATAAATAAATAAATAAATAAATAAATCATATAATTGCAATAAAACAAATGGAAAACATAATTTCCCAATCACCCTATCCCCACAGGCAAAACATAAGCCTGCTAGTAAAAGTGGTCATATGTATAATTACCATGGGGTAAAGCAATATAAAGGGCTAGTGTAGAAGGCTACAGGAATAGAGCACAGATGTCACAATTTTAAAACACATCTTCAAGTGCAGGAGTGCTGAGGTTTAGTTCATGAAGTAAAGTATTTCATATCAATACTCAACGTCCAGTTTAGAGTGGGACTCACCAACCAGACCACAGTGATTAAACCCAATTAAAACTTGAGTGGACAGTAGCCAAAAGAACTCTGAGATAGTATCTAAGGCCAGATGGAGAGGGCTCTTAGGGCAAGCTGGCCGGCTTAGGCCCAGAAGGGCCATGCACTGGCAGCACCGGAGGTAGAGAAGGTGCGATGGAAAAGATCCCAGAACAGCTGAGACAGCCACGCATGGCTGCTGGCCTTGTGGTCTCCTTGTGGATAACCCCAGGGCTGAGAAAGGCAGCAAAGCTGGATGGCAAATACTCAGGCCCCAGGGTCTCTCCTTCAGCAGGGTCCAACAAATCTCTCCCAGGCCTCTAGGTTAGTCCTTTTATGTTCTCTCCTTGGAGGCTGCTGGGTCAGCTGGCTGGAATAGGGGTGTGGCTGCAAGTCTCTTCCTGGGTAAGCCCAGGGTTGAACAGGCAGCAAAGCTGGAT